>OU911051.1:14252500-14852500 GCA_918358695.1 Melinaea menophilus ssp. n. AW-2005 | reverse complement strand
AGTACATTGAGGTAGTATATTGAGACGAGGGGAATACTTCAGATGCGGATTTTTAACTAACTAGATTATGAGCTATAGTTCAGAATTGAAAAAAATAAGCAACACAAATATAAGAAATACTTTTTAACGAAACTAAAACGAAAATTTTGATGGTTAAAGAAAGAGTATTAGTTAAATATATAAAAAGATAAAATATTTAAAAAATAACAAAACTGTATAAGAACCCAAAAATAATGAGTTATAATATGCCAATCAAGTTAAATAGCCTCACAATCTTGCAATAAAATTCTCTTTGTTACACTATGATTATAGTGTTCGTGAGGTTAGCAATACGATATGTCTCACTACCTAGAGTAGTAAATGAGCTAACTGGTAGTATCCATACCGTTGAGAAGAATGCCACCTTAGTGAAAATATAATCCAGGTGTCAAGGGGATTTTACAAACATTAAAATAATGGATATACACAAATTACGGGGTGTAAGAATGTACTAGTCTGGCCACTAATCCTACTAAGAATGATCTCGTGTGGATCTCAGAAAGAAAGAGAGAGAAAGGGCCTCTCTTTCTCTTTTTTTCTCAAGAGTGATAATAAATTCTCATCTAGATACACACTGTCCAGTGGTAATGTCACCATGTATCGGCAGCTGGAGCTTCTATTTCTTCAACATCGTTTGTTACGAAAAATATACTTAAGTATCTAATAGCTGAGGTAAATTACGCAATCTCTCTTTGCCACTATCATAACAGAGGTAGCTGGAACAGATCTCTTCTGAGAGATAAGCTGTCCCGTGTATATAATTTATAGCTTAATTGTACACTTAAAAATGAGGTACATAAATAATGTACCAAGGGGCTAGATTGCAATACTATTTGAACTTTTTTATTTATATATATAAGAGAGTAAATGAGGCTGGAAAGCTTACTTTGAAATTTTGTAAGGAGAGAAATTTGTTTGTGGCAAACATGATGTTTGATCATAAACAAATTCACATGTACATATGGGAGCGAGCGGAAGAAAGAAGTATGATTACTTTATTCCTATTGGATCAGCGTATTCGAAGCCAAGTTATGGACACGCGAGTGTTTAGGGGTGCTGATGTGGGAACGGACCATTATCTAGTCATTGCTAGAATAAGAAGTCTGTTTGCAGGTTGGCGCAGCCGCGCGACGTGTCCTATGTTGAAGTCGAATTATAGCATAAGAAGCTGGAAGCTTCAAGATCCACTGATCAGAGAGGAATATCAAGAAAGGGTTTCCAAGAAGCTTGAAAGCTATGATACTGGAAATGAAAGTGCTGAAGTATGCTGGCAGAACCTTAAGAATGGTATGGTGAAAGAAGCGACAGAGGTATGTGGTAAAAGGAAAAGAGATTTTAGTAAAAAGTGCGATGAATGGTGGGATGATGAAGTAAAAGACGCCATGGAGCTAAAGAAGAAAGCATGGCTGGATTATAAAGCCACGGGTAAGGACACGACATTACTACTTCCTAAACATCATTAAGACTTTCAGTTTTTGCAAAAATGTAACATCCAGTCGAAAAAGTATTGCCGTAACATGACATAATATTTTCTTATCCAATGTATTTATTTTATTAAACAGCAACAATAATTTAAATAATGTCTTCAGACTACTATGTAAAAGAGTGTATGAACGTGAAGATTGATGTTCGTAAGACAGACATAGATATAACATGACAGAAACCCGCGGCCGAATCCAAAAATTAGTTGAGTACACACACACACATATAGTATAGTTTTTATATTAATTATATTTATTAAATCAATGTACATATGTATACGTGCATGTAATATAAAATTAGTAGTATTCATATATTGATACTTATTATTCGTATTATTAGTACAAAACTATATAAGATGAATTTTGATAAAGTATTGAAGTAATAAAATATATTTACACACAACGAATAATTTTGTGTTCTCTGTTCGTTTGATTATCTGTGTATCTATTAATGTTTCATGAATCAAATCTAGTAGTTTTCACGTGAGACATTTCAAAGTTGATTGATTAGATTACAGCTTATTGCACTAGCCAAATTAAAGGATGTTTTTCACTAAAAAATATTTTCTTATATAAAACAATATTAAAACCGAATGATTGTAGATAGCTTATGATGCGAGTCACATAACGATGGGACAGAAAGAGTGAACAAATGATTGAAACACTAAGTTTATGTACTAAGTTTACCAGATATATCTGGTCATGTCCATTTTTGATTTGATAGATAAGTCAATATACTACTCACAATTACTCCCCCATTTTTAATAAAAAACAATACCCAACAAACCAGTCTATTAGTTAAGCTTCAATCTATCTATTACTATTACTTGTCGTTCACTATTATTATTCGGTGAAAATAAAAGTCTTAGCAAGTAGAATTAACGAAGCTGCGAATTATAAGTACAGCTACAAAGCACTTTAGTACTCTCTACTGCGCTTCGTAGCTAGTGAAGGAATTAGATCTATTTAATATAATATATTATATGAAACAGGTCTAATAATAAATCTAAATATATTTTATATAAAACCTTCTAGCAATAATTAGAACTATTTTTGTTAAAAGTATACTCCGTCTTGACAGACAGTAATTCATTAAAATATAGACGATAATGTTATAATTACTTTTAATCTTCCAGAAATCACCTGAAATAATAATAAAATAATCAATAGTTAGTAAGATTTTGTTGGATTTTATTAACGTCTATCGAGCATTTGGTCGCGTGCGCAGTTCTCTACGCTTAAAAGTGAATTCTCAGTTATTGCAATATGGCCGCTAGTTCTCGGTGTTCATTATGACATTGACGTTTGACCAGCTGCTAACTGTTAATGACAGTGACGTTAAAGTACGGGTGCAGGGACGTTTATATTTTATTGTAAAAAAATACATATACCATCTTAATCAGTTTACTTATTGTAGAGAATAAAAAAAATCCAAGCACTAAAATTATCATGAATATTGCAATGTTGTATGGGACCTGCTCTATGATATATATAAAAACGTATATTGAAGATGTGCAAAAGCAATTTATACGCCACCTGTCATACAGTTGCGAAATTTCAGTAATCTACTGAAGATGATAATTCGTTGATTAACTGTTGACAATTAATTTGTCTGCAATTATGTAGTTAGCTAGAGATGGTGTCATTAATAATAATAGACATTAAGTGTCGCTGCTATTACTCTTTACGCGCACTTTGCGATGCACCTTATATATAATTGTTCTGTTCTCATTTAATATTATGTACGGGGGGAGGATATTGTAAGTACAACTGAAAAGCTAAATATGTTTCAAATATATATTTTTAAAAGGTATGTGAAAAAGTAATGGCAGAGCTTAGTACTCTATATTATTTAAACAAGAATATGAATATATTTAAAAAAAAATTTTACTAACGTACTTTTTCCCGTCTGAAGTATTAAAGATAATTTCTAATATTAAAAATATAAATTACTATATGAACTACGAGAAAGAGCAGTGAAAATTATAATAAACATTGGTTATAAACATTAATGAAGTAGTCTGTGTTGAACACTACTAGTATCACTGGTAAATATTTCAAGTGCTAAACAACTTTTTGAAAACATAAATATTTTATCTAAGTATGTAGTATAGTATCGTCTCGTGTACATTATGAGGTCTTCTATATTTGAAGCTTTGTTAACTTACTAACTCGTTAAATGGACCATTTAAGGAAGCAAAGTTTCAAAGTTCAAACTTACTATCTATATAAATTCAATGTGCGAAATTATATTATAAAAAAAATTATTATCGGTCCTGAAGAGCAAGTGAATTTAAGTGAAAGTCGAGTTTCCAAAAAAACTTTCCTCAGACAGCGACTTAATATAATCTCACTTCTCCACTATCTTACTTTACGATACCGCTAACTTTTAAATCAATCTACTGAAGACCAAGGTTGTATAAATGTTTGAAAGATTTTGTTTATTCATCTAGTAATGAGCAAGTACAACCATTATTACAACAATAATAACACAGGCACACAAAAAAAAAAAACATCATGAACCAGAGGGGAGACCCCATTATTCTTAAGTTTTTGGGATCGCTGAAACCGAATATGACAATAAAAACTAATTTTAAATGCCCGTTTTCCCGCTAGCACCCCCTTACTACCTCTTGCCTCATGAAAATAACATAAGATTTTCATTAAATGAATTGTTATACACATTGACACATGACAATTATATTAGTAATCAATTTTCTATGAAAAGTCATGTAATAGATATTAATTGTATAACAAAAAATAGATACAATAACTTTTGTATTATGACATCTGATAGGTTTTACTTATCATATTATAATTTTAAACTGGTAGCTAATGCGCTATCTTATTATTTACATTTTAATTCAGCCAAATATTTGGCTAATAAGACTACTGCTTTTATTGAGCAGAATAATAATATGACATCTAATAATTTGACATTTAATAATTTAACATTGAATTTGGAATCAAATAATTTAAATTAGAAAATAAGACAAAGGAGATACTCTCTGGCAATAAAAAAAATGTTTTACAGAAAAACATTAAATCTTGTAATCAGTGCATTGCCCATAATAATGTTAGTAATCTAATACACCTGGTGCATCAGAATATTCAAGAAATTATGAATAAGGAAATTGAAATTGAGCTATTCTTGAAAAGTAATGAAATTAATATAATGTGTGTTACAGAGCATTGGCTTAAAAGCCATGAAATGTTGTTTAACTTTGAGGATCACCAGGTGGCTAGTTCGTTCTGCAGGGTGAATGCTATACGCGGTGGCTCTTTAGTTCTTGTAAACAATTATTTAAAATTTAAGGAACGTAAAGATATTGTGAGCCTCTCTGTAGAGCGGACTATTGAAATAGCCTGTGCAGAGCTTGAACGTTTCATTGTTGTTAGTGTTTACAGACCCCCAAGTTCGTTATATGATTCTTTTGAACCTGTTTTTGAAAATGTTTTATTAAAACTGTCTGCGTCTATAAAAATATTATTGTATGTGGTGATTTTAACATAAACTTATTAGATAACTCCGCTACCACTATTAGATTCAGATCATTGTTAAAATCATATAACCTTATTAACTTATTCTTAGAGCCCACTAGAATAACTGAGTCTACTTCCACTTGTATTGATAATATTTTCACAGACTTTATACCGAAGAATAAAAAAATAATTGATAGATTAAATTCTGATCACTGTGGGCAATTAATATCTTTTAATTACAAATTCAGCAAAGAAAAACAAAAAATTGTGTTTGTTCCTATAACTGTAAGGCGCATGGATAAGTTTAAAAATAATATTTTGGCCAAATGTTCATATCTGGAATATAATAAAAATCCTTCACAACTGTTTGATAAATTTTTCAAAATTATTAATAATGAATTCAAATCGACATTCTCCTCTAAAACTTGCACCTTTCTTTTAATGAGTGGGCGACCCCAGGAATTCATAAGAGTAGACAAAAACTGTTTGAACTCTACAATGAGAGGGAGCTCAATCGCAGTGACTCGTTTGCTCAACATATTAGAAATTATTCTAAATTATTTAATAAAGTTTGTTCACAAGCCAGGTCATTACATATTAGAAACTTAATTAGTAATTCTTTAAATAAAATTAAAATGACCTGGAATATTATAAAGTGCGAAGCTGGTAAAAGCAAAGCTCGCAACTTCAAATTTTCTCTTCAAATGGATAATCAAGTAATAAAATCAGATAAGGAAGTTGCCTCTGCTTTTGAAAATTATTTAAAAAAAATTCCAGCTTCTACCACTTCTTCTTTAATTTCCTCTCCTGTAGTCGCCGAGTCATTACTACAAAAAAATGTAAAAAAATGTAACATTCCTTTTAAATTTAAGACAATTGAATCCAATGATATAATTAAATGTTTTAGGACCTTAAATATTAAGAATACTCCTGACTTATGGGGAATATCTGTTAAGGTGATTGGCTCAATAGTGGACCTCGTTGCGCCTTACTTAGCGACCATTTTTAATGACTGTATTTCTTGTGGAGTATTTCCTGACCTAATGAAACACAGCAAAGTAATACCACTCTTAAAATCAGGCAATAATTCAGATCCGTCTAATTACAGACCAATATCAGTATTGCCTTCGTTTAGTAAAATATTTGAAAAAATCATGCTTAATCAGCTGATAGACCATTTTAATAAATATAAATTGCTTCACCATAAACAGTTCGGTTTTACTAGAGGTCGCTCTACTACGGACGCCGGCGTCTTTCTTATAAAACATATATATGAGGCCTGGGATCAGTCACAGGATGCTCTTGGAGTATTCTGTGATTTATCTAAGGCTTTCGATTGTGTTCAGCATGAAACATTGGTCAGGAAATTGTACCACTATGGCATTAAGAACATTGATCTCAAACTCTTGATTTCTTACTTGTCTAATAGAATTCAGAGGGTAGAGGTGAATGGAAAAAGATCGGCTGGGGCTCCGATTGATATGGGGGTCCCTCAAGGTTCAATTTTAGGTCCATTTCTCTTCCTGGTTTATATAAATGACCTGCCTACTTTTGTAGACAAACATAATGAGATAGTATTGTTTGCTGACGACACTTCTTTAATATTTAAAGTAAAACGGCATCAGGTAATGTATGACGATGTAAACAAGGCTCTCTCTCGAATAGTGCATTGGTTTAGTGTTAACAACCTGTTGCTTAATAATAAGAAGACTAAACTTCTTAGATTTTCAACTTCTAATATTAAACAGGTGCAAACTAATGTAATTTTAAATGAGGAAGCGATGGAAGTGGTGGAATCCACAGTTTTTCTAGGAATCACTGTTGATGCTAAGCTACAATGGGGCCCTCATATAGCTGGATTGGCTAGTAAACTTAGCTCTGTCGCGTACGCTGTTAAAAAATTAGATCCCTAACTGACGAGACTACTGCTAAGTTAGTGTATTATAGTTATTTTCATAGCATAATGTCTTATGGTATCCTACTGTGGGGTAGTGCTACTGATATAAATACCATTTTCGTTATACAAAAAAGAGCTGTCCGTGCAATTTACAATCTGGGCCTTACTCGACTTAAAAAAGTGAGTAAATCTTTCATGGGGCAATGTATACAGTTTTACAACAAAGTCCCAGCAAATGTTCAAGTATTACCATTTAACAAATTTAAGAGAATAGCTAAGGAACGTTTGTGTGCAAAAGGATATTACAATGTATCTGAATACTTAGAGGATAATGCACCGTGGGTATGAAGCGATCGCTGCCAGGCTGCTTCAAGATTATTTATTTAATATTGTGTAATGTATTTATGTTATTTAGAATTTAAGGAAAAAAAAAAAATAAATAAATAAATAAAAAAATCATGACAATCCCGCTGAGTTTCTGTCGCCAGCTCTTCTCAGGTCTGTGGAAATAATTTTCCGAGCTGGTGGTAGCTTTGACAATGAAAAAATGTTTTGTATGAAACTTATTTTCAATAAAGATTTTTGATTTTGATTTGATTTTTTGATTTCTTAAGGGGTGAAAATTGAAATTTTTGTATAAAATCAAGATAGATGTGTATTTCTACGTTTTTTGGGATGCTGAAACCGAAAATGATAACTAAAAATAAATTCATGACCACTATCATCCCCTTACCACCCCTTACAGGGGGTGAAAATTTAAATTTTTCTATTAAATCAAGATAGATGTGTATTTCTACGTTTTTTAGGATGCTGGAACCAAAAATGATGATTAATAAAAAATTTAAGACCTCTATGACCCATTAACACCCCTCACCAACCCTTACGGGGGGTGAAAATTTAAATTTTTACATAAAATCAAGACGGATGTGAATTTTTATGTTTTTCAATAGTACACAATTAATATTAATTTAAATGAATGAAATATGTTGCTTCCTTAGCATAATGGGGACTTACTTTTCCAAAGATTAACCATCTCAACTCTAGTAAACATTAAGTAGTGATCACCGTACGATACTATTAAAATCAAAACTATGTATTTTTAAAATATCTTCTTATATTTTTTGTCGGATGATTGAACTTAACTATAGTTATTTACAAACACTTGATAGAGTTACTTATACTTTAGGTCACCCAAAAATTTGTCTTAAAACAAAGTAAGTAATATGGTATATCGATAAAATGAAGTAAAGAAAATTATTTTAAAAAGTATTTCGTCACTCTACAACATCATCATTTAATGAGTTTTATGATACCACCCTGTGAGATTTACAATGCGCAAATTATGAATTTATGAACTTATGCTAACCACTTTTTCTTTTAAACTTTAGATATTATTACCAGTCGTTTAATTCAGTTTATAGTTTAACCATCATTTACCTTGATTTTAGAGTCAAATTATTAATACTAGTCGTTCTGTGAACAGTAGACCTCAGTAGATACGTTAGGGGATGAGACAATGTTTTAAGTGATTTTTCCAAAAAGGAATAAGTATACCTATGTATGTATACTACCGAACGAAATTTGGCTCCACCAAATAACAACGGAGTTATTCAACTTTAAAATTTTTGATAATTCGCTATGGCCGCCATTTTGGATTTTGAAATAACAAAAAATATCTTAGATTTCGGCAAACAAAACTTAGACGAAATATCAGCTCGCTAGCTGCCGCAAAGTCCGTTTTCGTGGTATGAATCAGAAATCCGCCATTTTGGATTTTTCCTCAAAGTAAGAAAAATGGTAGGACAAAAAATAATTTAAATAACTCGAAAAACATGATCACCAGTTTTTTTGGCGATCGGATGAAAATTGCTCCTGCTTCGCCAAAAACAAAACTAAAAATCGCCACTACTTTTGATTTTTTCGCCCAATCAAAAAAACTGCTCGACATAAAATTCAAAGAATAGGGCTGCTGATTTTCGTGACGATAGGATGAAAAATGCGCCCGCTATGCCGGAGAAAACATACTGCAATACATACGGTTAAAATAGCAGAATGGGCCTATCTAGTGGAAACGTAGTCCTTCGGACAAACGCTTCGCTGCGCTCAGCATTCCTCCTTCCGTCAAAAAACATATAATGATAACTGAACTAAACTTAATTAATTATGACTTTGACTGCTAACGATTAAAGTAAGTGATGATGAAAATCTAATGATATTCTAAATATGGATCGTTCATGGCAGGACGTTCCTTTGTGTCATTCGATCTGAACAAGAAGGGTTAATAGATAACCTTTTAGAAACGTTACTTATTACTCGGATTAATTAGACTAAAGTAAAGAAAAAAGACCCCAGAATTCAGTGCTTATGGAATAATTATAGCAATTAATTAAATTAATTATTTTTTTTAAAGTAAGAAATTTTATTTATTTTTGTATGGATATTATGATATACTCTTATGGATTATACTCTTATGGGGTAATGCAGCCAACATCGATACCATATTCACACTGCAGAAGAGGGCTGTTCGAGCAATATATAATATGAGACCTAGAGAATCCTTAAGAAACAAATTTAAAGAATTTAAAATAATGACTGTTTATAATCAATATATTTATGAAAATTTAATTTAGGTTCATAAAAATATTTCTAAGTTCAAAAAAAATTGTGATTTTCATAAAATTAATACGAGAAATAAAAATAAACTCGCTATGCCCAACACTAGGCTCCATAAAATAGGTAAATCCTTTAAGGTTAATTGTATACGTTTTTATAATAAGCTCCCAAATGAAGCCTTAAGTTTATCATTAAATAAATTTAAATTATATATAAAAATAAATTTGATAAAAAAATCCTACTATAGTGTACAGGATTACATCAACGACGGTATGGCCTGGGAATGAATTGTATAATATTGCGAATAACTAGTAATCTCCGCAATTTGTTTTTTGTTGTAGATTAATTTCGTTTTATCAACCTGTTGCATCACACCGATTCCTTAGAAGTCATTACTTGCGGTAGCGTCGGGAGTCGGGTTGCGTCGTCCCTCCAATATATGCGAAGGGGGTGATGGCTGGCTCTTGCGTTATGCTCGTGAACGGGTGCTGCTTGCGGTGACTGGTTGTGTAGCAGGCCTATTTTTATTTTTTATTATTATTATCATTATTATTTTTTTTTGCTATCATTATTATTATTATTATTTTTTCATTATATTGCGACGGTTCTAGTTGTTCCAAAATAGGAACCCTCATAGCTTTAACATTAAGTTGGACAGTGCTTTTACAGAAGGGCTTATTACGATAAATCTGGTATCGAAATAGGCTCTCCTGACACTTCCATTTTGACGTACACAAGTGATCACTGATAATGATTCAAAGTGGAAAAGATATAAATAAATAAAATTAATAAATAAATGATACTATTAAAAAAATATATTCAATCACGGATAAAAAAATAAATTCTGTATTAAACAAAGGAATGGACTCACTGCTCATTCTTTTTTACACAACATATGTACATGTACACTATATATATTTCTTTTATACACTGGGTTTGTCTTATTGTAATCGATATGATGTAATGTGTTTGTTATCTGTTGATTTTATATTTAGAACAAAACCAATAAAATATTACATAAAACACAAGTTACATTGTTAAATTATACCATTATAAGTTCACCAAGCAACTCTTCGAGCTCCAAGTATTTTAGTAATAAGGTTAAGAAAGTATTAAAGTATTTAAAGTACGACGAAACACGCTCCAGCTCGCGGCTAATGGAGCACGTTGCTCAATGATTTCTCGACTTCTAGTAAATTCCATTATTTAAAGAAAAGTCGATGGGAATGTCTTGCTCAGATAGGAATGATTAGATATAAAGAATCTAACTGAAAAATACTCTTGTATACAAAATTATATAATGCATATGAAATATTACTGAATTGTATTTCATTTTCTAAATTAAAGATAATACATGAATTAGTTGATAATTCACCATCTCATCTCATCAAGTTCAAAAGACTTGCCAAAATAAAACAGCTTATTAACGATCCTATATTAATATTATTAGTTATTTAATGATGTATCATATCAATAAATTTATTATATTATCCATCAAGGAAATTGTTGATTTTATTTTTTGACTTTATATATTTTTACATGTATCACTTTATATAGTGACATTGTAAAAGTTCGTATTTTGTAACAAAACATATTATAGAGATTTTGTATTTTTAATCATCCTAAGAGTAGGGCTACAGATTCGAGCTTTCAAATATATTGTAGGAGTTTTGCAAACAGAAGACCTTTATAATTTGTTAACCTTTGACCAAAAACTATGCGTTGAAACTATTTCTATACAAGAAATTGCCTCCGCTCTCATGTTATTGTAACACGTTTCAATTTGTATCATTAAGTAGTTTCTTAAAACTCTAGCCAACTACTAAAGGCACTCCCACAGAATTGCTGAATATATAAAAGGTCCAGGTACCATCAACATAACAATCTCAAATTACCCGAATCACGTTTCTCACTTGATTTAAAACAAAGGTTATAAAATAATCTGGTAGATTGATTTGATTTAGAAGTATCTGATTTATATTTTAAATACAAGTTATTGTTAATGTTAAGTACAATCAGGATAAGTGTTTGATCATTATGTGATTCTTGATACATATAAAGGAGTAGACACTATATGAATCAATAGTTTATTATAACAATCATAAGCTGTGAACTTAATTAAAATGCCAATAAATAAATCTAATAAAACAGTAATACAATTATGATATCAATCTGCTAATTTAAAACATTTATTCGAAAATTAAATTTATACAACATTATAAGTTATTTAAACTTAATGTAAAGCAATAATTCATTTTAAAACAATAACAAGATGAAAATACTTTCCAATATCTCGGCAGCGATTCGGTATCTTCTTTATGCTAGCACTGGAGCAGTGTTTTGTCCAATGCATTGGCATTGGATATGTCCCAGCAGCGATTCAGAGTGTTATTACGTAAACACAGGAGTAGCGCTTAGTCCAACGACTGACTCGCTTCTGGAGCGGTTGGCAAGTCTTTTTATACTGTGAGATCAGAGCAATCTACTCTCCGAAACCGAAATAATAGTTTTATTTTAAATCAACAAATTGTTCACAAATGATTGCGATAACTGATGCGCCGATACATATACAAGATGTTTAAATCCTCTAAAATGTAATGTTACTTTTAACGTACAATCTAACAGATATTTTATAAAAACTGCAAATCAAACTGAAAAATGTATATTCATCATCAAATTAAACAAATATGTCAAAAAATAATTTATTTAGATATATCCACTTCAAACCTATCTACTGCAGCTATTCCAATGTGTAACGGTATAAAAGTTTCAAATATTGCTTCATTGTATTTATTATGGTGTCTGCTTATATCGTAAGAAAATTAATGCAAAAATAAATAATGATATTGCTATGTGCCATACATATTTTTATATGATCATGGCCATATTTGTGGCGTGGTAGTATTTTGTATCTTCTTCTTCTTTTTCTTCTTCTTCTTGCCCTAATCATATTATGGGATCAGCGTAGTATGTTTTTCTTAAATATACTCCTTTTTTTTTAATATTTTCCTGGTATACGTCATCTCTGTACACACTCCCTTCTCCTCGATATCGTCTTTCATTCAATCTATCCATCTTTTCTTCGGCCGTCCTCTACCTGTGCATCCCTCCACTTCTATACGTAACACTCTTTTGATTAAATGCGTTTCATCTCTTATCATAATCATAATGTCCATACCATGACATGACGGCTACCTCATTTTTTTCTGTCACGCTTTCCAAGCTTCTCCTAATATACTCATTTCTTATCCTATTCTTTCGTGTCACCCCCACATCTTAACATTCGCATCTCCGTTATATTTAAATGCTTCTCATCTATCGCCTTCATCGCCCAGCACTCAGATTTATAAATAACAACAGGTCTTATGATGGTTTTATAGATTTTCCCCTTTAGTTTAAGGAGAATTCAGACATCACATATTGTCCCGGTGATTTGTCGTCATTTAATCCAACCCATATTGATTCTGTGCTTAACGTCTGTTTTGTTTTGGTTCTGCATATTTTTAGGCCAACACTCTCCAGCTTTTGCTGCCATTTTCTAGGTCTACTCTGCACCTCAAGTCCACTCTCACCGACAAGAATAATGTCAACAGCGAACAACATACACCAGGTTATCTCTTCCTGTATGATCGATTTCAGAGCGTCCTGTATCAACACAAAAGGGTAGGGGCTCGGAGCCGACCCCTGGTGTAAACGTATTGCCACATTGAACTGGTCAGTGTTGCCAGCGCCGACGGGACATGTGTACTAGATCGACTGTACATTACACGAATCAACTCCACATACTTTCCAGGTATACCCTTCTCTTACAAAACCCACCACACCACATTACGGGGAACCCGGTTTTATACCTTCTTGAAATTAACGAACACCATATGCAAGTTCCTGTGTTGTATTGTCTATAAGTGTATGAGAAGCTTAAAAAAATCATATGTTTTTATAAAAATAACCTCAGTATGGAAAGCATTAAATGAAATTATTTCATTTTATTTATACGACAGTTATATTTTCTACCTTATATAAAAAACTAACTGAAATAAAATAAAGTAATAGGAATACACCAGTTGAATATGAATCTACAATCGATTACGTATCTTTATAAAACCTTGAATCTGCTGATATCGATGCCTGTGTGTGCTAAAGGATAGTATTAAAAACCACAACCTCGAACGTAAACAACGTTATACGACTTTCTCTTCTTTGAACCTTTATTTCGAACACTCGGCGCTTTTACTCGGCTTCTGTCTTTTTAATTTGACAATTAATAAACTCGTGACGCTTTATGGTTCGATTATAAAAATGGCGAAATATCGAATTTACACATTTATGTATGCAGTAAATTATCCACCAACCACGTGAACTCTTCTAATAAACACAAATAAAAATATAAAAGAGTTTATTTCAAAACTCTCGTACAAATAAACTATACATATAAAAATAACTAAGTTGGCATTCCGATATAAAAAAAAATTGACGCCCTTTAGAGATGCCCTAATGCTAAGTTTATACTTTATAAAAATGTTTTCTTCAGGTATTAGTTTTGACAAATTACGAACGAATGTAACTTAAATTCTAACGGTGGCTTAAATATTAATATTCAAATTCAAATACTGTTTTTAATATTTCGAAAAGACAACATTATTTTATGAGAAATATTAATAGAAATACAAATATTGTTATTTATAAATAAGAAAACATTTTAATTGATGAAATATAACAATCGAAAAAATATTTTCATAAACATAGATTACACAGAGATAAACAATAATTAACCTAAAATAAGGGAACAATGTGGAGAACGTGTTATTAGTGTAACCCTGGAAGGTCTAAATAATTTTGGGTCATCGTTAACAAGATGATCGCTGTAATAATAGGCACAAAATTAGTCTATTATCTTGATTTATATGTAACTTTAAGTTATGGTTAAACATTTTTTTATAAAATTACAAAATGTTAATCGTATAGCTCTAACTAACGTAATTCGGCATGAATAGTTTCGTCAAGCCAATTGGGAGTAACATGCGCTTGCGTTGCTTTTGCCTCGTTTCGGTAAAGATTATTTTTTTGTAACTTCAATGGTGTGATAATTGTCACTAGGATACAGTAAAACAGTTTTACACACAATATTCTATACATATTTGTAATTTTTAACTAAAATAACATATATGATGTTTTTTTCCGATTTTCTGAAATAAAAAATATTTTAAAAGGTTCCCCTATTTAGATAATATTAAATTTGTGTCATATATCTGATGATATTTAATTGTATCCTGCATAATATAAAGTAACCTTTGATTTTAAAGTTCTTTTCTAAAAAAAATGGTACGTTACAATAAATGGAAATACCAATTAATAAATTCATTAAGTCTTTCATAATTATATTTATTACTTTTGTAATTAAAATGTTGTAAAATCTATTTGAACGATCTTTTAGTGTCAAGTTAAAACAAATAAAATATATTAAGATAATTACCAAACAAAATTTTGATAAAGTATTAATATACATCTTGTATAAATTCTTTGTGCGTGTTCTTTTTTAATTCAAATGACATTTAAATATTGAACATATACTTTTAAACAGTTTTAAAATAAAATATTTTTATTTAGGGACATCATTATCTCAGCCGGTCTAAAAGTCTCTTGGAGTAAAAAAAAACCAAATCAAACTTCAGCAACGAATTGGTTAGTCGATTAAAATTACAGATATGCAGAATCATGTTGAAGTTCAAGGCTAAGAAGCAGTTTTATATTTTCTCTGAGTAATTGAATTCTTTGTTTGTATAGTTATTCATTTACAATTAAATATTTTTGATCTAATTAAACAGGAAGCAAGAATGCAGTATAAGTATTGATAATCGTCTTCTAATCATAATTTTAAATATTATTCTTACACTGCAGTAAGATTATAATCGGTTCATTTCTAGAACGTATTTCAAAGGCGACTTTAGTAGGTTCTTATGAAATTTGGTTTGGTAGGGAGAGGAGAGTAAACAGTGCAGGGAGTGTGTATGCGCATAGTAAAGGGGCCCCTTAAACCTACACCTGGGTCGCAAGTCCCCGGCATTGTTTGCACTGTTCTCCTTGCAACACGATGGGCCCGGCACCCGCACGGTAAATCCATGGAAAACTAAGAGGCTTTGTCTGTGTCTTTTAAGCAAATAATGATTTTGAATTCTGAATCTCGACGAAATAAGCCATCGTTATTTATATTATATTTCATGATCTTACACCCATGATAATATAATATTTTATAAATTTGATAGGATTATAACGGATTTAATAAATTAATTAACGTAAGACAATGCTTGGGTTGATGGTCTGTAGGTTGTGGTTTGTACAACCCTTGCTTTTGTTAATAAATTCTAGTCAAATATTTTTTGTAATTTATTATTATATTATTGATGTAATTTATATTTTGCCCTTAAACAAACGAGAGATTGTAAAAGAGCACAATATAAATTACATATCTAACCCGACCTAATTATAAGATTAGCAATATATTATTATCTTAATATTATGGTAAAGTGGAATTTTTAGTTAAAATTTGTCTTATAAATACTTCCAGAGTTAATTGAATAATTTAGGGATGAATTGTTTTGATTTACATCCAAGCACGTGATTTTATTAATATATTTATTTTTTAGATTGGATGTATGTTAAATATTATATATTTATTTTCAAGGTTGGATTAGTTTTTTTTTGATACTATATTTTTTCTAAACATTTGTTAATCTGATCAGAAATCGAGCAAGTAAGAGCATTATTCACTTTTATAAGAAGGCTTGAGGTAACAACATTCAATAAAGCTAATTGAAAATATATATTGAGCGAAGCGAGCCCAGTGTATTAACTCATCGTTTCCCATTGACTTCAATGGGATATCAGTTTTTTGACATGATAGTAAAAAAAAAAATTTTTTTTTATCATTTTTCAAAAATTTTTTTTTAAAAACCGTCACCTAACATGTGTCTTTTTGTTTGCAAAGTTTTATAATTTTCCGTCAAGTAGTTTTTGAGCCAATTCGTGACAAAGAATGCAAAAAGTCTCCAGTAAAACGCTCCGCTCACTTCGTTCACTTCTCTCAATAAGTCAAAGAGTTAATTGATTTGAAAGTTATTGAAATTGTTGTTTAATTAACGGGTTGCTGACACTAACGGGGTGCTGACACTAACTGGTAGTTCTCTAGCTGTCATGATTTGTGTAATAAATAATAGGTAACATTTTATTTTTATGAAAGCTGCTATTAGCTAATAAAATATTAAAAAATGTATTTTTAATGTATTATAAATTATATAAGGGAATGAGAATATATTAAAATAATAAGTTTTGTTTTATATTGATTTACTTAACTTAATAATTTGATAGTTGACACATTCATTAAGAAACGAACAAATTTTATTTATTGAAGCCACAAAATAGGAATCATAATCATACGTGCATGTTTTCTACAATTTAGCTGTTATTAGTCCTATTAATACATCATTGTACAATAACTTACACAACCCGCGGACTTCATGCTAATGCATTATCCAGAAGTCAACCGTAATACAGACAAAAACAATATAAAATATTTTAATATTATATTAATCGCAAAATAACAACTTATATTCACTATATAAATTGTTTAATCAACGAACTATGTAAGTAACAGTCACGTCGTTACAAATATGACAATGTAATAAATGTCTGACACATACCTGAGTACATGAGTACAGTATTATTATATAATATATTATAATTAAATAATTTTAACTGTTTATACGCCACAGTGATAGCAGCTGTTTATATTTAATTAAATAGATTAGATTAGTTAATTTATATTAAACTGAATCATTCAGAAATAAGACACCAAAAGGAAATAGATTTTAATGATAAATTGTAGTAAGTTAAAACTGAGAGTTTAAGATCGTTAATAAGATTTTAACTTCTACTTCTAGCTAAAGGTTATTAAAAGTTGAGCAGATGAAAGCTTACTACAGATAGTAATTTATATAACAAAATTAATAATTTATTCTCTATGACAATAAACGTCTTAAGATAATAATTTTTTAAATCTAGTTATGTTTATGGTTAGAGACTTTCTCAAAAGAATTACATTTTACTGTCAGAGAAATTAATAGCTATATAACAAAGATATCACTTAACGTAGCTATGACAGACAAACAAAAGACAATATTATTTAGTACATATTAAAATATATAAGTATAATATTCATAATTAAAGTTGAACATAATACAAACCAAAACTTTGATATAATATGTAAGATAAGTGTTATATGTAGTTGACTTTTTATATGTGTTCTTTAAGTATTTTTTTAAACATGTCAAATGATTTGTTTTCTTTTATATCTTTAGATAATTTGTTATACAAAATAAAGTATTTTAAATTTTCTAAGTTCAATTAGAACTTTATTTTTGTGGTGTCAAGTGGTGTTAGCTTGTCTTTTTGTGTTTCGATACTGTCTTATTCAAATTCGATTGTATATCTTTAATATTTTTTTTCTAAACACATTTATTATATTAATTTATTTGCGTTATATTCATGTTTGTTATTTATTAAATACTTTATTCCACTATTATGTTCACAGTACAATAAAGTATTTAAACAAATAAAATAAATTTAGAGAATATCAGCCTCAATAGTTAAACCAATACACGGACAGCGTGGCGTTAATAATGTGTAGAGTGCTTTTTGAGTTTAACTTTTCTCGTTGTTCACAAGTACAACAAGTATTTATTACCTTTATTTTGGTTAAAAATTATTAATTTATTATTCAAATACAATTACAGGTCTCGTTATTTGAATATTCCTTACACTAATTCTATATAGATATACCTACATCAAATCCCACCTACTGTAACTATAACAATGTAAAGGTAGATTCTTCTTAAATAATAATAATAAATAAAATAAATGAAATAAATGCTCATTTACTGCACCGAAATTCGAAATGCAAAAACGCGCAATTGTTGTACAGAACATTAAATATTATTTGTCATGAATCTGGATGTAGTTTGTATGTAAGCTTAGTGTAGATGTAACACGTCTTGTAGATAAATCTTTTGCGACTACGTTAATCAAAACTATGATCAATTCAGAATATTGAAAGGATGTAGCTGAATAAAAAAAATGAGTATATTTTGTTAGAAAATTGAGGTAAACATTTCCAATATTAAACGAAATCCAAATTAATATTGTAATAAAAAGAAGATCTGAGAAATTCCTATGTAATACGTTAATGATCAACATTGACATAAAAGTGGGCACGATGCCCGCTTGTTGCCCAGTTGAAAAGGTAAAATATTAGTAAAAACTGCGGGTAATTCGAGAGGCAAAAGTAAACTTTTTACACATACTGTTATACAAGAGTTCCAAAGAATGTTTAAAAAATTACCATCTTAATTTCTAAAAGAATCATGCATTATTATAGGAAACACAAAGACATTTATTTAATTGTAGTAATGAAAAAAAAATATACCACTATTAGACACTTTTTAGAATTATGACCAACTTTGAAATAACAGTATTTTTACCATTATTAGCTATTTGAACAGAAATTTTACTGCATTCATGGTTGTTCGTCAAGGCATTCATTATTTGAATTAAATAATTTTCTTAAACTCTTCGTATAATCCAATAAATTAATTCAGATGTACAACTTTTTATTTCGAGTTAATCTAAATAACAAATTACTGTATGTAAAATATTTGAAGAACTTTAATCTTATAAATATATTTTTTTCTATAATTACTAACAGTATTGTGTTATTATGGATGTTTGGAATAAAACAAGGAATTTAATAAAAAGGCGTCATAGTTTAAATAAATTTAAGTAGACTAAAAATACTTTTTTCAGTTGTAACATGCCTCACTATATAGATTTAACTGAGCCGATTCCTATTATACAATTCATATTTGTACATTTATAAAATAATGTTCGTATTATTTCGTGAAGAAGCGCCACTTAACTCGTTGTTACAAATTTAATGTTCTTTAAAGAATGTGTCTGGTATTTTTATTTTAATTATATCTCTAGTCTAATATGTAAAGTTTAATGAGATTGAATATCTCTAAGATTTTATTTACTACTCAGTATTTATTGTGTCCTGACTTCAAATCAACATCTAAGAGTAATACACTTACATGTTCAAAATACAAAATTTATTACCTTTGCAATCTATCACTGTCCGACTTAAATATCAATTTATACCTAATATCAGTTCATAGATCAATTCCTGATAGACCCAGTACGTACTGCCTTAATGTTTGTACCCAAAGTAAACATTGACTTAGATGTCAATATTTGTTAATATTTGTTAGGTACAAATAAAATAATAGTGTTTTTATTTATTGATTTAATGAAGAAATATATTTAATACATCTTAGTATCAACTTTGATAGAAGAACAATTATAACAGATATAAATATCTGTTTAGGTATTTAATTTTAATAATGTGTTTCAATAAAATCTTCAGGGATGGACAATTTCCGCTTTTACCCACGTGACAGATTTAAATAATAACTATTCCTTATTTTACTGCTCTTAAGAATGTGTATGTAAGGTAAAGACACGGTTACATCTCCGATTATAAAATGTTGTTATATTTACTTAATGCGTACTTGTATTCCCGTACAATTGTAAGACTATTAATTTGCTTACAATCAAACAAAATAAGGATGGGATATTTAATAATGCAGCATTCTTTTTGTTCTCGTTTTTCTCTGTTATATGGCATTGACCTCTTGTTGAAAATATTTATTCTCCTTTGTGACGATCCTGATATTCGCTATAAAGACATACATGACTTTGATCTGTAAATTACATATTTATTTCCCGATTTAGCTGAATATATATTATATATAAAGACAGTTAAGTTTAATTTGAATGATAGTTTTCGTTGCAATAATAATAAAGTAAGGGTAATATTTGGCAAAACTAGTATTATTTATAACTAATAATTCAATAAGGTAAAACTTATTGTAAGTATTCGCATTCCACAAATGTATCTCCTTATTACTTGTAGATAACGCATCTAGCGTTGATGATAAGTAATAGCCAGCAAACTTTTATTGAGTACCGCTGACTATCTTCAAACGATGGCGGCGGGTATAAATTGTATATTAACTATTCGTATATTTTTGTATAAACTGTGATATGATTTTAATTGAATTTGGCGTGGTCTTGACTTATTATTTGAATATAAATTAAATTTGTAAGGATTTGTGCAATTATCGAGTGTAGACATAGCTTACAATTTAAGTCAGGATGACAGATGAAGTTGTAACATCAACTATTGCATTAATAATCTTGCTCACTTTATGACTTTAGTCGGTGAGTTTATTTCCATTTCAGTCATTGCTGTGAACTTGACAATAATGTTATCTTAACATTCATAACGACTTAGTGTAACTTAGTGATCTTTGGAAAGCTAACGAATCATAGCTAACGAACAGTTATTATAAGATTTTTGATATTAGTTATTCTTGTTTCATCATAAAAATTACGAAATTTAAAAAAAACATACTTTTATTTAACTTAAGAAAATTCGACGTCAAGAGGGTCTGAAAATAAGAAAAAAGTTTACGCGGGTGTTTCCTTATTTTCGGAGTAAAAGACAGTAAATTTCATATTTAGACTTTCAGTAAGAAATTAATCAGAAAAAAATAACGTTCCAACAACAAAAACAAGTTTTAAGCAAACGTTAGACAGAATTGTTAAGTAATGAGAAAAACTTGAAAGATTAAGGGTTTGAAACTTATTTTTATGCAAAACCCTGTTTTTAATTGGAAAAAAGGGATATCTTAATTTGGTACACTTATTAAAAAAAAATTAACATCTTTTGCCTAAAATTGGAAGTGAAACAGACAATGACAACTCTACATACGGATGCCTTTTAATTTAATACTTTACAACATTTATATTTCATTTTACTTTTATATTACTAACTGTCTTTCTCCTACTACCTACTTTGATAACTGATTCGATCAAATAATGAACTAACAATGGGGTTAGATTGAAAGACACTAATGTCTGCACAATGCAACTAATCATGTTGATGTCAAGCCAATGGTCTCTGTAAAAAGATGGTGCTCTGTAAAAAAGAGATCTCATTCACGTACATGGTGGATATGACTGTTTCAAATGCCTGGCGTTTGCACATTATGAGCAAAGAAGATCTTGTGGACTTTTGTATCAGCTTATTATTGCAAGATACCATTTATGTCAAAATTCACAAAATAAACTAGACCTGATTTCTGTATTGTATCACGTCACACTTCAAAACACTTAGATAAGCAGTTGTAAGTCAATCAAAAGTCCAATGGCAAAAAATATTCCAAAACACTTTATGTTGACATGTCTTGTTTGGATTTTTTTATTCATAAGTGGCTACTGTACTCATGTAAGAACATCCCTGGAAATGTACATAAAATGTTTTTTTGTTATTTTTTATTATCGATCTGTTAGCAACTTTACCGTTATTATTATTCCAGCTTCTCGTCATATCAAGTATACTACTCCTAATAAGACTATAGCTGTGGTCTTGCCAAATTAAATCAGGAAAAAAAACTGGTTTTAAACAAGTGGCAGCCTTTCATTGTTAAATTTCCTTATGATTTCTCTTTTATAAATCAGGAAGAAAGACCACATTTCGATATGGATCCCTTCAAAAAAGGTGTCTACTCCTACCTACAAGGCCGGCAACACTCTTGTAAATCCTCGGATGTTGCAAGAGTTCATGGGCGGCGGTGATCACAAGTCATCTGTGATCCGCCAGCTCGTTTGCCCTCCTCTTCCATAAAAAAAAACTATCAAAATTCGCCGCATTCACAAAGGTGACAATTACTTAAAAAGTTTACTCTTGAATTAGAATTTGAACTTAAGACTAATACAATTTTTATTTACATAAGGTGTCGGTGTCATATTTTTTAAGTTTTATTTTCACACATCTCTACAGAAAGCAGACATAGAAGAATCTGAAAAAGATCCAAAATTTGAACTAAAAGAAATAATGACGATTCGTTTTAACATCGGTAACGGTTGTAGTTTAAAAGTTTTTCTATGTTTAGCCTCTGGTAGACCAAACCAACATGCATTTATGCAAACATTATTATCTGTGCGATAGAAACGATATAAAATTTTGATACTGTGATGAACCTTAATATATCAATAATTAAACAATAAAAACAACCTGTAATTTTAGTAATATATTTATATCTTTTTTTTTTAGGTTTGCTTTTCTGATTAGGTATATTTTGGACTTAGAGCTTTGGAGGCCTAATAATAAAACTTACTATTGAAGCTTAGTGGTAGGTTTTATTTTTCTTTGAGTAACAAAAATAATGATCAAATTATGTTATTTTTAGTTACACTTCTTTTAAAGTATTTTGTAACAATTTCTTATAAATGGAGGTTTTCCGGTGGCATAACACTGGTCGAGAGAGATTAATGAATATTAAATAATTAACATCAGACATTGCTACCTTTACTGACCGTCATTACAAATACCATTTTGATAATGTTTTGCTTACTTTCTACGTTTGAATGGAAGAGAATAAGATTGTAAAATGAATAAGTCATTTTTTCAAGTATTAAGACTTATGGCTTATGAAAATTTATTGGTGAATCATTTTCAAATGTAGAAAAAAATCACCAAAAATTTAATTAATAACATTTTTTACATACGTTTTGGTTTTTACTAATTAAAATGGCAAAACCTTTGCTATCAGAGTGTATAACTGATACAATTTGGTGGGTACTATCGTTACTGTGAGAGAACTTTTTCCATTTCAAGATCTAATTGACTAACATTTCCTTGTAATACTGAAAATTTGGTCAGAAATTAGTTTTATTGTTATTTGAAAAATCAAGTTTCTTTATTATTCTATAATTTAAAATTATCTGAGGAAACAAAATACGGTCTGACTTAGCTCAGATTATTAGAAGCATATACTATTTTTACTAAGTATTATTTTTATTTTTTATTATAATAGCATAAATTTGAATAAATTTTGTATTATTTGTTATTTATATGGAATATATTGGAATATTTTGGTCATAATAATCAGGGTCCGAAGATTCCGAAAAAGCTTTTTTTTAGATACTTAACGTACTTCTTTGATTTCTTAAACGTTTTATTAAAATATATGCTTAATAAAACAAAAACAAAAACATTTTAATATATACCTGAACGATGAAGATATAGCTTGTCTGGACTTATTATAAAGTTTGGTAAATTGTTTTAACTGATGTCTAATGTCCAATGATTAACAATTTAAAAAATAAAAAAGGTCCAACTTTTTACAATGTTTCCTTTATTTTAAAATTCATACATATTTTTATAAAAATAACATAAACATAACAAATAACACGAACATAATCGTCCATTATTGATTTCTTACAACATTAAAATAATGGTGTCGTGAAAGAATATTACGACGATTTGTCTTTCTTTTATTCATTCAAGGAATTCGCGGGTAAAATTTATGTTTTTAATCATTGACTATCGTTTAAAAGTGCTTATACTTTAAATGGTATGTGTTGCGTATCCTTGTGTTGAATTAAATTTTTAATAATAAATATGCTTATTAAATATAATCTTCGTTGAAAATTTTTGTATATTGAGTATCTTAGAAATGTAAATTTTGTAGGTTTAGTCCATTCTGGGTGCTTTCAAAGGCCACTCTGGGCAACTTTAGCCAGCCGTCCCTACCACCGTTGCAGATGGCATTACTCTCTGGCCTACACGGCAAAAGAGAAAGCCAATCTCCTGGGCACTCTTTTCGCCTCCAACTCGACTTTGGACGACCAGGGGAAGACACCGCCTATCATCCCGCGGTGTGAGAGCTCAATGCCGGAAATACTTTTTCGGCAGAAAACTATTAGGCAGTCTCTATTTTCCTTGGACGTTCATAAGTCGAGTGGGCCGGATGGCATTTCTCCATTGGTGCTACGAACGTGTGCCCCTGAGTTGACTCCGATGCTAACGCGTCTGTTTCGGCACTCCTACCTTAAAGGCGTAGTCCCGGTCTCATGGAAGCGTGCCCTTGTCCATCCGATCCCTAAAAAAGGTGATAGCTCGGACCCAGCTAACTACAGACCTATCGCCATTACCTCTCTTCTCTCCTAACGTACCTCGAGGATCAACAGTTGGTCAATGACCGGCAATATGGCTTTCGCTATGGTCGATCGGCTGGTGATCTTCTGTTATATCTTAAGCACCGTGGGGCAGCTGCTATTCAAAGCAAGGGAGAGGTTCTCTCAGTTAGTCTGACCTCCTTGGGGATGTTCTCTGAGTGGGGGGAACTGAACCTTGTTCAATTTAATCAGCTACAGACACAGGTTTGCGCGTTTACCACTAAGAAAACCCCATCTGTCGTATCACCGCTCTTCGAGAGCACTCCTCTTATTGCCTCGCCAAGTATCAGAATACTGGGTCTCGACATTTCGAGCGACTGTCAGTTTCGTGTTCATCTGGAGAGCAAGGCTAAGTTGGCCTCGATGAAATTGGAAGTGATAAATAGAGCGAGACAATATTTCAAACCTGGCCAGAGAATTGCGCTCTATAAGGCGCAGGTCCGGCCGCACATGGAGTACTGTTCTCATCTCTGGTCCGGATCACCCCAATATCAGCTTCTACCATTTGACCGCGTACAACGGAGAGCCGTTCGGATTGTCAGGAACCCGGTGCTCTGCGAACGGCTGGACTCTTTGGCATTGCGTAGAGACGTGGCTTCTTTGTGCGTCTTCTACCGCATTTACAACGGGGAGTGTTCCGAAGAACTATTCGATCTGATGCCTACCGCCGAATTTCACCATCCCACAGCTCGCTATCGCCTCCTTTACCACCCATACCACCTGGATGCGTGGCGATCTTCTACTGTGCGGTTTGCAAGGACTTTTTTCCCACGTTCCACTCGAATATGGAACGAACTTCCTTCGGCGGTATTTCCAGATCGATACGACATGGGTACCTTCAAAAAAGGCATATATTCCTATTTCCAAGGGCGGCAACGATCTTGTGAATCCTCGGATGTTGCAAGAGTCCATGGGCGGTGGTGATCACATATCAACTGTGACCCGCTCGTTTGATCTCTTCAAAAAAAAAAAATCTAGACATTTACCTAGCGTCGAACTTTTCACGATTTATTTTTTATTTTTTATTTTTTTTGATGTAAGAGGAGGGCAAATGAGCAGGCGGGTAACAGATGGACGTGATCATCGCCGCCTATGAACTCTTGCAACATCTGAGGATTTACAAGAGTGTTGCCGGCCTTGTAGGTAGGAGTAAACTCCTTTTTTGAAGGTACCCATGTCGTACCAATCTGGAAATACCGCCGAAGGGAGTTCGTTTCACAAGCGGGTGGAACGTGGAAAAAAGGTCCTTGAGAACCGCACAGTGGAGGATCGCCACGCATCCAGGTGGTAGGGATGGTAAGTTGAGTGCTCTCAAAGAGCGGTGATACGACAAATGGGGTTTTTTTAGTGGTAAATACGCAAACTTGTGTCTTCTCGGGATCGAATTGAACGTGGTTCAGTTCACCCCACTCAGAGACCATCCCCAAGCTCTATAGAAGACACAAGTTTCTTTCGGCAATCGTCGACGTTTTCCCGAGAGAGACCTGCACGGCCGGAATATACCGCATCCCCAGTGCTGTCATCTGCATAACAATTTATGTTGGAGATATCCAACATATCATCGATGTGCAGAAAGAACAGTTGGGGAACATAAATGTAAATTTTGTAACTTTTTTCTTTATAAATTAAAAAAATGGATTGAAGTGAGACCCAGCAGTTCAAAAACGTGATTAATTTTTTAATCCGGCATCTATTTTGGTTGTGATTTCGAGTATAAGTTTTATAAGATTGTTATTTTTATTGCCTTATTGTATTATATTTTGAGTGGTAAGTATTTAACCGATTTGATCAATGTCGTTAAGTTTTTCAGCATTTCTTACGATCCAAAGTCTTTCAGCGATTTAAAAAATTGGTCTGAGCCGGATAGCTAGTCTTTTGAAAAATAGTCGGTACTTTGAATATGGTCGACGAAATAACCGAAAACATCGTATACAATTACCACAAATATAAAAATAAAGTGCTTTTTTATCCTGACCACGTAGTATCTGTTAGCAAAAGTTGTTGGTCTGTTAAAATGACAATTTTTATTAGTAATTTTTTTAATGCTTGTACCATTTTACTGTTAAAAAATGTGATAATACTGACAAAAGTTGTACACATGTTTCTCGGTGAATGTATATATTTTAGTCGTACTGTATTATCGGACTCTTGCATGTGAATAATCAGTAAGTCCACCAACAAAACTGATTCCTTACGTTAAAAACTTAATTTAGACTTAGAGGTATATTTTTTTATTATAGCAACAGCGATAATTACTATTAAGATTGCACAAATTCACAGCATGAGCATGTTTCTGAATATAAAAGACATTGATTTGACAAAGAAGTTATTCCATAAGTTTTGATTTAAAAAACGTTTATGAAAATACAAAAAGAGTATTATTTTCCAGGTAAAAATTTATATATTGCAATCGAAATTAAGGTATGTAATACTTTTTATTACAAGTAATTACTAACTAACTGACTGATAACTACTTTTAAATTTCTCTGCAGTGAGTCTAAAATCTGTCTTTAATGTATATATTTTTTAATCTTGAATGACAAATTATTTGTCAAAAGAACATGACTAACTAGAAATTAACTAGGCTGTTCTCTCCGAGTCTCTCCATCGGTGATTTCTCTGTCAATTACACAATATGACGCCTTTGATGCATTTGATGGTAACGTATTTAATTAAGCTCACTGTAATTGATAGACGATCTGTTTGTAGTTATGTTGTATAAAGTTCAAATGCTTTTGTAAAAATGACAAATAATTTTACAATTAATCATGCAAGGAGCAAAATCTTAATCATGATTTTTACTCACAATTCGGTGCAAAGAAAACCTAATCATATAGAAATGAACTACTAACAATCTATTAAATACAGTTTAAATAATGTTAAACTATAAATATGTATATTAAATAAAATATGAGAAATATTGTTTATGATCAATCAAAATGCGATGAATGTTACATTTTATATGGATATCAAACATAAAGTTGTAGTAATAAAAGTAGTTGCAATTGTCTACAATAAAACTGAACTAAAATAGTTATAGTGTTACAAAAAAAATCATTTGGTAATATCGCCAAAAATTTAAAAAGCATCAATCTATGCAATGCAGGAAAAATAAAATATAACCTATCAAGTCCTCACTCTCAGCTCTACAGAATTGCTAGTTATATATCTCACTCAAGTCGTAAGTATAGTTACAAATACTTCAGACTATACAAAGATATGATGGAGTGTGTGTATGGCCTCTGTTGATATCCCACTTTTGTTAATTTATATGCATAAAAGTTATATTTTTTATAAAATAGATCATCCATAGATCTTTTAACTTCGCAGAGTACATTTGTGTTAAAAAATTGTAGCCAGTAAGCCAGCTCGTATGACAGCTTGCTCAACGTCAAAAGTTATATAAATGGGTGAGATAACGAAAGAAGTGGATGCTCTAAACATTTCGTATTACATTATTCACTGAGTTTCTCCATCCATCTGGGATAACATTTTTCGGAGTTAGAAGTGATATTTATCGTACGTAATTAAGTGATACGTATCGTTAATTAATTATAAACCACTATACTTACTTGTATTTGGCCTACTCGAGGTCCAGTGAAGTCAATTTGTAACAATATATAAGTAAAGTTAAATAAAGAATATCTATCCTTCTCTATATCTTTAGATAGATAGATGTTTAAACACATATGCAAAGTTATATAAAAGATAGATTTGACTACGGCTAGAAGATTATTCATATTTTTTTTAATAAAGTCGAAAATACGTTTTACTTGTCTTAATATGGAGAAAACATTTGCTCTTGAAAAATCTATATGGGTTTGTTTTATTAAAACATAATAATTTTTGGTAAACTAAGCCAAAGAATAATTATTCATTGTGTAGAATATTGGCATACCACGAAACATATTACCGCAGAAAGCTTTTTACCGAGATCTTTCCTCATACATCCCCGTTATGAGAAAAATTATGATTTATCGATTTAGTTTTTACAATTTTCATCCTGAAAGTTAACATATTAAATATTTTAAAGATAACTTTAACTTAAACTGTCCTAATGGCAACCGCGATATTAAAGTGATTATATCAAGATCTTTTATTCGTACTTGGAGGGAAGTGTAGAAGGAAAAAGATAATCCTGTATTTTAGAGTGTTCTAGCTTTTATTTGGAATATCATTATGTAACTGGAATGGTGATCTAGTAACGGTTATTTAACTTTAATTGATTAAAATGTTGGGTTGTAACGTTTATGAGGTACTCATAACAAAAAATACATTACATATTTATTATATTTCATCGAATTACCTCGAACAACAATCTTTACATTTTGATTGCAGTTTATAATATATTTAGTATCTAAAATATGAAAGTAAATATATAATCTATTTAAACACATCTTACATACAGATAGCTCTCAAGGCACACATCGTCTATTTCAATTTTAGCTATGACAAAACTCTACACTATTATGTACTCACAAGTTTTTACCCATTTTCATGACCTAGCGCGGTATTCACAGTGCATTTATATTAATTGTATTATATTTTTATAAAAAAGGGCGGTGTGATTCTAATATCTATTCACAAAATTAACACTGAAAGTTCATTTGTTTTATTATTATAGTGAATACTAATTAGAAAAATATTATTTTAAACGTATATAAGAATTATTCTATTTAAATAATTTTTATGTATTTGTACGTAAACCCAATCTATTATGCCAGTCTCAAGGTCGCTTACTTTTAGTGTCTGGTGATTATGAAAGCAATTGTGTTGTTTTGAGTTCTCTTAGTCATTATGTCAACTCATAGCCATTTAAAATGTAACTGAATACCAGCTGTGTACAGTCAGCAATAACGATAGTATTTGTACAGTTATTAAATACATTTACATATCAAATACTCGTTCAATTACCACCAAATACCCAACATTCGTCTTTAAATATTTTCATATTTCTGAGCTAGGTCAATTTAATAATATTACTATTATTACTTTGTAAAAGGTTCACACTCTCGAAAAGATTTCTTAAGGACTAGGGACCACACTTAAGAGGTCCTTAATGGAATCAGTCTCTATAACGTTTATTGACCCTTTTGATTTCTACCTTCATTTTCTAGAATAAGAGTGTACAGCCTTGTATGGTGTGACTGAGGGAAGTGATTTAACTAATAAAATACACCAATTTTCCCAAAATTATAGATGTCTGGTAAAAACATAGCATAGAAGTGATTAGAAAGTCCCGACAAGTTAATTGATTGCTTACCAGTAATTTATCTTCATTCTATAATACTTTAGTGCTTTAACTAAAAGGACTACTGTCATAAACTTATTATTTTAAATGTCGTCGTCGTTATGAAGTCACAAGTCGCAAGTCATCATCAGCATTACCAAATCTAAATGCTTACGTTAATATTGTCAAAGTCAAATTATATAGTTTGATGCAAAGTTGACGCAAGATTGTTGCTTGAAGTAAAAGAATAAATCCAAAACAGATCATACAACATACATACATACAAAAACTAAACATAAAGATGTACCTTTTTGTAGAACTTCGTAAATATTTAAAGTTTTAATTACAGCCGAATTTCGTTAAGTTAGCGATATTCACACACACACACAGCCACACACACACACATATATATATATAAATATATGTGGCATTTTCATAGTCATTAAGTTAAAATAATGTCCTTTTTTAATACTTCAGAGTAATTTAGTTAAGCTATTTCTTATTGTAACTAAATATCTGGTTATTATCATAGCAGTAGTTAAGATAATATTTAAAAGAGTGTCTGTGTTTTATGTTACCACCTTACATACCCCTCAAGATTAATAAAAAACAAATTTTAATTTCATATATTTTTTTATCTAGATGGCGAATTTAAGTTGATCAATTAAAAAAACCCCTTCTGGGTTTGTTGTGTGGGTCTTCTCAGACCAGGGCGCATTTAAAACCCTCGTAGACTTATCTTAAGTTGGAGAGTGTCTTTACAGAAGGGCTTATTCTGATACCTACGTTATCAAAATAGGCACAAGTAATCACTTAATTAAAAGTGGAAATAAATAAATAAAATTAAATAAATATATTGCGACATCAATCTGTGTTTTATAGTCCCACGAATTTTAGAGACATAAATTGTTTGGAAGGCTTCAGAAATATGTTTTATATTTCAGATTTTTTGTTCAGTTATTATGGCTCTGTTTGATCTCTATATGCATCAATTACTCAAATTGACAGCTAATGGGTATTAATTTAGAATTTCTTTGGTTTAATATTAAAATGTTCATGTCATTATTTAAAATAAAACTACAATAACATATGTGGCATGCAACTAATAGTCAGTAATTAAAAATGCATTTATATGAAGGTCACTTTAGGGAACAAAAAATAACAATCTGTTTTAAACATGAGGATTTTTAGTTTTCAGTTTTTATCGTTTTTGTTCACCTTAAACATATTTTATGAAGAGCGTGGGTGCGTTCATTTGTGTATTGTAATGATTATTTCTTAATGGTAACTGTTGGAATACATTGTGTGTATATCTAATACTTGAGACTTGCAAAATTTTATTAACTAATTCTATATGAATAACAACGTCTCGGCAATATAGCGTTGCAAAATTACAAATTATGCAAAAATAAGATTACCTTTTAAGAAAATAAAGTTCTGAAGCTCGTTGTAATGTAATTGAGATCTGAATTAGGTATAGGTGTCTCAAAAACTGTATCTCATGGTTATCCAAAAGTAACAAATATCTTCTTATTCCAATAATATTAATATATATTTTTTAATATCTTTAAACTATTAAAAAGTATACAGTTCTTTGTATGGACGCAACCTAAATTATTGATAAACTCAACAAGCTGCAATAATATTTTAAAGAGTAACACTAAAATATAAAATAACACTCTTAAAAACAATAAACTAGAGCTAAACGTAAAAAATAGATCAACTACATATCATTATTCTCGTAATATTATACGAAAACAAATAAACTGTATTAAGAATTATATAAAGTTATATTATTACACCAAAACAATGAAAGAGTCTTTTATGGGACAAATTTAGGGTCATGTCGGTCCGTTAAACCATTTAAGGGAAAACTGTACAAACAAGATTGCACCAAAACAGAAATAAAAATTTTAATGTCCTTTGGAAATAATATACTTATATGTTATTGTTTATCTTTGTTATTTCTTTATAGTTTTTCGAAATCTTACAAAAGGCTTTACTAAAGATCATACATTTTTTTTAACAGAAACAGTTTGATTAATTGTTCTATTAAATTAATAAACTGAATTAAAAAATATTAAGTGAAATGTTTAAATAAATGAAATAATTTACAGAAATAATTTAGCAAATAAATAAATTCTAACTTAACTATAAAATATTTCAATGAATATATTGAATTGTATAAATAATATTTACTTCACTGTAATATTAATATTTCAAACATACGAATATGATGATAATAAACTAAGCGGGCTATGAAACTTTACTTTTGTTACTTAAAGCTGTCGATACCTTAAGATACATCACACCCCCAATTAACTATCTGTCAGTTACGTTATAAGTAATTAGTTTATATTAAGACTATCACTTTAGTACTGTATTAACATTCCTACAGTATTTGCGAAAACTAATCAGAATCCCAAATATATGAATAACCTTAAAATCCATATGTTAAACGGTCATAAGTTATTGGGAACGCATTCGTATTGCTCAATATTATATAAATATTATGTAATTGGATTAGGCGAAGCATCTTTAATACTTTAAAACTTATGAAAATATTGATAATAGGAAGTCTAGCACCGATAAGCTATCATTCTGCGAATATGGCTTTCCTGTAACATTTTTCAAGTTATTGTGTATTTATATTCTCAATTCAGAAATATTGTTAAGAAGAGAAAAAGTTGCAAAATTATTTTATATTTTTCCTGATAAACCACGTTTTACCTGGATTATTAGAAAAACACGAACAGCGTGTAAATAAAATTCATTTCTTTATGTACCATAACGTTAGTTTAAAACTTTGAAAGAAACATTTAATGTACATTTAATGTAGTAATAGTAATGGGAATGATTAAATATGTTGCTTCATTATCATGTTGAATACTTACTTTTCCAAAGTTCAACCATCACAACACTGGTATACACTGAGGAATTTTCACAGCACGAAATTATTAAAATTAAATATATTTATCATTAAAATATATTTCTTCATGCCAATGAAAATTTATTTAAAAAAACAGTTAATTAATTATACAGCATAAAACAAACACAAAACTTTTTGTAGACAATCTACTTTTACTAGTCGCGTCTGTCGCAGATGGTGGATGCGCGACGTCGCGGTGCTCGCTCTACGGACTGAGTACGACGACGTGACGATAACGACTGATGAGAGATACACTGTAAGATGTACGTGATGGAATCATAACTTCAATCATAACTCCTAAATGATAACATATGATAAGATTTGATATAATATAACTATGTTTTTAATATTTAAGCGCTTTTATCGAAAGCTTTTAGTGCTTATATAATTTTTATCTGCTTGAATTATACTACTGAGTTTAATGATAGAAAAAAAATGTTTCTCAGGTATATTAAACTTAAACCGATAGTTTTTGCTCACAAATCTTAATCAAAAAATCTTAGACAAAAATTTTATTCGTAAAATGATAATAGAGCTTTCAGCTAAATCAGTCCGTAATCATATTCAGTAGTTATGGGTGGAAAAGTAACAATCGTACATACATTCACAAAAACTTTTTCGTTTTTAATATTAATACGATGTATTTTAAACTCGGTACCAAATAAATAGTAAAAGAATATTAGCAATTCGTAACAGGCGTGTGTTAAAAGATTATTCAAAACTCGTCAATAAAACTTTGAACCAATTCAGGCTGCGGCTTATCTCTTACGCCCTCAGATAAATTGTTTAATCTCCCTGTAATAAACGAGATTAAATTAATTTTACTATTTCATTTCACCAAACAACAATCACTCTCATCGTTTGTCATGCAAGAGGTGTCGTGTTTAAGATATATGTGTTTCAATGTTCTGAGACGTCTGTCATTAATCTGTTACCAGATGATTATGATTATGATGTCGTGAACTGCGGTACATAAGATATATTTTACAAAATTAATAAGTGACACAAGTGACCTTCGTTTTAAGTATTGAAAGAAGTTATAAAATTGGACTAAAACTTATGAATTAAGTAATTGATAGTACAATATGATAAAGTATAAAACTACAACATGGGTGAGGACTATCAGAGATTGACAGGAAAGACTTAAAAAAATAGATACACTAACAATACTTTAAAACACAAAGCAAAATATGTATCTTTCTATTTACCTAAATATAGATATAGAGGAAATCTTTTAGGATGGTCCTAAAAGATTTCCTCTATATCTAATTTGATACACAATGACTAATTAGCTTAAAATTGGAAAGCAAAATCAAAAATATTTTATTATTTGATTACTTTTTTAATTAGACCAAATATTATGAGACCTTCTTATTTTTAAATTATATTTACATTTTTTTAGGATAATAGATCTTCAATGCAGTACTAATACGATTACAGCTCGTGTACGGACTGGCCCAACTGTAGTAGCACCATCTTATAAGAGATCCCGGAAAGTAGCTCTTATAACAACGTTTCGTTACGTATCCTCCTATCCATATATCTAAGTATCTTTTACTTTTCCCAATTGGTAAATACTTATAGGTGGCAAAGCATTTGAAAAAAAAACATTTTTTTTTCCTTTCCATGGTTTACAGTTACACCTTCTATTAGATGAACCGTCTGCTAATAATATATATGTTTGTGTATATGTTTGTGTATTGTGTACGTATATTGAGTTACTTATACCTTATTTAATCCAGAAAAACACTAAGATTTGTCCTACTACAATGTAAGAAATAAGCTTTTGATAAAGTTTAAGTATATTTATCACAACTAGTAATGAAAAAGAAAATTATTTTAAAAGTATCCACCTCGCGCGCTCTACAATATCCTCCTTAAATTAATTTTATGAGACCACCCTGAGAGATTCACAAAGCGCAGTTAAGAAATTATGAACTTATACCAACAACTTTTTCTTTTAAACTTCGGATATTGTTATGTCTTTTAGTTCAATTTATTTTCACATTTTACAGAGTACTTGTAACTTTTTACTGGTTATTAAAATTATAAAGAAAATAGTTTAATATTGGCTTTAGAGAGAAAAGTATTATTAAATACGTATAATGATAATATTAAACTCACATAATTGTGATTTTCATTGCTGACGATTAAAGTAATAGATAAATGATGAGGAAAATGTGATGATATTCTAAATATGGGTCGTTCATGGCAGGACGTACGTCCTTTGTCTCGTACGATCCAAATAAGAAGGGCTAATAGATAAACCTTTAGAGCAGTTACTCATTACCCGACCTAATTTAAGTATAGAAAAAAGACCTTAGAAATCGCTATTCTGAGAATAATTGTAGTAACAGTTTAAATTCACTTAAAAGTTTTTTTAAGTTAGAAATGTTATTTATTTTTTCTTTTAAGGCAACAGTAATTAGATCTATAAGAACCTATGGAAACCTATGGAACCTAAAGAAATCTATGGAAACCAATGAAATATAACATAAAACACAAGTTACTCAGATATTAAATTAGCCCAATGTAAGTAACACTTAGAATCAAGTCAACGATTTAATTAAAAAGGATTGAGAAGCATTAAATTACTTGACATCATTCGAAGCTTGCTTCACCTAATGGAGCACGGCACTCCACGATTTCCCGACTTCTACGAATTTCCATGATCTGAAAAACAACGTTGATGAGAATGCCTTGCTAAGATAGGAATGCCTACCTTAGGAATGATTAGATCTAAAGGATCTAACTGAAAAATATTCTTTCATATAAAATGCACATGATATTTTATTGAACTATATTAATTGTGAGATATTGTAGAAACTAAACAAATTGGTTACATAATTGAACTCAACTGGCTCCGAAATAAAATAGCTTCGTAATTATCTCATTATTAGTTTTAGTATTTATTTAATGACGTATTATATCAATTTATTGAATATATCATCTGCATACGGAATACAATGTGACTATTAATTTTACTATTTTTTTATAGATTTTATACATATCAATCAATATAATAACATTGAAACAGTTTGTATTTTATAAAAAATGTTATAGAATATTTATATTTTTATCACACTTGCCCCTGCTCACAACATATTGTACCACGTCTCAATTTATATCATTAAGTAGCTTCTTAAAATTCAAGTCACATACAAAATGAACAGCCACAGCGTCAATGAATGTACCATCTATCTACTTAAAAAACTGTCTACTACAGCTATAGAGTTGTATTATATTTTTTATGGTGTCTGGTTATATCAACAGACACCACAATTAATGCAAAAAATAAGTTATTATTACAAAGACCTATGCATACATATCGCTCCTTAAATACAAAAGCCACACATTTCAAAAAATATCAAAAATTGTTTTATTGCATAGAATGTTTCCAAAACGATGAAACTTTATTATTTTGCTAAAACACCCGTAGTTTTATGATTAAAAACACCCGCAAACGCAAACACGTTAGTTTTGTTTTGTACCGTTTATGTGATTGAGTTCCGTGCAAAAGTACCACATTGTCAGTTGTCAACAGTCATTCAGCACGAACACACGCATTTTTTTGTGAAAAACTACCACATTCCAAAAAACTGCTAAAAGACAGATGAAGTTATTTATTCAAAAGTGCCATATTCAAAAATAGATTTGTTTTGCAGATCACATACAGCTTAGTATCTTATCATTTTTATGTGCAATAGTACAATATTTCAAAATAGGTTAGTTTTGAATTTATAAATTGAATTTTTTTTCTCATTTTTATGTTCAATACTACTATATTTTAAATTAAGTTAGTTTTGAAAAAAAATATTACAATAATTTTCTTATTCCTTTATGCTAAAGTACCATATTCCGAAATAGGTTAGTTTAGCACTTATTTATCTGCTATATTCTTTCATTTTTGTATGCAATAATGCTACCATATTTTAAATTATGTTAGTTTGGCAAAAAATAATTAGAATCATTTCCCTATTCTTTATGCTAGAGTAACATATTTTGAAATATAAAATGATTTTATTTTACATAAAAATGCAATTATAATGCCACAGAACCTTGTGACGTCACCTTTTATAGCAATAATTGCTGTGGCCAACAAAAGAACAAATTCATGCTAGCAATGTTGCGACTCAAGAATTGCCGAACATCAAGAGTATTAGGTTTCTAATAAAAGGGCAAAACGAAGGAGACTGCGTCCATTCTGTCATCCAACATAACATTACGAGGGCATTGAAATCATCTCCAATTTACGTTCCAGACCAATATATCACTTTAATTAAAACAGCAAACTGGAAAGCCTTATACTGTTGAAGAACTGACGCACGATTTTTTTTTACCTTAAACCTCTGTGCATAGGAAACTACAATATAGATGACGATGGCAATAAATTTAAATGGACTGATATAAAGGTTATGATGGTTGATAAAGTAAGCAATGGTATATTTTTCTTCAAAACATCATAAATTAGTGCATAAGTTTCTAGTGGGAACTGATTTTCAATGTTTTAGTTTTAAGTTTTCTTATACCTTTGCAAGTATTACGCGCGATATAGTTTTAAGTACTCGTTTTATAAAAATAATTTTGAAACCACACTATTTACACCACGTTCATATGCTTTATACGGTTGTGATTAGTGTAGATCATTAAATAATTAATCTTGAAGGTTTTTGACTCCTTAGGTGGCTTATGTTATAAAGATTGTAACTACTATTTTAAGATAAAGTTGCCTCTGTGTCTTAAACGTAATGTTATGTACCAAGTTGAACAACTAAGTCTTAATATTTTATTTCAATAGTAGCAAAGAAATAGTGTTTTTTACGCAGCTCAGTGGCGAAAAAAGGTTTTATTTAACTCAGAGACACTATTTGGATGCGACTCCTTACAGATCACTAATTTCGTTTAATTGATAAATTATTTAGAAGTGTCTGACAGACTAATATTAGGTATTTTTCGTTATTGAACTTCATTCTACACGCTTCTGATAAGTAACCTAATACAGATTTTCAGTAAGTAACCTAAAACAGTGTTTATGTACAAACCATATGTTTAAGTACTATAACGGAGAAATTAGTCTAGTTTTGTTTCATTTGTGGTAAAATCCATCCTAAAAGTCTGATTTGATCGTGATTATAGCTTAAAAATGTTAATTATATTAAAGTATACTTATTTTTTAGTTGTTATTAAATTATTATAAGTAGGTACTATATTGTTGTAACTGAGAGTTTTTAACTTTTAACACATGTGTATTTATTTTTTAAACAATCGTTATATGTGCAAGAAGTTTATGCGTCTACATTTTGATAGATTAAAAGATAAAAACAAAGAATGTTTTTAACCTAAATTTATTACTCGTACCTTCAGTAGGTAATTTTAATTTTAGACTTAATTGATGATCTCATAATAAGACTTCAATATTTGTTTTTCCTTAGCAAGTTCACTAATGTAGTAAAATATTGTACCATTTTTTTTTTCATAAATTGACCCTTTGTGAGGTTGATTACTGAAAACAAAACTCAAAATTTCCTAATTATGGTGGTTTAGTTTTTAGAATTTTAATGTTCTCGAAGTCAAAGTCTATAATCTAAAGTAACTTATTTGCATTTTTTCAAGAGCCTATTTGAGATATGGTTAAAATTACTTTATACAAAAAAAGTTTATTTAATTACGCATCTTTTGATACCTAAAAAGTTTACGTAATACACATCGATTACACATAAATCATAAAATAATCCAAATTATTTTTTCAAATGCCGCTCCTGTATAATTTGTATATTTTGACTTGTGGTGTTTTTGTATTTAAGGAGCGATATATGACCTTGGGCATATTTGGACATAGAAGCCTAGTTAGTGTATGTAAAGATTTAAAAAATTATCTTTGTTTAAAAAAAATACAAGTAAATACGAAAAGAGGTAAATGCATATCATATGATAGTTTTATTCTATAAAAATATCACTAAAATAAAAATATTACTGATATAAAATAATGTAGTGGTATATACCTAACATATCAGTACAATAAGAAGCTATAACCAAATACATATCTTTATGAAACACTGATTCTACTGAAAACGGTGCTTGATTCCTTAAGTAGGGATAAAGATAACGATAGTATTGACACCAATACCTGGAAAGTAAACGACGTTATACGAATCTCTCTTCATTAAACCTTTAAGACCTTTCATCTTTTACACTCGGTGCTTTCACTACCGTTTTATGGTTCAATCAAAAATGATTAAAATTTGAATTTACAGTTAAATTTATTAATAATTGAATTATTTTTAATTATAATATTTTTTCATAAATTTTACTGTTGGTGGTCATGACTTTTTGTATGATATCACCTATTGTCATAAGTAATTTTATTCTATTTAATTTTTAATTAATAAATAAACTCAACTCTTTGTACGATCCAATTTTAAACCTTACCTGTTGGTAAGGTTTAAAATAATGTTAAAATATTTACGATAAATGCGACTCACATTTACTATATACAATACAAGTTATATTAGGTGTTGTTATTATTAATGAAGATTATTATTGTTATTCGAATACGCAGTTTAAATATGGTTTTTGACAATATTTATTGTATATGTATATTTTTTTTATTATTTGTTTAATAAATTAATAAATAAAATATTCATATACCTCATCCTTAAATCGATATTTAAAAATAAAATATATACATAGAATATCTTATTTCTTAGAGCATATATCTTTCAGCTAACCCTGATTGTAAGATAAATGTATTTAACACGAGTCTGTGGGGTTTTAATTTTTTTTTATATATAATAAATATTACTATTATGCTGCCGCGAATTATTAAAAATGTAGGTGTAATTGGGATAAAAGATTGATTAACAGGTGGCTTTTAAATCTTTGAAGTTAAATGTCCTTTAAGCTCCTATAAAAGTAAGAACAGAATAGCACTAGTACCGGCGTTTTTACTTATGCTAGCCTTTTCTTAACACGCTTCCTTGACTTCTAATTTGTATTTACACTCTAATTATTTTATAATTTTAACTAAAACGTTACTGCAAATAAATACTCTTTTTATTTGATTTTCTATAAACACAAATTCAAATTCAAATTCAAATTCAAAATATCTTTATTCAAGTAGGCATTTACACGCACTTTTGAATCGTCAATTATTACAATACAAAAAAAGGTCAGTGTAGTCCGTCCGTAAGCAAGCTACCACCGGCTCGGAATGCTGCTCTGTTGAGAAGAGCCGGCCAGAAACTCAACAGTTGCTCTTTTCAAAAGAAATATAACAATAGGTGATGTATATTAATTATAATATAATATAAATCCTGCAAATGATTCAACAACTTAAGTTCCACATATTTCGATCCACTAAAAACTCTTGAACGTTGTAATAAGCTTTATTTAACAATAAACTTTTGATTTTAGATTTAAAACTAAGAAATGGAAGGTCTAAGATATCTTGTGGAACTTTATTATATATGCGTATACTCAGACCCATGAAGGATTTATTAACTTTTTGAAGCCGAAACTTTGGCGTTACGAGTTTGTTTTTATTTCTCGTATTTATCGCGTGTCTGTCACTGTTTTTTATATAACTATTTAAATTTTGCCGTATATATAAAATGTTATTAAATATGTATTGGGAAGCGACTGTAAGAATACCTATTTCTTTAAAAACATCTCTCAGAGAATCTCTAGCTTTTAAGTTATAAATAGCCCGCACAGCTCTTTTTTGTAAAATAAATATAGAATTAATTTCGACAGCACTGCCCCATAATAAAATACCGTAAGATAAAATACTGTGAAAATAACTAAAATAAACAAGTCGAGCCGTATTTATGTCCGTTAATTGTCTAACTTTTCTAATTGCAAAGACGGCGGAGCTGAGTTTGGCTGCGAGTGTTGAGAGATGGGGGTTCCACTGGAGCTTTCTATCTAATGTTAAACCTAAGAATTTTGTTGAGTCAATTAATTCTAACACTTCATTGTTAAGGAGCAAGTTACAATTTTTACTTTTTACATTAGGAAGTGTAAACTCTACGCATTTAGTTTTCTTAGCATTTAACACTAAATTATTAATTTCGAACCAATGCAGGACTCGTGACAAAGTACTGTTTACTTCGTCATAATTAATCCTATCACGCTCAACTTTAAAAATAAGCGAGGTGTCATCAGCAAAGAGTACAATGTCACACAGACCCTTAACAAAAAAGGGCAAGTCATTAATATAAAGTAAAAACAAAAAGGGGCCCAGAATAGATCCTTGTGGAACACCCATCTTTAGGTGAGAACCAGACGATTTAGAATTATTTACGTAAACTGTCTGGATTCTTTGATTCAGGTAAGAGGCAATAAGATCAAGCGCAGCGCTACGTACACCGTAGTGGTTTAGTTTGCATAGTAACGTTCGATGGTCCACACAATCAAAGGCTTTGGACAAATCGCAAAACACCCCAATTGCATTCTGCGACTTCTCCCACGCGTCGTAAATGTGCTTAAGAAGCGCAGCACCCGCATCAGTCGTTGATTTGCCTTTGGTGAAACCATATTGTTCACTATGCATGATCCCACTGCTATACATAAACTCTGAAATCTGATTTAAAATTATTTTCTCGAAGACCTTACTCAAGGTCGGTAAAACCGAGATAGGCCTATAATTTTCGGGATCCAATCTATCGCCACTTTTAAACAAAGGAACTATTTTACTGTTTTTCATCAAATCTGGAAATATACCGGTTTCGATACATTTGTTAAAAATAAGGGATAATTGAGGGGCAATATCATTTATAATAGTGCTAAGCAATTTAACTGACATACCCCAGAGATCACCGGTTTTCTTCGAATTTAAGGTTCTAAATGTGTTAACTATTTCATCTGATGAAACAGGTTTAAAAGCAAAATATTTATTATTGACTTTAACATTTTTGTTTAATTCCGCGATTGCAACAGATGATGAGGAATTTAAATTACGTGTGACTGTTATTGGGATTTCAGTAAAAACGGTCTCAAAAACAGCCGCCACCTTTGATTCTTTATTTATTTCAATATTATCAATTTTTAACTTTATAGGTCCATTGGGAGCCCTAGATTTTCCAGTAAAACTAGATAAAACATCCCAAGTTGCCTTTATTTTATCTTCTGAATTTAAAATTTTATTTTTTATATAAATGGACTTGGCTTGTACGCAAACGTTCTTAAATATTTTAGAGAAATTTCTGACTCTATTTAAGAACACCGGATCATGATTCCATTGCCTCTCACCATATAAATCATATAATCTTTCTCTGCTTCTATATATTCCTACGGTAGCCCAATCACTAAATTTAATTTTAAAGAATTTCGTAAACGTTTTTGGCTTAAAAATATTATTAAATTCATTTAACAATATATCGAAAACTTTATTATATAAATTGTTCGGATTATCATTGGTTACATTTTCTTTAACCACTATTTTTGCAACATTTTTTTTAAAAGTGAGCATTCTATTTTTCGTTATTGGTCTACAAGTAAATTTTTGGGGTCTTGCAATTTCATGATTAATTAAGAGAGAAAATTGTTGACCACAGTGGTCTGAACTTAAATTCGATATTATCCTCTCTTCATATACGTTACAGTGACAGAACACATTATCTATACAAGTCGCGGAAACACTAGTTATTCGAGTAGGTTCCGAAAAGACGTTTAACAGGTTATAGGATTTAAACAAATTTAATAAACGAACACTACACGAAGTTACTTGTAATATATCTACATTGAAGTCGCCGCACACTATCACCGATTTGTTTTTATTACAAAGTGTTGTTAAAATATCCTCCATTTTATTTTCAAATTCATCAAAGTCTCCAGAGGGGGGTCGGTACACGCATAAGATAATATATTCATTGAGCTCAATGCAGGATAGCTCAATAATTCGCTCGACAGAGAGCGCCACTATGTCTGAACGAGACTTAAAAACTACATCACTACGAGCTAAGATAAGTGAGCCACCGCGAATAGCTTTCTCTCTACAGAACGAACTTGACAATTTATAATTTTCGATATTTATAATATTGTTGCTCTTTGACAACCAGTGCTCTGTAATGCACAATAAACTAATATTGAATTTTTTAACAAAAAGTTCCACTTCCGACTCCTTGCCACCTAAGCCTTGTAAATTTAGAACAATAATATTCAAGACGCTGATTTATATAAAAATATGAACCAAATCGTTTTTCTTATATTTACTGTAACTTGAAAGTAATGTAAAAAAGTAGGTTTATTCAGATGAGTAAGTACATTTTTATTAAGTTATAATTATAAAAATAATATACGTTACTCGTAGTTTGAGCCAATATTTCGTTAACATTAATATCATAAATGAAATAAAATGATATGATAATATTGATCGTATTTTTATAGCGACATTAAGCTTAATAAGCTGCTTTAAAATGTTTTTGAATGGTAGTTGTCATTTAACAATTGAAAATGTCCGTCATACCACATACACAAATTTTTACAACATCCTGTCGTTACGTTGAAAATTGTGCGTCGAGCACTCATATATAAGAGATTATTGCTTTCCAATAGCGTCATGAAAACAAAAAGTCTTTTTAATTGTTTCCTTACGGGGCATCATGAAATCCAGGAGCAGTTATTTGCTCAACAACTCACACTTTCTAGGTACAATGTTGGTTGGATAAACAAAAGATCCAATGAGAATAAATATCTACGTAATTGTAACAATAATTCAATTATTTACCAAATTGGTAAATAATTATAGAATTATTGAAATAGCAAAATTGAAATTATATTATACAAATATTTGTTGGTAAATAGTTTCAGTAACAGCTAATATCTCTTCCAGTTAAATAGTATGTGTTGTTTAATATATTATAATAAAGTATATAACGTAATATTCTTTTATATGTGACATAATACTATATCTTTTATGTAACCACTGATATTAAATATATAGATAGAGATCTACTGACATAATTAAGAGAACTTTATATTCTGGTATTAACTATTACTATTGTTTCAACAATGGCTATAAAAACAAAACTTTGTTCCAGTTTTGCAAACGGATGGTTATTATTTGTTTATGTTTGTGTTACTAGAATTCAAACATAAAAGCTTATAAAACCTATTTACTATATCATAATAACCACATATTTTAAAGAGAAAAGTCCAATGCGCAAACATGTACAACAAATTTGTTCATATTTTATATATAAATAGAGATTTAATTTGATTTGTTTTTAAAACAACTAGAAAAATTTTAAACAAGAACATTTTATTTAACTAGATGTTGGGAGTTTCATATTAATTTAAATTCAATAAACTATAAAATCGATTTCTGAATTACAATCATGAAAAAATCTATGGTTAAATAAATAATTCACATGAATTTCTATCCGTTGAAGTCAAGTAAAGATTCACTCATTCGGTCAATTACAAGATTTAAATAACAAACAACGCGTTCTGAAACTCAAATATAAATAGTTTACATACACCGAAATGTAAATAGTTGACATATATAAGTAATCACTGGTTATTATTTAAAATGAATATATAAATATTCAAATAAATAAGATAATAAAAAAGATTCAAAATGAGAAATAAGTAATCCTTCCAAGACAAATGAGAAATTGACGTTAAATGTTATTAAATATGATTAAATTTACATAAAAATAATTACAAAAACAGAAAAAACAGTTATCAACTTAGGATGAGAAGACGATCATATAAAGACGTATAAGGGATTACTTTTATTATCGACACAATATGTTATTTTAGTTTTTAAAAACTTTTATAAGTTGGTTAATAAAACTCTTAACAACAATAAAAGGATCGTTGACCATATGGGCGTCATAGAAAAGTAATGCAATAAATGCAATGTAAATTACATTAGTTCTTGTACCAACTGTCTGTCTGTCTAGGTTACTCAATATATTTGTAAATTTCTTCTTAAAGTATAATCTCTTAATTTTAGAAGTTATGACAAACAATAAATATAATTTAATAAACAAAATATTTCTAATAAAAAAAGAAGAAATAAATAACTTCCAGCCGTTTCTGTTCTAAACAAATATAAATTATTTCAAATAAACGCCACCGACTTAAATGAATTGCCGCGCCCGCTGTGTACTTTGTTGTTGACATTTAGAATATTGTCAAGACGTCAAATTGTTATTTAATATAAAAAATATTTTTCATGATAAATTTATTTTCAAAAATATTGATGAAAAACATCGAGGTAGAAGAAAGAAGGGAAATTTATTTAAACCACGTTCTCAATAAATCAATCAAATACATCTATTAATGTACATGAAACTATTTGTACCAAGTTTTGTGGTACCACTTGGTGGCACCAGGAACCGAACTCTAGAGCTCTGAAGATGAAATAAAACCGTGCTTTCAGATTCTTCAAACGGCCGTTTTGTTGTAAGTTATTTGCATATCAAGTAGAAAAAGAAATGAAAATAACATGAAATGAAAAATTTCATTAATATGTTATGAAAAAAAATTATTAAACAGAACCACTTGCGGAAATCAAGGATGCGCTGCAGATTTATGTTATCTTATATTATCTCTTACAGAAATCTACCTTGTTAAATCTTCGACGAAGAAATATGTACCTTTACGTTTATAAAATAAACACTTGTAATAATACCAGACAGTTACTTGCAGATGTAGCAAATTTCTAAAGAACATGTAAAATCTTTCGATATAAAAATTATATCAATAATATAATTATATCGAAATCATGATCAGATCATTTTGTAGTATTATTTAGTTGTACGACCAAAATGTCCATTAAAGCAGGAACATTAATTATTTCTCTAAATATAAATATGTAAAAAAATTCAAATATATCAAAGTTGTATACGTAAACTACAATCGCATCGTATATATAGTGTTCAGAGATACATTTTATTATATTCACAGGAACATACATATTAACAATATAAATAATAACATCATATTAATTATTCTAATGAAATTGTGAAACGTAGGACTAATGAAATGTGGTTTTCGGGAGCGTCGCTAGTAATTATACGCTTTGTAGATGTTAAAAATATACTTAATAATGTAATGGTTTTATCTCGTGAAGAAATTATACAAAATTGATTTAAGATGTTTGTTATATTGATTCTGTGAAGTAAAATGTTATTCATAATTTCGAATGAAACATTATAATTTCGAAAATTAGTCTTTTGTAACTTTTAATCAATTCAAACTACAGCTATGTGTAATTAACGAGATATAATTAATGTAAAGTTTTGTTTACTAATCAAATACAATGACATTCCTCGCCTGTTGCGAAAAGAGTCTAATAATACCGTAACATACCCGTAATATTCATTAAACCAATAAATAACATCTCGTGTAAACTTAATATTGTAAATCAGATAAAAATATGCAATTCTTTTGCGAATAAAATATAAAACTACATAATTTTGTACGTAGTAAGGGACAGATCAAGGAATGGGTGCATGAACTAACTTAAAACAGATAAATATTTAATTTAATTCTCACTTCAAAAATAAATACTTATAATGATAAAGGTTTATAAAGTAACTACATTCATAACCTTTGTCTTGTGATTTCTCACAGCTATATAATCATATATATAGCATTTTCATAATAATACAGTATACTAATGTGTAAAATGAAATACAATGAAATGAGGATGCAAGTTCAAATGCTGCCCGTATCCATACTTTTCATTCAATATTTACATAAAATTAGTATCATGTTGGTCTGTCTAAACTCGAATTGTGTGCGATCGCTATATTGAGCTTCCGAAAAAGAATTAATTCCGTACCAATGTTATTATCTAGATAGATAGGTCTACTTTCAAAGTCAAATATTATTTTAATCATTTTTTATTTAAAATCCTACGATCGTTAATGTTTGTTTAAATAGAATTATGAGGTTTCATTGATGTCATTTATTATTTTGATGATGGTGACAGTAAGGATGACGAATATATATATCGAAGCTTGTATATCATCAGTAATACGATATTAAACGATTCTCGCTATTAATTTGTATTGAACGATATTAATTACACATCATTGATATGAATTGTACATTTAAGCAATTTGAACATAATTTATCCTATATAAGACTTTTAAGTTAAAACGGAATCCCGTTTTATTTTAAACTTAGCTTATAAAGAATGTAAAAGTAATCGAAATATTATTTTATTATATATTAAGGTATTATGCTCTATGATTAAATACGTGTTTTCATATACTCAATCTTTGAACAAAGTAAGCATAATCTATTATAGCTTAGCTGGATATTGTTGTTGTGAATGGTGCTTCGAGGAAATAGCGTAAATATTAATAGGGGGGCAAATGACTTCGCATAAATGTAATGAAATGTTATTGATGTCAAGTGTTTCTTAAATAATTTTAATATGTGTTGTGTATGTACTTACACTGAGAGATACAGATTAGAGCTGGTGTCTGGCTCGGCAGACATTATAGGATACTTACCGAATTTTTAGCGATTTAATAAGTAAATTTGGATAAAAATGCAGTATTATAACATATTGTTGAGTTGATATATTACATTATGTAGTGATAGTTAACGACCGCACTTATATATCATGAATTAACTTTTTAAATCATGTCACTTGTGACCGTGAAATGTCTTAGATACGAGGGGAGGTCCAAAAGTTCGTGGAATGGAGAGGATGGAGCGGGGGTAGAGGCGCTCGCTGGGTGTTACGAATCGGAGACTCATCATTAGTTTAAATACCGAGTTTCAACCCGATTGCGTCATTCGTTTACGAACAGTCGCCTGCTGAACAAGTCAATCCGGAAGAAAACTGAAACTATGGAGAAAATTTAACACCGCGCTGTGATAAAATTCCTTACAAGGAAAGAACGCTCAAACCATTATGAATGAAATGGGAATCGTTTAAAGGGAACAGTGCCCTAGTAAATCAATGATTTACAAGTGGCATGGTCTTTACAAACATGGTCGAGAGTCAGTTGAAGACAACCCCCGCTCAGGAAGGCCAGTTGAGGCCACCACATCGGACATCGTCGAAAAAGTGGAGAAAATTGTACTAGAAGATGCCCGTTTGAAGAAAAAACAATAGTCTGCATTAGTTGGAGTATCAGATACCACCGTTTTGCGAATCCTACATGATCACCTGGGTATGACAAAAGTCAGTGCAAGATGGGTACCGAGAATGCTCACGCCGTTTCAGAAAGAGCAGCGCGTCGATGCGTCAAAGTATTTTTTGGAGTTGTGTGGAGATAAACCTGCACAGATTTTGGACCGAATTGTTACGGCAGATAAAACATGGGTTTATCACTTTGAGCCTGAGTCCAAACAAGAGTCCATGCAACGGCATAAAAAGGGAACACAACCGCCAAAGAAATTTAAGGTGACGGAGTGGGCTGGAAAGATGATGGCTACTGTTTTTTGGGATTGTGAGAGGATAATCTTGATTGATTACAAAGAAAAGGGAAGGACTATAACCGGAGAATACTACGCAACGATATTAGAAAAATTAAAGGGTGCCATCAAGGAAAAGCAGCGAGGAAAATTGACAAAGTGTGTGTTGTTCTTGCAAGACAACGCGCCGGTTCACAAGAGCAGAATTGCAATGGCTGCTCTGCACCAAATGGGTTCGAATCCCTAGTTCACCCACCCTACAGTCCAGACCTGGCACAAGTGAATTTTTTATTCCCCAATTTAAAAAAAGACTTAAGGGGAAGGAAATTTTCCGACGACAATGAGGTAAGGGAGGCAATATCGGCTTATTTTGACGGAAAAGATAAAACATATTTTTATAGTGGTTTACAAAAATTAATTCATAGGTCTAATAAATGTATGGAGCTTAAGGGTGATTATATTGAAAAGGAAAAATAGTTTTGTTGTTTTATTTTATTTAGATCTCTTTCATTCCACGAACTTTTGGACCTCCCCTCGTACATTACTTTTACGTCATTAGTTTAACTTTTTTAAAACAAAAACAATAAGTATATTGAACACAATAATTTTGGGATACATTATTGATCTTGAGATAAAATATTTGCCTATGGATTTCCAATATTACAATTATGATTTTATATTATCAATTTCATCTCATATCTTAATTTTATTTCACAAAATGCAATATGTGTGAGTATTGGAAATAAATCGAGGCAATTATAAAAGATACTTTACTCGCGTTTCTCCCAAGTCAGAGAAGTATTTAAATTGTTTCAGATACATTTTTTTTTATAATGTTATGTTTACTAGCAATAGTCGGTATAACATGTGTAGTAGGTATCTCAAAATTTTAACTACATAAAGTAAAAAAAAAAAAAACACAAGATTATTTATAGTCTACATACGAGTATACGCAGTGTAGCCGTAAGTACTACGAAAAAAGAAATTATATTTTGATGAATGCTGCTCACAAATAAAAATTCAAGAATAAAACGGAAAAAAGAAAGTTTATTTATTTATCCAGAAGATTTATTTATATATAGATTTTATTTATCCTATTTATTCATTTTACCTAGAAGTAATCATATTGCAGTTTCGGCTAGTTAAATAAATAAATTTAGTTTTTTTTGTATCGAAAACATAGTTACTCTTTGTTAAGTGACGTCACCATTAATAAGTCCGTGTTAAAAACCACTGGCAGCATTGGTATTTGCTAATGTTACTATTAAATACTACTTATTTAATATTTTTATATTTAGTGATAAATTTGTGACCGGCACGCTCGTTTGCCTTCCTCTTAAATAAAAAAAGGCACATTTAAGTAAGCCATGTTGCAATGTTCATTCGACCAATAGCCGTGTCGATATCTGTGTCTGAATAATTGTAATTTACTTTTATTTTCGCTGAAGAGCGAGCGAACGCTTTAATAATATTTTAATTGAGTCGAATTCCGGAAATACTTCCCGCAGATACCGACTTAGTATAATCTCATTTCTCAACTATCTGGCTATAGGGCACTGATAACTTTTAAATTAATATACTGAACACCAATGTTGTATAGCTATTTTAAATATTTCGTTAATAGATGTTTAACTTCATGTTCTACAATTATTCCTATGTATATAGCAAGTTCAAAAGACCGATTTTCTTTAATATTAATTAAGCGATTGATCGTATGATTTTAGAAATTCCAATATATTTATAAAAAAGTAATAAAATGTGCATAAATTTGTGGTAGCGGAGATACCTAAAATGTATATTGTATACAATTTCAGATACACTTTTTTAAAACTATAATAGATTCAATGCAGATTTTCCACTTACAAGAGGCGTTCAGACGAGGAAATAAAATTGTAACGTATTTCTAATGCGGGAAAACAATTTTGAAATTCAAACATTTTGAACACGTTTATCGATTTTGTTTTGATTTGGTGTTTTTAAAACAGACGCAACTAGCTACAACAACCATTTCTCAATTATGCAACCAGAATATGCCACTACGAAGCGTGGTAGGGTATAGTTAGTATTAAATAGTTGACATCAGACCTCGCTATCCTTGAACTTTTCTGATCGTCATTAGAAATATTATTTTGAAAATTATTTGCTTGCTTTTTACTTTGAAATGGGAGACAATAAGATTATCCATGAATTTTTTTTTTGCCAAGTATTAAGACATTGGGCTTATGAAAGTCTACTTGCTCCTTTTCAAATTGAGAAAAAAATCCCCAAGAATTTAGTTTTTGCAATAACCTTTGCAGAGTGGCTCTCAGAGTGTATAACTGATATAATATGGTGAGTACGATAATTGCTCTGAGAGATTCTTTTCCGGTTCCAGATCTAATTAACTAGCATTCCTTTGTAATACTGAAGACTCGCCCAGAAATAAGTTTTATCGTTTTCTCAAGATTCTTCTTTGTTATTCTATAATTTAAAATTATCTGATGAGACAAAAAATAAGGTCCAACTTAGATCATTTAATAAGGTGCTTATATAATTTTTACTCATTATTATTATTTTTATGATATGAATATATTTCTATATGTTGGCACATATTCAACTACAATAGGTTACATATTTTTAAATATTAAATAAGTTCTATGAATAATAGTGTTTCGAAATAAAAAGATCTTTATTGTTTTCAAAATGCTGTTTCCTTTAAACCGTATCCTAAATTATATTCTAAAAATAATAAAAATAATCGTCCATGATAATTCACTAATAAAAATTATAAAGATGTGACGTGTTCGAGAAAAATTAACTATTAGGACGACGGGTCCTTCTTCCCGTTGTTGTTGTACTTCTTCCACTTGTTTAAGTATACCATAGTGTACTACGCTATTTCCTATATAATTTAATTTATAAAAAAAAGAAAGAAATTGTACATAATGTGTCTCATAGTTTATATTCTGTAGGAACTTATCTCGAATATTATAAAAGTAAAACAAGATAAGGTCTATATCTATAGTCTGTGGTAACAGTTCCGCAAAAAGACTTAACTACTACGTGTGAAAGTAATATTTGTCGTAAATAATTGTTTGTTGAAATAAGGTAAAAATTTATCTCTTAAATAAAAAGCTTATTTTAATTAGGGACTAGACAATATTTCTTCTCAAAACACTTCTGTAATATACTTCTCTATATTTTCCTACCACAACATTGGTTAGTTTGTTGGTACCAATTACCATATTGTACTGTGTAAATTTAAGCCCGACTTTGCACGTAAAGCCAGATAGGGATTGATTACACCTTTATTATAAGTTCAATGTGCCTTTTATATAAGGTGTCTAATTTTTAGTTTTAATTGTTTCTTCTATCTAACATTTGTAGGTTGATGAGTTTAATTATATTTGAAAGTTAGTTTATTATTTTATATTTACGAAAATATTACTTTAAATATTTGCGAAAAATACTACACTTATTTCACAGTCTATATTTGGTCGTTTGTTATATCTTGTTTTAATTTCCAAATTATGAATTGATGACTATAAAGCCATTTTTTATTCTTTGCCATTTTTTTTAATTCATTTTTTATTCTTTATCATTAAACATCAAAATTCCGACGAATGTTTGTTAAATTTTTTATATAAGTTTCAAAAATTAATGAGTGACATAATATCGTGGATAATATAAACTTACGAATTGCAATAATTTTACTGGATATTGCCATTACTATGAATGATCAAATCTAATTTTATCAATGTAAAATATTATTGTGGTTAATTTCTTTGAAGTGGCAAAACAACGGAAAAATTTAATCTTAAGTAACTCAATTTTAGGGCAACTCAATGCTTCAATTTATTCTTTTTTCATATAAAACTAATCTATATTATCTCAAAATAGAAAAAAAAGTATTAAATTGGTTGAAAAGATAGTATTAATAGCCTACTATTTAAATAGATAAATATACATAAGATCAATATATTTTTATACGTTCTTGAGTACATATATACCTGTATGATACAGTCGCCGTCTCTCGTTTTTTGTCAGTTGACAGATAAAACAATATCAGCGCGATATTGTACTGTTTTAAATGTACTGTACGAAAAAACACGTTTACATCATCCTTCGTACAATAATGTTATCTTTAAGTAAAGTATATTTACTCGTATACAACCGCACAATTGAAGAACAATATTAAATTACTTTGCAACTCTAATATAATTAGGGTAGGAAGAAATGTAATAATAAGCAATATCCTCACTCTTATCACGGTTCAATAAACGTGACATTTACTAGATTATTATTAATGGTATCGCATTAACCTCTTGTTGAAAACTGTTCATGGAAAGTTATGGTTACTGAAGTAATTTTTGGTGAATTCTGATTTTGGCGACTAATTGTTATCTCATTGTTATTAATATTATACAAATTTAAATAACTTTGACATCTATTCTAATTGGGATATATAATTAAAACTACTAACTATATAGTTATACAATCACTTTGAAATTTCATACACAAATAAAATATATTGCTTTTGATTATGAAATGAATGTGTAATTCATAAAAAAAGTTCTATACACAATTTCGTTATAAAAAGATATAAAAGAAAGATACTTATCCATATCGTTTACTAAGGCGTGTACATACGAGAACATTTTTTCAATCATAATTTATCGTAACGAGATATGTTTATTTTAGACATTTATTTGTGTTAATAAGTGTCATACAATTTTCTTAGCGTTTGAAATCTAAATATTTTGATGACAAATGATAAATATAGTATCGATAAAATAGGATATTACAAAAAGTACAAACTATATGAATACTATTAACACATATGTATTTATTATATCAATAAAGTGAACAAATAAATTTATGTATGGAACCAAAAAGTTGGTATAACCCTTGAGGGTCTAAATAAAATTAGGATCCATTTGTAGGACAAATTCATCTCTGTCATGTAAGGGTCGGTTCATTGTCTTAATTTACACAACGCCGTCTAAAAGTTATGGCAATCATTGTTTTTGTTAAGTTACCGACGATTCTTTTGCATTCTTATAAATACATTACATTATGTAATCAACATATTGCATACTTTTTTGTATCCTCATATAGTTAAAAATATGTTATATATAATTTGCTGTAATTACACTAAACCCTAAAATATTTTTTTTTCGCCACGTATTATAAAAAATATCGGTATTATTAGCCGATCTTTTCAAATGTAAAAAGTAACATGAACTGGAAGCCATTTAAATGAAGTATCCTTGGCATCGCTATAACTAAATAATAACATTAACTTGAACAATTACAGAAAAATATGCTTTTAAATAGCAACATGATGTCCCAACAACATCCAAATATTATAATTTTGTTCTTTTTGACGTGCTTATAACCTAGTTTCCAACTATGAAGCGATACCAATCATGGCATAGTTAGAGACACACTCGCTCCTACTAGAAAATACGCAATCTTTATTTAAATACGTTACATTGACATGAACAAATTTAATTCAACAATTGATTACTCGATTTTATTACCATGTAGAACATGATTTTAATATTCATGCGATGACAGAGTTGTGTTATTAATCAGTTTGCATATAGATATGTAATTAGCTGGACATGACGTCGTGAATGTACTAACAAACATTAAATGTCTTAAGTTACTAAATGTATAAAATATTTTTTCTTTTATTATTTAATGCTATATATACTTTCAAGTAGTATCATAAAATATATATAAAATATAAATGTGGTTAATTTTTATTTTTTATGGGATTGAATTTCAATAGGTTCATCATTTATCAATTTTCGGTAATATTTATGAAACTTCACTTTTACATTAACTTAACGTTAACTTCATACACACAAGAACAACCAATGAAGAAGACTTTTGTGTAGTTAGAAATCGATATATATAATATAATGTAATATAAAATAATTTGATATTATTTATTCACTAAAAATGAGATAAGTGAAATATAATTAATTACGATCAGTTATTTCTTTGAATTATAAATGGAATGAATGAAATGGAATAAATCTTTGGATTATAAATGATTTATTTTGTGTCTTGGCAAATCATTTATTATTATGTTCTTTATAATTATAACTTACAATAACTCTCTGAGGACTGAAAAGCTAATAATTATGAAGGGTCTCTTCCGATACTCGGGGGGAGTAAACTTTAAATTTTTTTTCTCAATAAAATTTCTCCCTACTTTATTTGCGAACTTAAAAGAGGTGCAAATATTGTTAAATTTTAGATTCTGCTTATCTTAACTAAATCTCTTTTTATATTATTTAATTAATTTATTTTCTTTGTTAATCATGTATCTTATATATATATATTTATATTTAATGTTATATGTGTGTATGACATTTACTTTAATACTATAATAACACCTATTAATGAAAGTTATGTTTACCTAACTACTACTAAATAGCTAATTTTAGCTAATTATAGCCAAGTTTCGTATGGTCAATGAGATACAGTATGAGCAAAGCAAAAAGCAAAAAACCTACATTTTCACTTTATTTCTTTGGCTTTTTCCATTCCTTAAAGATGACAAAGTTGCAAATATCCAGAGCCAACATCACTTCTTATCACCAGCTAAACCTATTTATTGTTCTTTTGTTTTTATTGGATAAAGTTGAATCACTTTAAGTGTTTATCTACTACGGTTTTCCATGAAATATTATCATAATAGCTTTTGGAATAATTTCCTAAAGCATTTAGTGTTTAGGTAAGTAACGGTCTTACAAAATAATCATAATATTTACTAACTCACAAGACAGCTTCGGTAAGAACTTATAACTTAAGTAGGTAAATGTGGAAATTTTATATGACGCCAATATTAAGAACGATCTTTCATTGTCAAATGTTAAAAGTTGTTTTACAGAGTATGTTGAATCTACTAAATGCTGAAACAACACATTGTGCTAACTGCAATCCGGAAGCAACGCAGGAAACTTAGTCATAATTTTAAAATACAGAAGTAATATTTATTTTATTAAAATAATCTTTTAATTGTTCCTAGTTTTTGAATTACGAAGTCAGCGAGTGTTTGATGAACTCCCGAAACATAATTTTTACTTGTCGCCTACAAGTAAAAATTTTGTTTCGGGAATTTTGACTTATATTTGTATAGAAAATTATTATTTTTTTTATTTTTTATTTATATTATTTATTAACATGTAAAAAATTATAATAATAAAAGGAAAAATACAAAATGATAGAAATACAGAGGGCGGTCTTATCGCCTAACGCCGATTTATTCCGCACAGTCAATGTTAAGTTTGAAATACATTTAAAATTCTATGGAACAGTACATGGCGTAAATGTGTAGAAATAACTAAGAACTAACATAAAATAACTACACACGAAGACATACATATAATACATAAATAAAGTTATAAACAATAAATATTAAGGTATAAACTAAACGATATATATAAACACATACATATATGATAGTCGTCGTCCTAAATATCCTTGGATAAAAAATATATCTTAACAGACTTTTAAAATATTATTAAAGTATATCTTTTCATAAAACCAATAACTTTGAAATATATATATATATATATCGCTCCTTAAATACAAAAACACCACAAGTCAAAATATGTAAATTATACAGGAGCGGCATTTGAAAAAATAATTTGGATTATTTTATGATTTATGTGTAAACGATGTGTATTCCGTAATTTCTTTAGGTATCGAAAGATGCGTAAATAAATAAACTTGTTTTGTATAAAGTAATTTTAACCATATCTCAAATAGGCTCTCGAAAAAATGCAAATAAGTTACTTTATTTTATAGACTTTGACTTCGAGAAAATTAAAATTCTAAAAATTAAACCACCATAATTAGGAAATTTTGAGTTTTAGTTTCAGTAATCAACCTCACAAAACGTCAATTTATGAAAAAAAAATGGTACAATATTTTACTACATTAGTAAACTTGCTAAGGGAAAACAAATATTGAAGTCTTATTATGAGATCATCAATTAAGTCTAAAATTAAAGTTACCTTCTGAAGGTACGAGTAATAAATTTAAGTTCGAAACAAACAAATCTTTTAAGCTACCAAAATGTAGACGCATAAACTTCTTGCACATATAACGATTGTTTAAAAAATAAATACACATGTGTTAAAAGTTAAAAGCTCTCAGTTACAACAATATAGTACCTACTTATAATAATTTAATAACAACTAAAAAATAAGTATACTTTGATAATTAACATTTTTAACCTATAATCACGATGAAATCAGACTTTTAGGAAGGATTTTACCACAAATGAAACAAAACTAGACTAATTTCTCCGTTATAGTACTTAAACATATGGTTTGTACATAAATACTGTTTTAGGTTACTTACTGAAAATCTGTACTAGGTTACTTATCAGAAGCGTGTAGAATGAAGTTCAATAACGAAAAATACCTAATATTAGTCTGTCAGATACTTCTAAATAATTTATCAATTAAACGAAATTAGTGATCTGTAAGGAGTCGTATCCAATTAGTGTCTCATAGTTAAATAAAACCTTTTTTCGCCACTGAGCTGCGTAAAAAACACTATTTCTTTGCTACTATTGAAATAAAATATTAAGACTTAGTTGTTCAACTTGGTACATAACATTACGTTTAAGACACAGAGGGAACTTTATTTTAAAATAGTAGTTACAATCTTTATAACATAAGCCACCTAAGGAGTCAAAAACCTTCAAGATTAATTATTTAATGATCTACACTAATCACAACCATATAAAACATATGAACGTGGTGTAAATAGTGTGGTTTCAAAATTATTTTTATAAAACGAGTACTTAAAACTATATCGCGCGTAATACTTGCAAAGGTTTAAGAAAACTTAAAACTAAAACATTGAAAATCAGTTCCCACTAGAAACTTATGCACTAATTTATGATGTTTTGAAGAAAAATATACCATTGCTTACTTTATCAACCATCATAACCTTTATATCAGTCCATTTAAATTTATTGCCATCGTCATCTATATTGTAGTTTCCAATGCACAGAGGTTTAAGGTAAAAAAAAAATCGTGCGTCAGTTCTTCAACAGTATAAGGCTTTCCAGTTTGCTGTTTTAATTAAAGTGATATATTGGTCTGGAACGTAAATTGGAGATGATTTCAATGCCCTCGTAATGTTATGTTGGATGACAGAATGGACGCAGTCTCCTTCGTTTTGCCCTTTTATTAGAAACCTATAAGTAATACTCTTGATGTTCGGCAATTCTTGAGTCGCAACATTGCTAGCATGAATTTGTTCTTTTGTTGGCCACAGCAATTATTGCTATAAAAGGTGACGTCACAAGGTTCTGTGGCATTATAATTGCATTTTTATGTAAAATAAAATCATTTTATATTTCAAAATATGTTACTCTAGCATAAAGAATAGGGAAATCATTCTAATTATTTTTTGCCAAACTAACTTAATTTAAAATATGGTAGTATTATTGCATACAAAAATGAAAGAATATAGCAGATAAATAAGTCCAAAACTAACCTATTTCGGAATATGGTACTTTAGCATAAAGGAATAAGAAAATTATTGTAATATTTTTTTTCAAAACTAACTTAATTTAAAATATAGTAGTATTGAACATAAAAATGAGAAAAAAAAATCCGTGCCCGCAGGGGGACACGCGTGGGTAGACCTCGTGTGTAACTCGTTTAAAATATAACTCACTACCTAAGAATAACACATGATGCCGTTGTTTACATCAAAAAGTTTCAAGCAAAAAGCGGTTTTTATTTTTTTTCTCGGAAAAAGTATCTTTTTTGGAAATACTTTTGATACTCAAATTTAGAGTAAAAAATAACCTTTCTATTAAAAATATTTTCGAGGAGGGAATGTTTACCAGAAAAAAGTTGCCGTGGTTTTACCTACCTTAAATTTTCAAGCTAAAAGTGGTTTTTATTTTTTTTCTCGGAAACTGTACATTTTACGGAAAAACTTTTGAAACCGAAATTTAGAGTAAAAATATAACCTTTCTATTAAAAATACTTGTGATGTAAGAATATTTACCAGAAAAAAGTTATGAATTTTTTTCCAAAAATTTTCGGTTTTTTTACCCCCACCCCTAAGTTATAGAAGTTAGGTTTTCGATTTATCTACATTAGTTATAGGTATTCATCAAAGACATCATATGATATGAACGCGGTTGATCTTCTTTGAATAGGGAAAAAGTTATGGTCGAAAAACTAAAATCAGAAAAAGTGAAGCCCTAGCGCCCCCTGTGGCCGGATTTTGCTGGTTAACGAACTTGATCTTCATTTTTGGATGGTTGATTTTTGTGCAAAGTTTGAAAGCGATCCAAGCGAAACTGCGGCCGCTATCGTGCTGACAAAAGTCGAATCGACGCACGCACGCATATATATATATATATATATATATATAAACTTTTTGACCAATGGTCATTTCGGACTCAGGCGGTCATAAGAAGACCTCCTGTGAAGAAATTTTTCCAAAATTCGAAAGTAGGGGACAAATGAATGGGCAGACCGAATTCTTCGAGGTCTACCCAAAAATCAATTTATAAATTCAAAACTAACCTATTTTGAAATATTGTACTATTGCGCATAGAAATGATAAGATACTAAGCTGTATGTGATCTGCAAAACAAATCTATTTTTGAATATGGCACTTTTGAATAAATAACTTCATCTGTCTTTTAGCAGTTTTTTGGAATGTGGTAGTTTTTCACAAAAAAAAGCGTGTGTTCGTGCTGAATGACTGTTGACAACTGACAATGTGTTACTTTTGCACGGAACTCAGTCACATAAACGGTACAAAACAAAACTAACGTGTGTGCGTTTGCGGGTGTTTTTAATCATAAAACAACGGGTGTTTTAGCAAAATAATAAAGTTTCATCGTTTTGAAAACATTCTATGCAATAAAACAATTTTTGATATTTTTTGAAATGTGTGGCTTTTGTATTTAAGGAGCGATATATACGAGGGCCAAACTGAAAGTTTTTAGAACTGGCCACTTAAAAGCATTATATTAAAAAAAATAGTTTAAATTTTGAAAATAGAACTCTTTACCAATATTATTGAGTGTACATTTCATTCATTTGTTATTTGTTTTACGATTTGGCGGCAAATTGAAAATTGTCTGTGCACGTAAGAATGAATTTAAGCCGAGAAAATTTTCGTGCAATGATTTTTTATGACTTTCGATGTCACCACCGATGATCTGCGTGAGGGACGGCCTTCTACAGCGACGACTGAAGATAACATCAGTGTTGTGCGGCGTATGATAGTGACTGACAAAAGAGTGACCTATCAGCAGATTCGGACAAGTCTAGGCATAGGTATGAGTCAAGTGCACAAAATCCTCCATGAACATTTAGCGGTCAGGAAGCTTTGTGCCCGCTGGATACCGCATAATTTGACCGAGGCTCAAAAACTCCGCCGTGTTGATTGGTGCCAAGAAATGATTCAAAAATTTAACGGAGGTTATTCAACTGCTGTGTTCGACATACTAACGGGTGACGAAAGCTGGATTTACTGTTATGATCCGGAAACCAAAAGACAGTCTGCTCACTGGGTGTTTCCTTCCGAAGAGTTGCCAACTAAAGTGAAGAGAGGTCGAAGTGTTGGAAAAAAGATGGTGGCCTCGTTCTTCGGAAAGACAGGTCATTACGCGACAGTAATCTTAGAGGATCAGAAAACGGTTAATGCAGAGTGGTATACTAACAATTGTTTGCCACTTGTCTTGGAAAAAGTTCGAGAGAAACGACCTCGCAGCAGGATCCTCCTTCATCACGACAATACCTCGTCGCTCACCGCCAGGCAAACGATCGACTATTGGTGACCTCAGACGTGGAATTACTGGGTCACCCGCCGTATAGCCCCGACCTCGCACCCTGCGATTTTTATTTATTTCCGAAAATAAAAGAAAAACTTCGAGGAAAACGTTTTATAGACGCCGAAGAAGCAGTGGCTGCGTTTCAAAACGCCGTCGAAGAGACCCCTAAGGCCGAATGGGCAAGATGCTTTTCTCAATGGTTCCATCGAATGCAGCGATGTATTGATGTAAATGGACGCTATTTTGAAAAGTTACAATAAAACTAATAACTTGCTAGAATGCTTAGTTTTTGATTTTCTAAGAACTTTCAGTTTGACCCTCGTATATATATAAAGTTATTAGTTTTAAAAGAAGAAATATTCCATTTTATGTCAAACTTAACTAGTAGTATAAATTTAAAAAAAAGTTAATCATAAATATTATTATTATTCACTATTGCAGATCTAAAATTCTTAATAATTATAAGAATAAAACTAATGTAAATAATATCATTGCAAAAAATTACTTCAGCTACATTGATATAACTGATACTTTTTAAAATGATATAAAACTAAATTTTACTACTGCGGAATGCTTTTATGGAGTAGCCGATATAAACAAGTTATCTTCTAGAATACTTTCTTAACAGGACATAATATTATTTAAACTACAGCTAAGAACCCTTACTTCCCCTTGTTACTTTTCCGCTACGTTACGTTAAATTGTAGTTGCCTATAAAGCAAATATGTAGTTATATTAAAATTAAAATATTTTATGCGAAATCCTTTAGAAGAAGTTTCTTACAAGGGTTAGAAATAAATTGAAGCAAGGAAATAGCTGACACGTAAGCAAAATTGTGCGACAGGTGAGGACCGGTGCTATTAGAATAATAATATGTTGGTACCTCCTACAGAAACTTCTACAGATTGTTTTCATTAATTTTATAATTTAATTATATAAAATATTTTGCAGACATTTATATAATAATACTATTCATATATATTGACTTTATGTCATGTGACAATTCATTTCATCAATTATTTGACAAAAATAATAAAATAAAAACGCAGTACAGAGGTGCTTCATATCTTTAAATATATAGAGAAAAAAAAAGAAGTAGAGAATAAGAGGAAGAAACGACGTTTGATTAGATTTTGGTTTTTCTCTTTGGGATATTTTTATAGTAAATTAATTTAATTATTTATATATCGAAATCTAGTTTTATAGTCAAATTGCTTTAGTCTGCTATCAAACTATTAATTTAGTTCTTGGGTTTCGCAGAAAATGTTCTAAGGAAACTGTAGTTATTATCAAAGATAGAAAATTAATTATGACAATTAAGCAAGACGGAAACTGTGACAAACAACACGTGACACAAAAAGATCGTGACATGAAATTATTATCTCTTTGACAAATGTTACAACAATATGTAACTAGATCTTACCGTTCCATTGGAAACTTATTACCATAATATGACATTGTAATAGAAGACGCGTAAGTATTTATTGTATACCATTACTATTATCTTTACTGAAATTATAGAATGTACTTATTTTATTATACAACAACAATAACTTAAATAATGTCAACATCATCTCTGTACTTGACGATGTAAACCATCATACAAATTGTTACAACAAACATACTTTTAACTGTACTTAAATCGACGTAATACAGTCAAAGTGCTTAAAGTATTTTAACATGCTCTAAAGCTCTCGAAAGCAAGAAAGTGCCGAACGCTTTTCAAACGTGACTTTTACCAATTATAAGGTCAAGACAACTCAACGCAAAGGATTAATAATAGGTCCTTACATATGAAATTGGCGCTTAGTATGGGAGGAACAAGAGTCGAATATTTTTTAATATCATATATTTATTTAATCAAAGTATCAACTGTTGTTATCTATGCACTTTTACCATCTCATAGGTATGTATGTGATGTGTGTATGTGAGTAATATATTTTCTGTTATAAGCTGTAATATTTTCTTTTTAAAATGTGTAATATTATTCGACTCTGTTTTCTAAATACATTCATATTACCAGTTGTCAAGCCTATTTAATCTTCAATTTACCATTATTACGTCTGCTATATGCAATGCTTCTGAGTCTGATGCAGAAGGACGGACGAAAAAAATTTTATTACATTAACACCCTATAAAACTAAGTTATATTGCTTTAATATTTTATTTATATTTTGAAAAATGTTTTCAATGGACAAGAATATGTATTGTTTATAGAGTAATTACAAAACTGAAAATCAAAGTCTAGATCCGGTTTAATTACAAAATACAAAGTCAAAGTTAAAGTTTCCAGACGGGTTTCCTGAGGCGCATCCAACTACTTAAAGAGCACTTAAAAAGAGAAAGATGCAACTGCAAAAGTATATTTTTGTTTTATATTTATCGCAGATATCTCGACCTAGCGACACAGCGTACCTGTCATACCCCGGGTATAAACTAGAACACCATTTTATACCACACGCCGGGGTATCTGTGTTCGTAAGGGAGGATATCTGCTACCGTCGCCTTCAGGTTTTTGAAGGTCGGGACCTGTCTACACTCTGGCTACGCGTGGACATGGACGACCATGTCAGATTCTACGCGTGCCTCTACAGGTCCCATAGTGGTAATGCAGAAACGGATCAACTCTTGGGCCATGTTCAGGCGAAGATTGACGATCTGCTTTCACAGACTCCCTCCGCCGAAGTCGTAGTCCTAGGGGACTTTAATGCGCACCATGCCGATTGGCTAGGGTCACGTGCCACCGACTACGCGGGGAGATCTGTGTTTGACTTTGCTCTGGCAAATGGTCTGTCCCAGCTGGTAAAGACGCACACTCGTCTACCGGACGTGGACAGCCACACGCCCTCTTTGTTGGATCTTCTGCTGACTACACATCCAGAAAAGTACCAGATCACTGTCGAGGCTCCCTTAGGTTCCTCTGATCACTGTCTGGTACGGAGTGTAGTGCCCATTCAACGGTCGGCTCGCACAACACCTGCGACTCGACGCGTTTGGCACTACAAGTCAGCGGATTGGGATGGAATGCGGTCCTTTTTTGCATCCTACCCATGGGGGCCGATTTGTTTCCCTTCCGATGATCCTAGTGACTGCGCTGCGGCTGTAGCTGATGTGATACTACAGGGCATGGAACTATTTGTACCAAGCTCTGTGGTACCACTTGGTGGCAGATCGCGGCCTTGGTTTGATGCGTCTGTCAGGGCTGCAGCAGCTGGCAAACGGCAGGCTTATCAAGCTTGGGTCAATGCGTTAGTCACTAAGGATCCGAACTCTAGAGTTCTGAAGAGGAAATATAATCGTGCCTCCAGATTCTTCAAACGGCAAATCGCTAGAGCAAAGTTCAAGCATGTCGTCAAAATTGGGGATCAGCTGGCAAAGTACCCGCCTGGCACGCGCAAATTTTGGGCGCTTTCAAAGGCCACTCTGGGAAACTTTAACCAGCCGTCCCTACCGCCGTTGCACATGGGGAATGACTCTCTGGCCCACACGGCAAAAGAGAAAGCCGATCTCTTGGGCACTCTTTTCGCCTCCAACTCGACTTTGGACGACCAGGGGAAGACACCGCCTATCATCCCGCGGTGTCAGAGCTCAATGCCGGAAATAGTTTTTCGGCAGAAAACTATTAGGCAGTCTCTATTTTCCTTGGACGTTCATAAGTCGAGTGGGCCGGATGGCATTTCTCCATTGGTGCTACGAACGTGTGCCCCTGAGTTGACTCCAGTGCTAACGCGTCTATTTCGGTACTCCTACCTTAAAGGCGTAGTCCCGGTCACATGGAAGCGTGCCCTTGTCCATCCGATCCCTAAAAAAGGTGATAGCTCGGAACCAGCTAACTACAGACCTATCGCCATTACCTCTCTGCTCTCCAAAGTAATGGAGAGCATTATCAATAAACAGCTCCTAACCTACCTCGAGGATCACCAGTTGGTCAATGACCGGCAATATGGCTTTCGCCATGGTCGATCGGCTGGTGATCTTCTGTTGTATCTCACACACCGTTGGGCAGCTGTTATTGAAAGCAAGGGAGAGGGTCTGGCAGTTAGTCTGGATATGGCAAAAGCCTTCGATCGTGTATGGCACAAGGGGCTTCTTTCGAAGCTACCTTCCTATGGGCTTCCCGAGAGTTTATGCAAGTGGATCACCAGCTTCCTCACTGGGCGGAGCATACAGGTCGTTCTCGACGGTTTTTGCTCGGACCCCAAGCCCGTGAACGCTGGTGTACCCCAAGGCTGCGTGCTATCCCCAACTCTGTTCCTCCTGCACATCAATGATATGTTGGATATCTCCAACATACATTGTTATGCGGATGACAGCACTGGGGATGCGGTGTATTCCGGCCGTGCAGGTCTCTCTCGGGAAAACGTCGACGAGTGCCGAAAGAAACTTGTGTCTTCTATAGAGACTTCCTTGGCGATGGTCTCTGAGTGGGGTGAACTGAACCACGTTCAGTTCAATCCCCTAAAGACACAAGTTTGCGCGTTTACCACTAAGAAAACCCCATTTGTCGTATCACCGCTCTTCGAGAGCACCCCCCTCATTGCCTCGCCAAGTATCAGAATACTGGGTCTCGACATTTCGAGCGATTGTCAGTTTCGTGGTCATCTGGAGAGCAAGGCCAAGTTGGCCTCGAAGAAATTGGGAGTGATTAATAGAGCGAGGCATTATTTCAAACCTGGCCAAAGACTTGCGCTCTATAAGGCGCAGGTCCGGCCACACATGGAGTACTGTTCTCATCTCTGGTCCGGATCACCCCAATATCAGCTTCTACCATTTGACCGCGTACAACGGAGAGCCGCTCGGATTGTCGGGGACCCGGTGCTCTGCGAACGGCTGGACTCTTTGGCATTGCGTAGAGACGTGGCTTCTTTGTGCGTCTTCTACCGCATTTACAACGGGGAGTGTTCCGAAGAACTATTCGATCTGATGCCTGCCGCCGAATTTCATCACCGCACAGCGCGCCATCGACTTCTTTACCATCCCTACCACCTGGATGCGTGGCGATCTTCCACTGTGCGGTTCTCAAGGACTTTTTTTCCACGTTCCACTCGCTTGTGGAACGAACTCCCTTCGGCGGTATTTCCAGATCGGTACGACATGGGTACCTTCAAAAAAGGCGTCTACTTCTACCTACAAGGCCGGCAACACTCTTGTAAATCCTCGGATGTTGCAAGAGTTCATGGGCGGCGGTGATCACAAGTCATCTGTGACCCGCCAGCTCGTTTGCCCTCCTCTTCCATAAAAAAAAAAAAAAAAAAAAAAAAAAATATTTCTTCGTAACTACTTACATCTATTGTATGTCAGCATATTTACAAAACAATGTAGTATATTTATTACTATTAGAATTATAAACATGTATGGTTTTAAAAAAGGCTGACCAAGTTATTGGTGAAGTGCTTGTAAAATATATAACAAGGCAGTACCCATCACGAACATTATTTATTTAGTATAAACCCTCTATCACATTAATTCATTATTATAGTATGAATATTATTTTACATAAACACAAAAGTATGAAATTCGTCATAGTTAAAGTTTATATGAAATAAGAAAGCTAATACTTTATTTAATATTTCATTAAAAGTACACTAAATTAGAATAAAATAAAACATCACATTATAGAAGTTTCGTTATTGTCCGAGCCTCATAAACATTCAGACTTTGAATTATGGTCCATATTTGGACACTTTGTCACCGCTAGTACTAATAAATCTCGTATAAAGCGATTTGAGAGTTGCCCCAGGACATACGGCAGCAGATGTCAGCTAACGCGCGGAATATTTGTAATGGTTACGAAGTGCGAACAGTTTAGTATTACGATATACGTTGATATAAGACACTTTCATGTGTGGTTTACTTTTAGTGACATAAATGGCAAAGTATTAAGTAGAAGTTTCTTAATTCTTCGTATTCGTTCCTAGGACTTTTAAAAGTAACTAAAGACTGCCATATCTGAAATTCTTGGGTTATCATATTGTTTTCTTTTATTAAGTCTCGTCAGTGAATGGAGAATATACTTATCTCGCTTTCTCGCAGCTTATGTGTAGTTTAATAGGATAATAATACGGAATTATATTATGTTATATTCGGTCTCTATGATGCTATATATAAACTAGCTTGATACAGTTTATAGTAGATAGTTAATAGTATTGCTGTTATAAAATAAACACTGAAGAAATCCTGAATAATATATTAAGATAAAATTAACTTTCATAGATACAAACAAGTATTCGAGTTTCTTTTTAATTTTTTTCCTGATATCTCTTAGGATTAAGGGAATCTTTACTAACTTATGATGAAACTACAATCCATCTCATCTCAATCATCATTTTCGAGCGTACACATGCTTGATACGCAATCGCGTCTACTAAGTAAAACTATGGTAATAACAACCAGTTTGATTTTGCAATGATTATAAATGTTTCTACTTTTAAATACATGTCGTCGCTAAGCCTCAAAAGTAAAGTAAATTGGTGTTGTACTGTGAGCAATTATAAATGTTTATTAATTCCTTTAGATGTTTTTTATGAATATCCGTTGTGATTTTATTATGAATAATAATAAAATATTCAGTTTAGTTAAGTTTTTATTTATTGTGAGTGATTATAAGTTTATTAATAAGTTTTGATGTGTTTTAATTAATTATAATTATTATTTTTCAGTGCGCTGTGTTTTCTTATTCCTCAGAATTTATAACTGAGTGTATTTGACTTTTTATTTGAAATATGAGTAATACTGATAAAAAAGTCGATGAATCTGATGGAGTCACGGACTCTGATCTTTTTAAAAATTCTAATTTAGGTTTGAATCTGTGATAATCATTTAATAAAAGGTAATATTTCTAATTGAAACGTGTTAACCTTCAATAATACAAATTCTCAATATCCATAAAAGTAACTATATGATAGAACTTCAGTCTATAAAACTATTTTTTTAATTTAAGGACTAACTCTAAGATTTGCACGTATATCTTGTGTTACTTTATTATATATACAGTTTATTTCTCAGCCTTGGATCCTCATGTACTTTACTAAATTATCATATCTTTTATCTCTGCTATTTACAGAACTCGTTTCGTAATAAAAATTTCATCGTGCTAAGTTATATCCGTTTAATTATTCTGATTCAATATTGATCTAATAAAGTGTTTGTTATTACAAAGCAATAACGAAATTTTAAATATTTACTTAGTCTAGTAAATATTGTTACAATTTAAAATAAACAAATTAATAATTATATGAATTTTGTGTTTCGATTATACATTGTGTTTTCTCATTTTAACGCTAATATATTGTAAAATATGTTTCATATTTATTTATTTGGTAATATTTTTGGTTTACGATGTTCTTAAAACTATTTCCAAAAATATAAATTTAGCGGTTAGGGCGTCTCAAATCAGTCGTCAAAAGTATTATTTATATTTTACTACATTAATTAACATTCTCTGATAACACGTCGATAACAATATCAATTAAAATATTCAAATCATTATAATTAAACTAAAATGTCAAAATTGTAAAAAAAAAGTTAAATAAAAAAAGAGTAATATTTTGTGTTATTTATTTATTTTTATTATTTTATACCCTCTGGGTTAGTGCTTGACTACATCCCACCTGATGGAATGTGGAAATTTAGTCATAGATGGTAAGGCGCATTAACCCAGTAACCTATTCACTCTTCTCTTAAAGACACCCACATTGTATTGGGACGGAAATACCGACGCAGGCAAGCTGTTCCAGTCCTTCGCTGTACGAACTAAAAAAGGCGAAGCGAAGCGCTTCGTTCGGACAGGGGGAATGTCCACAACGTATGGATGGATATCTGCCGTGCGTCGGAACGTCCTGTGATGGAAGGGGGACGGAAGAATTAAATCATGTATTTCCTGCGCACACTCACTAAAATGTATTCTATAGAATACTGAGAGGTTAGCAATTCTACGCCTGTATTCAAGTCTGTGGAGGTTGGCTTCAACCAATTCAGGGTTGCCTATAAGCCTCTTTGCTCGTCTATCAATTGAGTCCAGAACCGCAAGATGAGACTTAGTGGCACCAGCGAATATATGCCTACAGTACTCCACACACGACCGGATCTGTGCTTTGTATAATACAAGTAGCTGTCCCGGTGTAAAGTACTGACAGACTTTCGCAAGAACGGCAAGCTTTCCTGTAGTTGCTCTTACTCTGGACTCAATACACCGACCAAAGTTGAGGTTCGAGGAAATCTCTAAGCCTAACAGCTGAAGTCGGTCACCGTATTTCAAAGATACACTCTGGAAAGTAGGAGCCAAGGTGAAAATTCTCCTTTTGGCGGTGAACAGACACGTCTGCGTTTTGGTGGTGTTGAGTTTGACAAGATTGGCATTGCCCCATACGAAGACTGGCTGAAGTTTGTCATTCGAACGTTGCACCATAGTTTATCTTTCAGACTGTACTTGATCCGTACTAGCCCGACTACTCGGCAGGTATCTTTCTACAGCTGTGCTGTCATCTGCATACCCATAGATACCGGGCTTCAGCAGATCGTTGATGTGCAGCAGAAAGAGAGTTGCAGAAAGAACGGACCCCTGAGGCACTCCGGCATTTATTGTCAAGGATTCCGAGGAACACCCGTCGACAACTACTCGGAGAGATCTTTGGTTCAGAAAGTCCGTTAGCCAGCCAATCAGACTAGGAGATATGCCGTATGCTGAAAGCTTACTTATAAGGCTCGCATGCCAGACCCTGTCAAATGCCATCGAGACCGCCAGAGAGACGGCGCCCGCTTCTTCGTTCTTGTCGATGGCCTCGCCTAAAATGTGCGTAGCGTACACTAGAAGGTCCCCAGTGGACCTATTTCGGTTAAACGCGTACTGTCGGTAACTGAGGAGATCATTACCTTCAAGATACGCTAGAAGGCGCGAGTTCAATACATGCTTCATAATCTTGCAGAGTTTGGAGGTGATTGAAATAGGTCTATAATTAGCAGGACCAGCACGGCTGCCTTTTTTGGGCACTGGTTGCACGTTAGCAAGCTTCCAAGATTTCGGCACTATTCCAGTCTTGAAAGAGAGGCGATATAGACGTGTCAATACAGGAGACAACTCAGCTGCGCATGTCTTTAGCAGAATGGCTGGTATACCATCAGAACCACTGGCTTTATACACATCAAGACGACATAATGCTCTCCATACCTCTTTGTTTGTAATGCGGATTTCAGGCATCAAAATACCGCAGTGAGGAAGATGTGCTGGAGAAGCATTGCCCACTGGCAATTGCACTGGCACTGGCTCTGTTCGCTGATAATTTGCATCTAGGCACTCCTAGATGCAAATTATCAGCGAACAGAGGAGCAAATACATTCGCTTTCTCTGTCGTTGTATGGGCCAGAGATCGATCCGGCTTCAACAGAGCAGGCAGTGAGGGTTGGCAGAAGTTCGACTCTATCGCTTTGGCAAGAGACCAGAAAGCTCGACTGCCAGTAGGTCGGACAGAGAGCTTTTCGCCATTCTTAGCAATACGATCGCGACGAGCCTTCTTTTAATTATAGGACTTTTTATAGGACTTTTCTGCTTGGTTAACTTACATACGGAGCTTTACAGCTTCGAGCATCAGCCCAAATGAGGTATGCCGAATGTTTTTGGTCTTCAGCATGACCACATTCGTCATTAAACCATGGGCGAGCTTTGTCACCGACGGGTACGTCAGCAAACGAAATGAAATACTCCACTGCCCGATATACCACATCGGTTATAGCGTCCGCGCAACTGGAGGGATCCAAAGAAGAGAAGCAGACCTGACGCCAAGGATAAGATGCAAAGAAATGCCGCATCTCATCCCAATCTGCTGACTTGTATTTCCATACTCGCCTAACACCATGTGGTTCGAAAGCTGGTAGGGAATATGTAAACACAGATTTCACCAAACAGTTATCAGAGGTTCCCAAGGGGGAGGTGACCTCTATACGATACCTGTCCGGATCAGTTGTCAGCAAAAGGTCCAGGCAATTGGCTGTATGGCCTCCTACATCTGGTACCCTCGTCGCTTGCCTCACCAGCTGAGAGAGGACAACGCAAAGTTCCGCGCTTCTCTTCCAGCATGGTCGGTGTTCTGGTACAGGAACAGCCAGTCCTGATGACAGGCATTAAAGTCCCCCAGAAAGACGAGCTGCACTGAAGAGTATTGATGCAGAGCCATATCATTATATTTTCAAAGTAAAATATTTTAAAGCTTTATTTAATGTATTGAAAGTCCGCCCAAGGACGCGTCAACTCGCGGGTAATGCTGCATGTCGCTTTGACATATTTCATTTTCTACTAACTTCGACTTACTGAAAAAACCGTCGATAATTCGTTACAAAGTTCACTATCTCATTATTAGTTTTATTAGCTATTAAATGTCGTATTATATCATTTAATTAATTAATTATATCATCCGCATTCCGAACACATGTGATTTAACATTTTATTATGTTTTTATTATAATAATCTCGCAGTTACAGCAACGACGATTTATCTAATACAAAGTTCATAATATATATTTTTTGTGTTTATAAGCTTTTTTTTCTTATTTTTTTTTGTATTATATATATATATATATATATAAATCTTATATATATATATATATATATATATATATATATATATATATAATACACTATTTTACAAGGCATATATATATATATATATATATATATATATATATATATAAACTTAGAGTATGGTTTCTAGTTCAATTAATTAATGTTGATGTAAAACCTGAACAAGTTAATGGTTAGCGTTTGCTCCTTATCTGATTCTTAACCCTAATACGAACTTTTATGTAATATTACTTAACGTTCAATTTTAAGATATTTGCTAATATAAACATTTATCTATATCTATACTAAATACTGTATGTGAACAGTAAAAAGTAGTATAATGTTAATAAACAAATATAAAAAGGCAGCTATGTCTATTTATAAGAATGAATGAGTTTAATATATCGCTTAAATGTGTTATTTGTGACCACAACGCCAGTCACGGTATATCAAGTAAGCGCGCTTGTACCACATTATAAATACAAAAATACACAATAGTTACACAGAACAGTTACAACAAATACAGTTACAACAAATTTGGATGTAGTTTGGTTTGTAGTTTTACAACTATGATCAACTCAACATATTTTCTGAGTAGTTGAATAAAAACTTTTTAGTATAATTTGAGATAACATTTAGGTTCATCTTCTTAAATATTATGATATTATTTATAAGTTTGAGTCAGTTGTGTTTTATTTATAAAGTCTTATAGACATAAAAGGAATATAAAACACTGGTATCATTACAAAGCTACAATCGAATACGTAACGTTATAAAACACTGGATCTGCTGAATTCAGTGTCTGTAAGTTACAAAGATTAATTGTCGAAAGTCGGGATAAATCTGACAATAACATTGAATCCCCTACCTTGAACCTTTTATCTTATCTTATTTTATCGAGCTACTGACTTTAAAATTTAAGCAACAAACTTGTGACTGTGCCTTAAAATTGTCTTTTATTGTTTGATGCTGTAAATACCCAAATATTGTATGGCTTTATTTGCATTAATTTAAATGTTTACTTACTCATTGGTCACGAGTTATACATTGATTTAAACTATTATGTAAAGAATTAAAAGGGTTATTAAGGTGTTCAAAAACTGAAGACGATGTTGATAAAAATAAATATATCAGGCATATCCATTTATTAATGTTGTCTTAGGGAACAATGTGTAAATGTCTTCATTATGGTTGTTAAGGTATACTCAATGGAGATCAAAGATCAAATACTAACGGTGGAGAACTGACAGTAATATGTGTATAGAATAGGAATCCAGTTTTTCGTTTTTCTCCTCTGTGTTACATTTATATTAATAAAAACGACTAGCAGTATATAGTATTCATAATGATGTTGCAGCCGCATTTTCGTCCTCTTTTTTGATCTTGATGGCATTTGGCATCGCCTGATGATAGTTAATGAATATATTATGAAAATATTATTACAGTAACAGTAATATATATTATTGCTCATGCAATTTATAAAGAGCTACTTATTGTATTGTATTTATAAATATTATAAATAGTTCTTAATATTAGCATTTAACTTATATTTATAATATTTAGTTTTAAGTTAAATATGTGAGTTTTAAATTTAGTTGGTAAAATTACCAAAGAATAGAAAAAAAAAATTGTTTAAGTTTAACACCTTAATGACAAAAAATGAATATGTAATCGATTATATGTAATAAAAAAAGGTGCATTATAAATACTTATGTTATTAGGGTCAATTGACTAATTAGAGTTCATTTGGCTGACAAATTCAACTTTGTATTGGAGAACTCGTGTCGCCTCATTGTCTTGATTTAGACGACGCCATGTTGAAGTCATGATAATCATTTTTTTATTAAATTAACGAGAGAATTAAAAAACTAAAGACATTTAAATTTTTATATTTTTATATTAATTCACACTTAAATATTTTTCTCTGTGAAAAAATCCTAGAAATTTCACAGAGAAAAAAATCCTAGAAATCCTAGAAATTTTTCTCTGTGAAAAAATCCTAGAAATATATATAAATAGCATACAAAATTATATGTACACTAACAAACAATATTTTTGCTTTTTCACGTAACAAAGTTTTTTCTCCGTAACTTTATGATATAAAACCCTTGAATATATCCCTTGCAAGGATTTCGAATCCGTTCATGTTCAGATCAGATTACACATGGCAAAGAACTATGAATATTCATGAGACCGCCGAACGCTGCATCAGATTTTTTCGTATCATATTTAGATTGGGTTAGTGTAGTTCGTTTATAAAGAAATTGGTTTAGGGTTGTAAAATGTAACAATAATCTAAGGCTTGTCACTAGGAGAACGAATAAACTATGTTGCACACAAATCATGATTAAATATATTTAATAAATAATCTATGTTTACTACGAGAATGAAGGTGGATGGCGCTAGGGATAAAGATGTAAAAATTGTGGCTGTGGTGATTGTCTCATCCCTCTTTCCCACTGGGCACTTTCCCAGAGCCCCGTGATTGATTAGGGCTCCCCAAATCTCTTCTCGATATCTGATAGCTACACTTTTCCAAAAATCAGACTTACCGATTGCATTATGTTTAATAAATTTCTGTAGGTATATAATTTTAATTTATAATATTTAATATATTTGTTTTTTTATAAATATAATCATCAGTGAATTATTTTTATTTAGGGTCTTAAATTCTAGTTTTATTCCCTTTTTCTGGAAAGACAAAAAGCTTCTTCTCCAGTTATTTGTACCTATTATGTATCTTTTGTGATAGATATAGTTTATAACTTTCATGCAAAGCGCTCTCTGCATCAGCTCGGGTTGACTATTTTTTATGTAAAAGGCTTCTTGCAATTTATTTAAACTTTAATGTTTTTAGGTAGTCAACGGTAGGTTGAAAAAAATAATACACTACTTCTAAAACATTTGAAATAACTGTGCCACCTCTGATTCACAACCAGGGGCATGGGCACCTACTTAGTTTTGTGAATTTCCTTGATATTGTATCACTTGGTACAAAAATGGCATTTGAAGCATTGTCGTAGGTTTGTTCTCTACAATTTTATATTATATTTGTGGGAATATCTCTTTAAAAAACTAAAGATAATTTTAGCTAAATACTCAGATTAAAGTTTTTTAAATTTCAGAAACCTTTCAACAGGGTTACGGTGTTTTACATATTGAATTAGAAGTTTGTTGGTAACACATGACACTCGTGTACCTACTGCTTACTATAATAGTAAAATATTTGATATTCAAATTATAGCTTATATTTATTAATAATTGGTATAAAAAAACTAAATCTGTCAATATTATTTACATACAGTCATTTTCGGTCTCGGGGTCTTATAATATGACCTTATAAATTATAATTAACGCCCAATCTTTAGTTAAAGTTTATCCCATAAATTCTGCCCAAATTAATAGAATAGTCTTAGGATGAGGGTAAGCTATCTAGAGTTACACTCAAGTTTGTAGTTCTAAAATAAACCATAAACTTTGTTTAGCTTCTCTAAATTTCATCAATGTTATATATTTAGTATTGTAAGATTCTTAAAAAAATATTATTGTAGAAATTATTAATACATAAATCTCAATTACACCGCAATTTCATTCAACTCTGTTTCATTCCTTGTCTTTTTTACAAACACATTTAGATATTTTTAACAACGATATTTACTGTTTTCAGCGTGATTTATATTAAAAAAAAATCAACCAAGTTTCTTAGTTCTACGGAAGTGTCACTTGATATATGGACTAAACCGTTGTTATATATTGTTTTAAGAAATTTGGAAAGTAAATTGTAGTGAGTTAAAAAACGATGTTTATTCTTTAAGAGTATATTTTTAATATGTTATAACTTATAATCATAGGATTCAATATTAGACAGTTTAGTTAAGTTTTTTTAAATTAATAGTTTTTTAATTTAAAATAATATATCAATGCTTCTACAACCGAGTTTTTTTAATAGTATTTCAATTATTATGTGTCCCGTATTTGTTTACATATCATAGCATATTTTTTTAGGGTTCTTAAAAATGCATGCTAAATTTAAATAATCTCATTAGGAAGATACATTAATTATTTCTTTTATACTGAGACATTACTTTTATTTTTGCCAAAAAGGGACATAAGGTAATGTTAACCAAAACCAATTTAGTAATTATTAATGATCATTTTTCGTAAAAAATCTTAAATATTCATATATTATTATTTTTCAACTTTTTTTGGCAATAAATTTTTTCAGTTAGAACGAAATACGACCTTAAGTTAACTTAGCTTTTATAAAATTTTATATCATATTTATATATAGAGCTCAGTCATGTTATCTATATCTACATGTGTTACTCAAACTGTAAGCAAAGTTAGTGCTGTCTATTACTCTATCTATATACCATCATGTGAACCGTATTCCCACAACTTAAATATCCTAAAAAATTATAATAACAATTACAATAAGTTCCAGTGTCAAGTGATTCACATCAATGTAATGGACATTTATTATATATTTGTTTTACATAAATAGTAACATTGATTATTATTCATTAAGATAGAAAATATTACTGACAATTAATTTGTCATGATGGATTGTTGTTGTATTTTTTGTAATTAGGGTTGGATCGACGTCTGAATAATAATATCTACATTCAAGAAGAGGAGTCAATCAGTGTCCGAGAGTCGATGAAGACTAAACTAATATAAGTGGAGAGTAACACTACTGACCTTACATAATAAGTCTGGCAACATTTAATTAATTTTCTAATTTTTTATTAAAGTACTAGCGTACTGAAATCTAGAGCTCAACTAACGATTTACTCTTGGGTTGTAAAACATTTTTTTCTTTGAAAAAATAATGACATTTAGCTTTTAACTTATTAACAAGAAATCGACAATTAAAGAAATTATGAGTCACATTTGAATACGGGAATATTTTATCTGTTAAGAAAATATCTAATATCTTTATAAGACCCTCCGTGATAAGAGTATGCCAGGACCAGGTGGTGTTTAATAGAATTACATAGTATACGGATATGAATAATATATAAATTAATAAATTTCGGGATAATGAATGATACTTACCCTACTTCTATTAATAATAAATCCTTTATTCACACTCAGTCTTTGGTAGGCTCATTGATGTCTTCGTTTATTATCACAATGATTAGGTTCTAAACAAAGCTATAACATTATATATATATATATATATATATATATATATATATATATATATATATATATATATAATGTTATATTATTAGATTATAATATTATAATCTTATTATTTTGGTAAAATAAAAGTAGAACAACAACATTAACTTTGTTTACTTTATTGTTATTAAATTTCCATAATAGAGTATAAATTAACATGATGGACGTATCGTTACCCCTCCTATATACCCCTCCAAGTTGAACCACTGAACAATTAGTGAACAGTCAACTCTCGTGTAATGGGTTCTGAAACAATGTATCGGGCATTGCTTTACTTTTTGTTACCTGTTCTTGCAATTGATTAAAATCCTTTAAATTATAAGTAGATATTTAAATGGTAACCTAGTTCATTATATTTTATGTTTGTAATATTACAACTTTATATTTAAACAAAGGAAATGTACAATGAAACCAATAACGTTCGTTTTTAAATTTAATTTATATGTCATAGTCTTTCTCATAAAATAGTCAGATTTCTTAAAGACATTACTGAGTACAGGGAAATTATTTCATTCATGATCCGAATACTATTAGACTTACTGATTTTGTATTGAAATACTCTATTCTGAACTACACTGAAACATTTACAGTAAGTCTGGGTGGTCGTGTTGACTTTTGAAAGGTATTTTAAGTAACTTTCATAAATGTCAATGTTAACACATATGCAAATTCAACATTGTTTTACTTACTTTAAATAACACATATTGTATGTGAATAAAAAATCTTCTAAATAACTTTCTTGTTTTCTGTTGAAATGTTCAAATAAGGTCAATGTGTAACAAATTACGAGTACAATATTATTAAAAGACTTTACTCCAATATCAGACATCGTATATTGATTAATAAATAATAATATTGATCGTCATCCACCTGTACTTATTCCAATCATCCACTATCATATTAATAACTCTTCTTGTAACATGCTTTTCATCCATGAACTAAGATCAATAATCATATTGAGATATTTAATGAAAAAATACACATTCTCTCTCATCTACATAGAGTTTTTCTTTTATGACTTGTTTATATTTTGTCATATTGTTTTTTTAATGGTTTTATATACTTAAATCGACGCAGGCCTTGAGTATTGTAATTAGGCTCAAAATACTTTTTAGTCATTCCCGTGGCAGTCAGTGGCTTTTCCCGGAGTAAAACAGTACCTTATGTTAAATAAAATAGTAAGCTAACATAACAGCATATAAAATAAACTTTCCACAGTTGAAATGTAATAAGAAAACTTTCATTCTTTACTTATACGTAAATATAAATAATATTACATTATTATTTCATATAATATAACGAGAAATGTGGAGGTAATTAAATACTGTTCGCCGAGGGTAACTAGTAATAAAACGCTTTATAGATTACGAGTATTATGGCTACGAATGTAATCTTATAATGCTCATATATCGTAAATAAATTATATAAAATATGAAGAAATTAAAATATAATTTGATATATGGTAATGTATTTCAGGTAAGAGAAAAGTAATACCGAATAAGGTAAATTTATGATATTTGTTTATTTCAAATGGACTTCTTGTAATATTTTTGTTTTGAAGGAAAAAAAGGAGTTTTTAAATAAACATAATTTGATTTACATAAGAATAATTTTTATTTGTGATATTGTATTTATAAGTTACTAATGAAATCTAGTATTTGCAGTATTATTATTCAGTGTTTTGTTGTTACTGATTATGATCATTTGTTCCTCATGAAATGTTTTATAAAAGCGTACTTATCTTATATATATATATATATATATATATAAATATGTTTCTTAAGCAATTAAAAAATGCATATTTTTTTAAATAGTTTTTTTAATTGTTGTTTAAAAATGTTATATCCATTTTATATATTAAGCTCAGTAGGAACTGTTATAAGATGTAAATTTGAATGTTCCAAATGAATATATAAAAAAAGGCTTTTACATTAACTACAATTTATAATGAGCATGAGTTTTATTAATAGCAAATTAGTTAAATTCACAAGTTGTTAATACTTAAAGTTTTAACAAAATAGTTAAAAGACTTAATAGTTTTTTTTTCAAAAATTAATGCAATTTAAGCATTTTCCTATATAATTTTGTTTGAACGTGACGAGCTTATTTATGGAGAAATTTATTACTTCAGTGTAATAATAACTTATTCTAAACAATAAAATAATAATTCATTAAATTTAAATGTATTACTTTTATAGAAATCCCTAAAGTGAATATTACCAATAATATTCATTAAAAATAATCGCTGTAATTTATTATTAAACCCTTAGTTTAGACCTTGTATTTGTCAATAAGTTTTCAAGGGAAGTTTAAGTTATTATTAAAAGTAATAAATTCCATATAGCGAGAAGACAGGCAAGACCCAGACTGCGGCGGACGACTCGTGTCTCGAGAAGATTACGATATGACATTATTATCTCTTCGAGATTTGTAGTTGGTACAACAATATGTATCAATATATACTGTAACATGGAATTATAATAGAAGGTTTATAGTATTTTTATCTAATGCATTTCACTTATAATACAGTAACAAAAATTTAAATAATGTCATCACTGCCATGTATAATAGTATTGGAACTTACAGATTCATATACGCAAGACGGACAGTCATAAGCAAATACATTTCGTAATAAATCTATATTGGGCCGTCTTTGGTAACTATATTTATAAATTTAATCACTTATATGAATCATGTTTAACTTTACGCAACACAGGAGGCCGGTGAAGCCAACGGGACTGATACAAGTATCAGTCCCGTCACCCAAGGGTGAGGAGTGTTTTGTTTGTGAGGAGGAGTGTGAAAAGCACGAGTATGGCGGATTCGCCGGATTTGACAATTCTCATTCTAGCGGACCATGATACAAATGGCAGCGAGGTGGCCCCTTACACTTTGGAAGTAGAAACCGTCAGCGCACAACGTTTAAGACGAATTACTAGTTACCGACGCAATCCTTAACAGTTTTGGTTTTAATTTAAATTTGCTTGATTAATAATGCTTTTAGAAAAATTAAAGTTATTTGCTTTTTGTATATCAAGAATTATTAAGTATGATCTAACAATTTTCAATAGTTTTGGGACTTTGTTGGATTACCCATATACGTATAATATGGAAAATTCTGATATGGATCATCATATTGATCAACTATACTTTGTGTATCTGTGTCTAACCATATAATAATATAGTTTTAAAGCCATACGTTAATTCAAGCAATACACTCAAGAATATATACATCGTAACAATATTTATGTTTAATAAAATATATATTAAAAAGGCCATTTTAAGTAAACGTTGACTGTAAAAGTCTATATAATAAATATCGTAAAAAGACAATTGTTATTTATATCAGGATGTATTCGTCAGGTGTCACTGTCTCGAGGAATAAAAGATCTGGGGATAAAGTTATTATTAAGAAGTTATAAACTGTGATGAGTTTATTGTTACTATATGCAGTTTTATAAAACCCTTTTATATATGATGGTATATGTTTATTTAGTTTATAAAAATAGTATCTGTATGGCAGAATATCAAGTCAAAGATATTTTTCTTATTCTTTATGAAAAATAAGAAAAAATCTTTGACTCTAGGCAAAAAAGAAATTTGTAAACTATACCATTATGACCTGTATATCGGCAATAAAATATATGGCCCGTAATATAAAAGTTAACATCAAATATAAAATAAATGCTCAGTCTTGACAATTCTACACTATATTCCATCTTGCTCTTATTATTGTATATAATATATATACAATAATAAAAGCAATATGGATTGTTCTGTAAATAGAAATTAAAGCATCATAAAATATTCATATTATTTAAATATCACTATTTATTGTTTGTTTATTTAACGGTAATAGCAATTCATCTGCACTCTGTACTGTGGATACCACTAAGAAGTAGGACTTGACTTGACAAAGTGTTGAAACTTCTATATCTTATAATATTGCCATCACTATTTATTTATAACATTTGTCATATCTTCTTTAATATCAGTGACATGGATTTGATGACTCACGACCCATTTTTTTTTTTATGTTATAGGAGGGCAAACGAGCGTGCGGGTCACCGTTAATATGTGATCACCGCCGCCCATGAACTCTTGCAACATCCGAGGATACACAAGAGCGTTGCCGGCCGTGGAGAAAGGAATATATGCTTTTTTTGAAAGTACCCATGTCGTATCGATCTGGAAATAACGCCGAAGGAAGTTCGTTCCGAATTTGAGTGGTACGTGGGAAGAAAGTCCTTGAAAACCGCACAGTTAAAGATCGCCACGCATCCAGTTGGTATGGATGGCGAGCTGTGCGGTGGTGAAATTCGGCGGTAGGCATCAGATCGAATAGTTCTTCGGAACACTCCCCGTTGTAAATGCGGTAGAAGACGCACAAAGAAGCCACGTCTCTACGCAATGCCAAAGAGTCCGGCCGTTCGCAGAGCACCGGGTCCCCGACAATCCGAACGGCTCTCCGTTGTACGCGGTCAAATGGTAGAAGCTGATATTGGGGTGATCCGGACCAGAGATGAGAACAGTCCTCTCCTCCATGTGTGGCCGGACCTGCGCCTTGTAGAGCGCAAGTCTTTGGCCAGGTTTGAAATACTGCCTCGCTCTATTGATCACTCCCAATTTCGTCGAGGCCAACTTGGCCTTGCTCTCCAGATGACCACGAAACTGACAATCGCTTGAAATATCGAGACCCAGTCTTCTGATACTTGGCGAGGCAATAGGGGAGTGCTCTCGAAGAGCGGTGATACGACAAATGGGGTTTTCTTAGTGGTAAACGCGCAAACTTGTGTCTTCTCGGGATTGAATTGAACGTGGTTCAGTTCACCCCACTCAGAGATCATCCCCAGGGAAGTCTCTATAGAAGATACAAGTTTCTTTCGGCACTCGTCGACGTTTTCCCGAGAGAGACCTGCACGACCGGAATATACCGCATCCCCAGTGCTGTCATCCGCATAACAATGTATGTTGGAAATATCCAACATATCATTGATGTGCAGGAGGAACAGAGTTGGGGATAGCACGCAGCCTTGGGGTACACCAGCGTTCACGGGCTTGGGGTCCGAGCAAAAACCGTCGAGAACGACCTGTTTGCTCCGCCCAGTGAGGAAGCTGGTTATCCACTTGCATAAACTCTCGGGAAGCCCATAGGAAGGTAGCTTCGAAAGAAGCCCCTTGTGCCATACACGATCGAAGGCTTTTGCCATATCCAGACTAACTGCCAGACCCTCTCCCTTGCTTTCAATAACCGTTGCCCAACGCTGAGTGAGGTATAACAGAAGATCACCAGCTGATCGACCATGGCGAAAGCCATAACGCCGGTCATTGATCAACTGGTGATCCTCGAGGTACGTTAGGACCTGTCGGTTTATGATAATCTCCATTATTTTGGAGAGAAGGGAGGTAATGGCGATAGGTCTGTAGTTAGCTGGGTCCGAGCTATCACCTTTTTTAGGGATCGGATGGACAAGGGCACACTTCCATGAGACCGGGACTACGCCTTTAAGGTAGGACTGCCGAAATAGACGCGTTAGCACTGGAGTCAACTTAGGGGCACACGTTCGTAGCACCAGTGGAGAAATGCCATCCGGCCCACTCGACTTATGAACGTCCAAGGAAAATAGAGTCTGCCTGATAGTTTTTAGCCGAAAAACTATTTCCGGCATTGAGCTCTGACACCGTGGGATGATAGGCGGTGTCTTCCCTTGGTCGTCCAAAGTCGAGTTGGAGGCGAAAAAAGTGCTCAAGAGAGCGGCTTTCTCTTTTGCCGTGTGGGCCAGAGAGTCATTCCCTATGTGCAACGGCGGTAGGGACGGCTGGCTAAAGTTGCCCAGACTGGCCTTTGAAAGCGCCCAGAATTTGCGCGTGCCAGGCGGGTACTTTGCCAGCTCATCCCCAATTTTGACGACATGCTTGAACTTTGCTCTAGCGATTTGCCGTTTGAAGAATCTGGAGGCACGGTTGTATTTCCTCTTCAGAACTCTAGAGTTCGGATCCTTAGTGACTAACGCATTGGCCCAAGCTTGATAAGCCTGCCGTTTGCCAGCTGATGCAGCCCTGACAGACGCATCAAACCAAGGCCGCGATCTGCCACCAAGTGGTACTACAGAGCTTGGTACAAAAATTTCCATGCCCTGAAGTATCACATCAGCTACAGCCGCAGCGCAGTCACTAGGATCGTTGGAAGGGAAACAAATCGGCCCCCATGGGTAGGATGCAAAAAAGGACCGCATTCCATCTCAATCCGCTGACTTGTAGTGCCAAACGCGTCGAGTCGCAGGTGTTGTGCGAGCCGACCGTTGAATGGGAACTACACTCCGTACCAGACAGTGATCAGGGGACCCTACGGGAACCTCGACAGCGACCTGGTACTTTTCTGGATGTGTAGTCAGTAGAAGATCCAACAAAGAGGGCGTGTGGCTGTCCACATCCGGTACACGAGTGTGCATCTTTACCAGCTGGGACAGACCATTTGCCACAGCAAAGTTAAACACAGATCTCCCCGCGTAGTCGGTTGCACGTGACCCTAACCATTCGGTATTGTGCGCGTTAAAGTCCCCGAGGACTACGACTTCAGCAGAGGGAGTCTGAGAAAGCAGGTCGTCAATCTTCGCTTGAACGTGGCCCAACAGTTGATCTGTTTGTGCATTACCACTTTGGGACCTGTAGAGGCACGCGTAGAATCTGACGTGATCGTCCATGTCCACGCGCAGTCAGAGCACGGACAGGTCCCGACCTTCAAAAATCTGAAGGCGACGGTAGCAGATATCCTCCCTTACGAACACAGATACCCCGGCGTGTGGTATAAAATGATGTTCTAGTTTATACCCGGGGTATGATAGGTACGCTGTGTCGCTAGGTTGAGATATCTGCGTCTCCGTCAAAAACAACAAGGCCGGCTGCGCCGTCTCAAGGTGGTAGTGGACGGCGTTTAGGTTGGAATGAAACCCCCGGATGTTACAAAAGTCCACATCTAGAGTGGAGCGGGGTGCCGCTGTTTGCCGTCGTTTGCCCTCAGGAAACACAAAGTGCGATACTTTGCCCGCCCCAGAGAAGACGGGCAGCCCGAACAAAATCCGAGGATCATTCCCCCGATTTTGCTCGGGGAGGGGGTCCCCGGCTTCATCAAAGCCGGTACCCTCCTGGGGTATTTTTCTTTTATGCATCGCATTCATGTTTGGCGGGGGGGGGTTTGGGCCACCGGATTCTCTCACTCACCGACGGAACATAACCAAATGAATTTGGTTACTACACGTCGGTCTTCTGTGAGAGGGTGGTCCTTCCCCGGTCGAGCCAGCCCAATACGAGCTGCAGTCAGATAACTACAGCTAGGCTCTACCACCTTAAAAATATGTTGACCATATGTTGACCAACTTCTTCTTCACTCTGAATCTTCAACAAAATATTATCTACTTGGCCTATTATTATATTTGGACGTCTATCAATAACGAACATTGTTTAATTTAGTCGAACATACAATTATATTTAATTAAAGTTATTATTAGTATAATAATTATTTAATCACATACATACGTCAACACATGCTTCGACTTTATATGCATTTCTATGTATTTATTCTGTTTGTGGTTTCACATACAGGTATATCATTTTGAAACATGTATAAGATGAAGTATTCAAAAGTAAAGGTAAAGAATGCATATCCAAGAGGGACTTATAATAATATTAATAATACTATTAATATTTCTCAAAATATTTTGTGTATATATTCATAAAATGTAATATTATGTTTATTATATTTAATCTGAGTTATTATAAAATAATTATCAACGTGTTTCAGCATGACTGACGGGGCTTCATTAACTCCTTTATCATAATTTCAATATTCTTGATTTAGAACGTGCCACGTGTTTAATTTTAATTATATCTCATTTGAAAGTTAATGAGATTACTTATCTTTGAGACATAGATTCACTTGCTCTAAGGACGTTATCGCGTAACTTTTAAATCTTGTCACATTTAATTTAAATATTCCATTATTTTAGAAAGTAAAAAAATAGTAATAAAACTCAGTGTATCACAGTCTGTCAAATATTAATTTATAACAAACATTAGATTTTGGATCGACTACTGATAAACGCAGTGTTGCCTTAATGTTTTTCCGCAAAGTAACTGATGACTTCTATCTAACTTATACTTATATAACTATATTGTGTAGATGATAATTTATACTTTGGTATAATATTGTATCATCATAGAATGATTGATAATATTAATATTCCATAAAACAATATTTTTTCATTTGAGATCTTTTTCTTAGTCAAATTGTTTAAGAGATAAATAAAGAAATAAATATATATAAGAAAAAAATTTATTGTTACATGATATTCTAATTTCTTGTTGTAATTTGATGTGACAACTGTACTTTTTAATTCTCTTGGATCTTGTTTGAATGCTGGAACTAGATTTTTGGTCCTCTCCGTAAATTTTTCAATTATAAGATGTAAATCAGAAGAAGAAAAGAGAAACATATCATCTCACAAGAAACTTCTTGAAGAAAAAATAACTATTTTAAAGGTCTAATTTAGTTTCTAATTACCTTATTTTCTACAAAGCCGGACTGCCTTACCTGTAAAATAAATAAAAAATATCAAATTCTTAATTTAAGTTTTTTTGATAATAAATTTAATAAAATTTATTTTATATCAGATGAATTATTTAGGAAACACAACAAGGAGTTATAAATACTATAAATGTATCTTAATAGCCTCTTGAGGAATATTCCTCAAGAGATTACTCGTTTATACGAGACCGTCTCTGCTTCTAATCACGTGAATATCAGTGTGATATTTACTGATAAAATAATACTGTTACGAAAAAACATGGTTATATTTTCATTTGTATAAGTATGTTATCTTTACTTAATGTATATTTGTATTCCGCTTTCATTTCAGAACAATATTAAACGGCTTGAGACAAAAAACAAAAGGTAAATTAAGCAATATCCCCGGCAGTTTTTCTCTTTAATATGGTTCTCTTTAATATTGTTCAAAGCAATTTATTAAAATATATATCAATAGTAGCAAAACCGAAATATATAATATGTTTTAATTGCTTTTGAACGTCAGCTTATTCTTTGTAATGGAGATGACGAGTTAATTTTATTTCATTGAATAAGACAATTTAATAATAAGTTATATTTAGTATTATGTCATCAGTTTCAAAGTATTGCCGTACCATCGTTGTTGGATTGAAAATAAGTTTTGATTTTCCAAAAAACAATGAAATGATTTGTGAATCGGTAAGTAGCGCCTTTTTGCTGTCCTTGCCCCAAAATGTCACAACCCAATACAAATAAAACATATTGAGATAACATTTTGATCTTCATTATTTTTTATAAGTACTTTTTGTGTGCTTTTCTTTTTATTTAAATAACATTCAAATGTAGAAATTTCATACTTTAATAATTAAAATATCTATTCGCACATCTAAAGGCATAATTGTCTGAGTCGGTCTGAAAACTTCTTGGAATGAAACAGATAACCAAAAATCAAATTGAACAAAGAATTTAAATCGATTAAAATTACAAATATCAAGATTCAAATTGAAATTCAAGTGTCGAGGGCAAGTTTAAATGTTCACTTAGTAGTTGTGCTTCTGAGCACAGCAAGTATTTTGTACCTCTCGTCGCTTAAAATAAAATATTTTAATAATAATTTTAAATTGTTAAAAAAAATGTATATTAATAATGTAGTATATAATATATTTTAATAATATAAATATTAATATACATTTTTTTTATAATGTATATTTATATTTATATATATATAAATATAAATATACATTTTTTTAACAATTTAAAATTATTATTAAAATATTTTTTAAATATATATTTATATATACATGTATGTTTATCTTATTATATCTTATACTTAATGGTTTGTAAATTTATAAATTTGATATTCTTTTTGAGAATAATTTATTATGTACTCGTATTTTAAATTTAGAACAAGAATATTTTTATTAAAGACTAGCAAGAGTTGTTTATTATTATACATTCAATATAAACTATAAACATGATTTTTGAATAACAATAATGTAAAAATCTATAGTTAATTGAATAATTCACACGAACTTCAATCCATTGAAATAAAATGAAGATTTATTCAATTAGCCAATAACAATATTTACAGAATAAACAACGCTTTTAGAAACTGGAATGACAATAATTTAAATATACCGAAACCTCTCAGCCAATTTACGAGATCCAGAGAATTGAATAGCTTTCTGCTTTATTCTTATATTTCCCTGTTAATATTATACATTATTGATAGTACTGAGCGAGTATCTTGAGAGGAATTCTACGGATGCGGACTCCTTTGTAACGACGACGACTATGACCTTAGTTGATAGTTGAATTAAAAATGTAAGCAATATAAGTATAGTAAGATTATTTAATATGAAGATATAAAAAAATATAATATAATATTTTAATAATATAATCGGTTTCTAATTATAATAAAATTAAGTATTTATTTTTGCAATTTGAAGGAAAATACTAGTTTTGCCAAATAAGTAATATTATTTGGCAAAAATAATATTACTTATTTGGCAAATAATATTAAAATATAAATTTTCCTTGTCTGGTGAATAATCATTTTGAAGTGCATATATTAGATATGCAATAATAGTTACCATTACAATGAATGCCATTAAAAAATCATTGAAATTGAAAGGTTAAAGTCAGGTCATAATAAGTAAATCTACTTTTTACTCATTTAACCTGTTTTCAAAATCTTTTGTTATATAAAGGTAGAACAGCTTCTAATACTTTCATGTACTTATTTGTTTGTTGTTTATTCTTGCGATCTTAATATTTTATGAGAAACGTCTCTTTTATAAAATTTATTAATTATAATATATTTACTTCAAAATGATATGCAAAATATTGCTAGGCACCGTATCTGAAAGTAGAAGTAATTTCAGACATTAATGGTCAATCATGAAATTCAGAAGCTAAAGTTAGTTGAAGTAGTGACGTTGTGTGCGGGTTTTGACCGAAACTTAATTGTAGAGGCAAAATGTCAAATGATGTCCTCTTACCTATAACATCCAGCCGCCGGGTTACGTTACTCTATCAGAGCTTTTTTATTGATGCACTAGTTTTTTAAAGTTTTTCTCTGTATCTTTTTAATTTATTTCGTCTACATTTTATTATCATTGTGAATTTTGTACAAAATAATTTAACATTTAATTTATAATAAAAATATAAAATAATTTACAAGGGTATCTGGTTCCTAAACGAATTTAATAATATTTGTTGGTAATGATAATTTTAAATAAACGCCCCTTGTATATTTCAAGATTTAACAACATTTATAAAATACTTAATGGGGGTTAGAGTACATTTATTTTATTAATGTTATCGCCAAAAAATCAATTACTAAGATTATTATCTATATATACACAATGACGTCGTAAATATAGCTTACAGCTAGGCATAAATACAGGTATAAGAAAATACAGGAATTTGTCCTGTATTTTCTTATACCTTGATGTGTTAGGGAAATACTTTTTTAAAATGACTTAAATATTACTGCTTTTATATTACAGTAACTTTTAAGGTCTTTACAAGTGTCAAAAATAAAGTATAGAGTGACCGCGACAATTCATTTAAGTTACGTGCGATAATTCGAAACAACTTTTTTTTGTTGTTGTTTGAAACAATTTCTCTGTCTTTTTAGCAGAAAGGGCGTAAACTGATTTATTTTTTCTTTTATTTATTAGAAACATTATAGTTCCTAATCTCTCTTAATTCCAACAAATTCTGAAAATGTCCAAAGCTAACATCACTTTTGGTAAAAATTTTAAATTTTTAAAGATGTTAAAGGAGCTTTCAGTTATATGTTTCTATAAGTCATTTTTTGCTACATTATAATTTTTTTGACATAGATTTTATTTATTATTTACATTTGAAACTTCGGAACTCGATATAATTATGTCTTTAGTAATTAAGTATTTATAGTATTTCCGGCTACGGTAACAGTGAATAACGGTGCCGCCTGCCATTAGATAAAACGCCGGTTAATTTACGCACAAATATATATTTCTGTGTATATGCATAATCAGTTGATTGAGTTATTTATACATTATTTGATCTAAGAAAGTACCAAGTCCAATTTTAAAGTAATAAATATCTTAAGAATATTAATCTAAAAAAGATAAGAAAATTATTTTAAAAAACAACTCTACAACTTCCTATTTTCATGAATTTTTTAAGACCACCCTGAGATATTTACAAACTCGCGGTTAAGAAGTAATGAACTAAAAATTCGAGTATTTGTCACAAGCCGTTTAATTATATTTATTTTCACTTTTTATAAATAAATTTAATTTAATTTTAATAAATTAGTTAATATTATAAAGTTTGACCATAATTATTGAGCATTATTGTGGCCATGACGATTAAACATTAAATGTTAGAACATAGGTTAGGAAACTAAAAATTTTAAATATAGGCGTTATTTATTACTTATCTTTTTTTCTAATACTGTAAAATGAAATGGTAGATATAATTACATCCGGATATTTTAGTTACAGTTGTTTTTGCAATCTGTTATAGATCTTATTTCACGTTAAATCCCAAAAAATATTATTGTGATATATATGATGTTTCGTTTTATTTAATTTTAATTAGAACTAACAAAAGCGTCAGCATTTATAACACGAGGATACAATTTATTTAATATCTTTATTTTTTTTTCAATCTTCATATAAAACTTTGAGATTTATTATCCCAGCATTTCCTCAACCTATAAAGTTACCTGGCATTTTTCTTTATGTTCAATTTATTGATGTGCAATAAAGCATAAATACTTATTCTTTATCCAGAGTCAGTTTGTTGCCAAACTTGTGACTTCTGGGGATTAAACTGAACAAGATTCAGTTTACCGAATTCTTCCCTAGGGAGGTTATAATAGAAGACCCAAGTTTCCTTCGACATTCATCAACGTCTTTTTGAAAGAGGTATACCCGTACGTAGAAATTTCATTTCTATAATAATTTAGATATTAATGATCATGCGTACTTATTTGCCCAGTGTTTGAGTATTTATTTTCATAGTATCTGTGCTGTGCTGACTAACTAAAAATAAATAAATTGCTCTGAAATATTTCTCATGAATGTTAATGTCCTTAAGCATTTTAAAGCAGATATATAGATTTTAAAAGAATAATGTTACTGATAATATACATTTATTAATCAGTAAAATATTTATATCATAACAATTAATATATACCAATACAATAGGTATTTGTATACCTTATAGAATGACTCACATATTTGTTAATACTAAATAATTGATACACATACAATCGGATTGTTCATTACGATTTTATAAATCTATAATATATAAAAAATATAACTTATAGAATTAATAAAGAAATGAAAAATAAATAAAATATGAAATATTTGATATATTAATATTAGATACACATCAAGCTTTTAAAATTAATACGATAAGTAATAACATGTTAATAAAATAACATCAATGAGATACCGACTTAGCTTTGTATACAAAATATTTCAATATATTCATAGTAATAATATTTACTTCGCTGTAATATTAATATTTTAATCATATGAATATGTTATAATAAGATAAGATATGCGGGTTATGAAACTTTACTTCAATAACTCAGAGCTGTCGATACCTTTAGACACACCATAGCCTCAAGGATCTGTCTATCAATTAAGTAAGTAATTAATTCCCTTAAACAGTCTAAAACTCTGACATATTTACGAAAACTATTTCTGTTTTTAGTATATAAATAGCCTTTGAAAAGGTATCTGTTATGTTTTATTTTCATTAGTCAATAGTAACAGAATGTAGATCATAAGAGACACTTTGTAAATTTGATTTGATTTGATTTTTTATAAATAGATTAAAGCATTATTACAAAAATAATGACTATGTTGATGTCTATTAATGATAAATTTACGACCCATTGTACACTTGTGGGTTTCCTGTAACAATTTCTAAGGTATTATGTAATTATTTAAATTTATAATCATTATTAATTGTAAATGTTAGGGCATCATTGGTAGAGTTGCGTGATTAATTAATTATTTCATAGTTTTTCTACCAACAAGACCTTTCCTTCTAATTAATTCTCATTCACTATTAATTAATTATAATTTTGTTGTAATAATTATAGTATAAAAAAGAAAGTAAATTAAATAACATCTGTGAAAGTTCTTGTGTACTGATTAACTTCAGGACCTTAATTGCGATTATTTTTGATGTTGAACATTAAACGATTTTAAACCTTTGTAAAAGTAAGAGGATCATAGAATTAGTGTAGGTATATTTAATTGCTCTAGTTTTTTAGTGACACGATTAACTTATATTATATATTTTTTCTCGCTTATCAATCTCGTATGACACCGTATAAGTAGTGTGTTGTTGCACAAGATAAGCCTATTTGAAATGAAAACTTTGTATTTGATTTTCAATCACTTTTTTTGAAGTTTTCTGGAATAAATTCAATTTATTAATGTTGATAATTTTGAGTTTTAACTGCCACCTTGTTTTTTTTAAAGAAAAACCAGAAAACCAGAAAATATATATCAAATTTAACTATTTATATATTTTACTTTAAAAATTTTAAAGCAAACATTTAATGTACGAACTTAATACTATTGAAAAATTATAAATATGTTGTTTCTTAAGCACAGTGAATACTTACTTTCCAAAGTTTAATTACTTACTTACTTACTTTTCCAACATTACAATAGTAAACCTTGAGGACTTTTCACAGCATTCAAATTTAAAGTTTTTGTTATTAATGGTTTTTTTTAAGCTACTTAAAAATTAATAATATACAAATGTTTATTGTTAATATTAATAATAGTAGATTAACCTCTATATAAATATTAATATATCTTTGAATAATTGTTTTAATAATAACATATAAAACGAACATACAAAACTTTTTATAGACACTACTTTTACGCTTTTCACGTTTGTCACATTACCCAATGAGTAGGCTAACGTGACGGTAACGACTGAAAGAGATACACTATGAGAGGCACGTGATAGAATCAACGCAAGGATAAGAAAACAACAACAACGGTTTCTTTAGTTCATTGCGTGTTATTTGATATTTACCTAATACTAAAACAAGAGCTTTCGCCCCGATGTTGCTATCAGTCCAGACTCAAATCAAGTAAAGTCAATAAACTGCTACTACTGAAGCTTACATTACCTCTGCATTGGTATTCTGCTTTGAAAAAAAAATGCAAGTCTTTATATTCATTTATATTAATTTACGGCTTGATGTTATTTTAATATCTGCGGTAAAAGTTTCAACAACAGAGATTTGTTAAAGATTATACCTGTTTTTTTATATATGTGGTATATAAGTTTTTTTTAAAGACTTACAGAAAATTATGAAAAATAATCTCCATTGCGTAATTGTAGCGTTCAAAGCTTTAAGAAAGCGTTCAGATTTGAAACTTCAAAAGTAGACATTTATTATATATGTTTAGTAATGCTTTTCTTAGTACTAACTACTTAAGACCATTACGTTACATATTAAAAACGTGTTTTGTTTATTTGTAATAAATTTATATTTATACATGGGTATTTAATTTATTTTATTTTTGTTTGTAAGAAAACTATAAAAAATGTGTTTTTATATATTTTGATATTAAAAGTGTTATATATTTTTTTATTATATAATATTTTTTATTATAACTAATAAAATATATAAAAACTTGATACTTTAATCAATCTGTTTTAACTTTTTTAATATAACTATTTATTACAGAAATATTAGCATTTTGTAATTTTCCTTTGTATACATACTTTTATTATTTTTTAAATATATTTTAACTCAATAAATAATATGAGTGCATCAACAATTCCGCTCAAGCAAGAGAGAAGAGGTCATTCAAAAGTTTAAAGTTCTTCTTATCTCTTAGGCTCAGATCAATTATTGAACCTCTCTGTAAAAAAAGAGATTTCTGAAATTAACCTGCCTCCTGATTTTGTCGTAAATAACTACTCGCAGTATTTACACTACATACGATATAATTAATAAAACTAAAAACTTTATCTATTGACCTTGGAATTATGAATTATATTATGATATTAAACTAGGACTAAACATGTGTATAATATTCATTGACGATTGATTGAAGGGGATAGACGGTATGAATCAGAGAAGTAAAATTACATATTTTTTTAAGTTCGCGATAATTTTAACGTTACTATCGTATGTCTACTTATCTTTCTACTTATTACCTTAATATAATTGAGACTAAATCTATGAAACCATTACCGATGATTGAAAAAACTTCATCTTCCTAATTGACTTTTTAAAGTTAAATTCAAAATATTAATCCATAAGTTTTATTAAACGAGATTCTGAGCTCGATCCTATTATGTTCTGAATCCTTTGTCATCCATGGTTTATTTTTGTTCTCCATTGTTGTTTGTTTTATTTATTTGCTATGATTTATTCTAATAAAATGCTTCTCCTCCTCATGTCAAGAGTATATACATATTTTTCTACTTAATTCTTATAATTAGATCTTCTTATTTTTGAACCAAATTTACTTATTAGTGATAGAACTGAGCAGCAGTTTTTATACGTCTACTATAGTTAATCAGCATTATCTCAAAAAAAGACTTTAAGTAACTATAATAGCTGCGTTTCTTAATATGAGTGAGAGTGCTTCTCTTCCTTTTAGTATCTTAAATATTTCCCTAATTGTCATAGGAGGTAATGCATTTGACAAACATTATTTTTAAATTTTTCTGGGTGACGATTCAAGTTACCTTTAGATGGTCTGTCTGCTGGTTTACCTATAAATGTATATGTTTGTGTGTAACTTTATTGAGTTTTTATACTTCATTTAACCTAATTAAGCTATAGATTTTGTCGTTTTACGAAGTAAACAATACTTTTTTCAATAAACTTAATCTATTTAGCTAGTTAAACAAAAAAAAATGTTTTAAAAAGTTCCTAGCACTTTAGAGCTCTCTACTTTTATGAGTTTTATAAGATCGCCCTGAGAGATTCACAAAGCGCAGTTAGAAAATTATAAACTTATGCCAACAATTTTTTCTTTTAAACTTGGGTTATTGTTAAAAGTCGTATAATTGAATTTGGTTGGTAAAGATTTTCAATAAAAGGCTCTACTTTAATTTAAGACAAAATTACCAAATAGATGAGACATAAGACAAAATTACCAGAGATATGAATGATAATAAAAAAAATCATGTAGCCATGCCACAATATGATTTGGGCGTTGAAAATTAAAACAAATGATAAGGATAGTCTAACTAAATTCTAAATATGTCTCGTTCAGGATAAGACATTCCTTTGTACCTTTCTTTATTTATTGTCTTTCTTTTCTAAGATTGTAGTAGAAATGGTAGGTCTTACATCTGTAAATCCTTTTTACCAGAAATTAAAGAACTGAAATTATATTAGACTTCAGTTTTTACAATGTGAACCATTTCACCAATTCGAAGAAATATTTATCAGTATATTATCTTAAATATTTAATTTAGGACATAATTGTCTGTATTGCCGCTTAAATTAAATTATTATCTAAGTGTTATAACGCAATAAATATTAACAATTATTACAAGGGACATTTAATGTGTTTCAACAATACTAAGCTAATATTGAGATAGTCCACGGGGAGTCACAGGAAACATATAGTTTATTATATCTTTACTACCATACTTTTCTATATCTACAATACACGTTAAAGGTTTGCTGGAAATAAAAAAAATAGAAGAAGAGAAAATAACATTGATGCAACAATTGATACAACGAATAAGTGTTAATTCATTTATAATTATAGGTACACCTCATGGAAAAGCATCGTTTACGACTCACATAATATCTGTTAAAACTAGATCATTGACACAGACACGAAAACTTAGTCAATTGCGATCCCTGAGGTATCCGAGTAAGAAGGGTTAGTAATAAAGCCTTTAATAACCATTATATAGACCCGCAACAGAAGCAATGGAGCAGAATTTGGAATTTCTAGGCTTCTACTTCAATAATCTGTTGAGATATGGTAACTATAGTAACTAATGGATCTTCTTGAAAAACATTATTTTATTATTTAAACTAAATTTAAGGTAATAAGTTATTAGTAAAGCTTCAAGTGAGTCCCAAAAATAGAAAGGTATTCCCAATAATAGCTTGAAAAAGATGTCATAATTAGTTATTTAACAAGATACTTTCACATACCGAACATAATGTGATTATTTTATTGTTTATTTTCTATGCGATTTCGTATATGTATAACTTCATACAATACGGAAAAAAAATATTAAAGAGATTTTATATTTTTTTTATCATCATAAGAGGAGGGACACTACTTAGATTCGAGCTATATAAATGGTGTTACTAGGTCAAACAAACAAAAATACCTTTACATTTTTTAAATCTTTATAATTTGGGAATAATTTGGGCTTCGTTTGCTTTTATCAACCGCGATTTCGAAACATTTTTGAATGTTAAAACTTTACTCCGCTCTCATGTTATTGTAACACGTCTTGAATTGTTTCATTAAGTAGCTTCTTAAAATTCAGGTCATATACAAAATGAGCACCCACATAGTCTCTGTATATATAAAAACTCTGCAAGTACCATGAACATCATCATATTCTATATAAATGCTTATATGTGAATTAACCTATAATATATTAAGATTTTCAGAAAATTTTTATGCTACAACCCTGGTAAACTTTAATCTGGTAAAACCTAGTATTAATTTGAAATTTGTCAAGAGTGATTGATGGAAATGGTTTTTATGTCAATACAACAATGTATTGTTGACTATTAATTAGTATAAATTAATGTATCATTGGTTATTAATTACTTTGTTGTAGAAAAAAACATATTTCTTTTAGCTGATTTATATAGTTATTTCTTATCATTAATTATATCAAAGACCAATTAACAATAATTATTTATTACCGTTGTAATTTTATGAATAGAGACTGTACAAAGAGTTGTAAAATCTATTCGAACTGATCACACATCCCTTTTTGTTATAACTACAACAAATAAAATATACTAATAAAACAACAATAATATCAACAAAATATTACGATAACGCATTATTGTATATTTTGTATGTTTTTGTGTGCTATTTTTTAATTCCAATAAAATTCTAATATTTAAACTTCATACTTCTGAACAGGCTCAAATGAAAATATCTACTCGTACATCTAAAGACATTATTGTCTGAGTCGGTCTGAAAACTTCTTGGAGTGAAAATATTAAACAAAAGTAACTTAAAGGAAGAATTTAAAGTTGAGTAAAATTAAAAATATAAAATTTATATCTTTATTGAGTAATTTAATTCTTTGTTTGTTTAGTTGTGCTTCCAAGTTCAGCAAATAATTGATAAAATAATCCACACTATTATATGCATATTACATGAACTTACACCCGCGATGATATATTGTATATATTTAATAGGGTTATAAGGGATTTAACCGTCTATCTTAACATATTAATTAACGTAAGACAAGTCTAGGGTAGGTTGTGGTTTGTATTAATCTTGCATTTATTAATAAATTCTAGTCAAATATTTTTTGTCCTTTATATGTATGTATAGTTTATATTTATCCAGATTTAACAGTTTCTTAAACATCCTAAGTATAAACGACAAAGTACACAGTGACCGCGGCAATTTATTAAGTTGCTGGCGTTTATTCGAAACAATTTATCTTTGTTTAAAACAGAAAGGGCTGAAATTGATTTATTACTTCTTTTATATATTATAAATATTTCATTATTTAACACTTATCTCTCAATTACTTGGCATAACATCTAAAATTAAGATATCCTACTTTAAGAAGTTACAAATTTTGGAACCCGAAGGCAAAAACAAATCTTATCACAATGTGAAGAAGGTGGTTAAATTAAGGATTATATAATTATTAAGAAGATTATAGAATCAGTTTATATGCTTACTTATATTATAGGAAGCTACCCGACAGATTGAACAAGAACTTATAAGTTCCGTTGCATTTTTTGCATTTTTTGCTGTCGGTAAATGTGGAAACTTTTATATGACTCCAATATTAAAAACGATTCTTTTATTGTCGAGTATTTTATTAGACAATTTGTAAAATTTACTAAACGCTGAAACGACATATTGTTTTAACTGCATTTCCGAGACAGCAAATACCAGGCATATTTTTGTAACAATATTAAAATACTAAAAAATATTTTTAATTAAAGCGATTTTTGATCTCATTGCTGGACTCAGTTGCACTCATATTGGTTGTCACATTTATAACGTTTGTGTCAATAATATAAGCTACGCCGATAATATGGTGCTGCTGGGGCCGACAGTGGGTTCTATTCGAAAGATGTTAGATATATGTGTTTCATATGCGGAGGAACACGGACTGTCGTATAATACAAAAAAAGTAAAATCCTCTTTTTCAATGGAAAATTATGTGGACCCGCGCCGGTCTGTGTTTCACCTATTAAACTGTACGGTGAAGAATTGCAGCGAGTAACCAGTTTTAAATATCTCGGGCACATTGTGACACAAAATTTGACCGATGACGCGGATCTGGAGCGGGAGCGCAGGGCACTGGCGGTCTGAGGGAATATGATAGCCCGTAGATTCGCTCGATGCTCCGTTCCAGTTAAAATTACCTTATTTAAAGCCTACTGTCAATCTTTTTACACGAGCAGCCTATGGGTGAATCATACCTGTCGGGCTGCCAGAGTCCTGCGTTTTCAGTATAACAACATTTTTAGGATGTTGTTGCGGCTACCTGCATATTGCTCCGCATCACACAAGTTTGCAGAAGCTCATACGGACAGCTATGGAGCAATAATTCGTAAAAAAGTCGGCTCATTGCTAAGAAGCTTGAGAGACAGCAACAACGGCATCCTCAAGATGATTGCTTTCCGTACTGACTGTCCGATCCAAATCAAAATGATACGTATAGTAATAGGGCAAGAATGACTTATTTTTATTTTTATTGTTATTATTGTTATTATTCTCTTATTTTTTATTATTTGTTTATTATTTTTTAATTATTTTGACGTTGATTTTTTCTATAATAATGTTTGATATTGACATTTATAATTTATATTTAAGTGAAAATAATGATTGAAATTAAATGTTAAACATATGTGATAATATTGTAATTGAATTTGTAATAGTAATTTGTAATTATACTAACACTAATTTTTAAGAAATATATTGTAACTATCACTATATGGGCTGGTCCTGAAATAAATGATTATTATTATTATTATTATACAATGTTGTTGCATCCGAAATCGTAAACTCTAATTCCGGTTTTATTTATAGGGCTAACTTTACAAATATTTTATAATTTTTTTATTTAATGTATAATCTCTAAATTTTACGATTTTGATTCGTTTTTTTTCCCTACATTCATATTAAAGTATTAAAATTAAAATTATAGAATACTATCCTCTGTCTTTACCATATAAGGTAATTATTCAAGAAAATTCAGTTTAAGGTCTTGTCCCAGTATCGTTATTTTAATATTTTGCATATTTTGGTGGCAGCAAATATTGCAATTAAAATCAATTTAATTTTAAAATATATTAATAATCTTCCAATCAAAACGTATAATTAATTAATACTTGAAAGTTTGTTTCCAGGTCAGCGATTGACTTTATAATGTCTGTAGTGCCAGTAGTTTCCAGCTCGTTTCCCAACGATCGTAGCAACGTAAACGGTGTCATCTTCATTTACTTAATATGTAAATGACAATACGTAATACTTTAATAAATGCAGGAGAAAGTTGTAAAAAGTTAATTGAAAAGAGCGAAGATAATAAAAAGGTAGTGCAACAAAAAGATATGTTAAAAATGTTATAAAAAAGATTGTATACTTTTAGTATAGAAGTTAGTATTTAACAGGAATTTAATAATATTTCTATCGTGTATCAAAGAATTTATCGAAACGCTTCGGACATGTGCAAGTCCACAATTACATCGTCGCTGTTTGCTCACGACCGAACGCCACTTCTGAGAACTCTCAAGGAAATGAATTTATTTATTTGTTGACTTATTTTTTAAGCATTTGAAATTTAAAAGTATATATATATATATACTTAAAAACAACATTTTTTATTGTACGTAACATTTTTAGTATAAGAGTGTGTTAGTTTAGTACATTAATATCAAACCATTAAAAATATATAAAACTTATTCGAAGTGTTTTCTATCGGCTGCAATACAGTCCTTTAAAAGTTAAGGGCAGTTACCAACACCCTACTCTCTCAACTCAACTCTTTCTATAGAAAAATTTTGTGCCATCTTCACTTGTGTTTATTATATATATATGTATATACCTTTTTCACAAAAATATGTTTCAGTCCCTCTTTCATAGCTAACACCTCACCAATCCATCATTGAAGTTGGATAATGCCTACTTTGTGCTCCGTTCTTTAGTGCTTTAACCAACAGACATTTTCTAGCAAAAATTGTTGACGTTAGCTGAACTAAGAGTACTACTTTTAGCCATGCCTATTATTTTATTTGAGTTATTGTAGGACGTTATATTATTTTTTATCTATAATAAAAAGTTTACTGGGGTAAAAAATCTAAAATATATTTGAACGGATTACACTTCTCTTATTATTACAGGACAATTTAAAGCACATAACAATTATAAATTTATTAGACGCCGACTACACTATATTAACGTATAATACGTTATAATATTTTTTACCTAAATAATAATACAAAATAAATTTTCTCCTCATAAAATCAATATTTTTAATTAATGTTAAAAATCATTGCAAAATATCGCATCCTTTCGTGTCCGGGTCAGATTAGGTAGGGTAAAGAAGAAACATGAATATTGATGACACCATCGGACGCTTGGTGCATTCGATAAAAGTTCAGAAATAAAATGCTCTTGGGAAATATGTAACGTTATTTATAATAATGTTTCGAAATGTTATATGTATTGTTTAGATTCGCAAATTTTTCCCATCGTTGTTTCTCAATTTAGTTCTCTACATTATGACATTAAAATAGATGAATGACGATGATATAGTAAAATATACAGTAAAGACCAATGATATTTCTCTCGCTGTTATGATTTATTTATATAATAAATAAAAAACAGTTACAACTTTGTTGTTAATAAGCTTATTAAAACTAAAACAATTCTGGATTTTATGTTATTTTGCACTTGTTATTAATATAGGAACACAACATCTTATTAGCAAGCTTTCATTTACATATTTTTAGTCTCATATTACTAAAATATATATTTTGATTAACACATTAAAAATTTATATATGTATTGTTGTCAAATATATTATTTTGATTTTTAAATAAGAATAGAAAATGAATGTTATTGTATAAAAAGGACTAGGTTTTAGAAATATCAAACTTATAGTAAATATAATATTTCTTAGCATAAAGAAATAATTGATAATGTACTTTGTAAGCTTCTTGAAAATCTCCCTTTAAATATATATTTTTTTTGTAAATTTCATTGATGAGTCTAAGCTATAATAAGTTAAAAGAAGAGAAGATCTCTGGTACAATATAGTTAAAAAATAATATTCAAAGTACTAGGGTGCTAATGAAAATACACATAAATATATAAATATGCAACTCCAAATCCAATTGGCTTACTGTCGTGTAGTCGTACTTAGTTAAGAGTAGTTATTTATACTTAACTAAATATTTAATGCACATAAAAAAAAATTACATATACTGAAAGTAAGAAAAAATATTTATCTTTTAAATAACTTATATTCAATTTATATTTACTTGATTTATGTTCAATTATGAGGACCATATACAGCCAAACTCTAAGAATATACAATAGCATTAAAAATCTCAACAGACAACACAAGACATACTGACTAAAGATAAAGTTGTAATTTTATAAATAAAATATCAGTTAATTATGTTGTCTTCTACTTTACCTTATACCCACCGTCCACATTCGTACTGTTTTCGTTACGTGCAATTAATTCTTCCACATTAGTTGATAATATTAAAATATATAAAGGAAAGAAAAATTACCTCTGTCACAATTATCTAATCCACGATTGGGTCGATTGTATTTTACTTGGATTAGCATGTCCCAGGTCAAATGCGATTATATAAAGTATATTACTTCTGGTGTAAACATTTAATTTTAGCTGAAGTGACGCTTTTTTATATTCTCTAAGGCGCCTTTTTAGCATCATAATGTTAAAAGGTTTTAATAAAATCAACATTGAAAAAAAAATCTCAGCAGAGAGCTTGTTTCTTTTCTTAATGACTGTTTTAATAATAAGACTACTAACTTACTGATCTATATTATTTAGTTAAAAAACGCGATACCAATATAGGTATTTTTTTACGGTTGTTGTTGTTACTAACTTAGCTAAACTAAACTAAACGATCCTATTTTCTTTTGTAATAGTTTCTGTAGCGTTACGGCTCTATCGTAGGTGATAATAGACTTTGATCACAGATCATACTTTGATCTTAAGATTTAATTTCTTTGTAAGATAAATATTAAGAATAACATTTTTATAACCCTTTCTAAAGACAACACTTTGGGTAAAAACTATTATCCTATACTAAGAACCTTATTTGTATACAGAAAATAGTTTTACAAGTTTCCTATGGTCACCCATTCATTTTGCAATTCTTGGTTCATCGCGTGCAGCCGGTAATTATCGTTTTCATCTTGCCGAATAAAGGATTTTATTATTTCTATGTCTTGTTCCTTCCTACTTGATACTAGCCCTGCTTTATTTGTTGGAGCACCTATTATAAATTGTATATGGAATGGAAGTCGTGACTCCAGCTCTGTGGCAAATTTATCTTTTGGGAGAGATGTTACAGTATCATCATTCGATTTTGAGGTGATATGTCTTTTGGTCACTCTTAGGTATTTATAAGGTACCGATGGTTTCTTTTATTTTAAGCCAAAATTTTGTCGGTCTCTAAATAAAGTAGAAGAAACCACTGAATGCGCTAATGCGAGCCATTACTTCAATGTCCTTATGAAGCTCACATCTAACTTTAAAAAAAAAGGGTTTTATTAATATCGTAAACGAAGAAAGGCCAATTTAGACGTGATGTTAAATAATTATCATATATCCAAGCCTTTTTAATGTTACTTATTGGTTGATTGTCTACCTTTTTAAGATCATTCAAAAAGCTATCGACTATTATATCCAACGATGGAGTGCGCCGTTGGTAATCGATTTTTTTACCTAATAATTAATGGTAGTAACGCACTTACCGCCTATTATAAGACATGGATCGTAAGAGGTATACGAGTATCTAGTATTTCACCTACCCACATAGACATAGACTGAAGCATTTATTGGGTTTTGTCCTCAATTCATCCGTCTAAGCACAGAAGTCGTCCACAACATTTAAAACTAGCTGCCATTGTTTTGGATTATACTCGTATGTGAGTTGCGCCAGATCGTCTGCAAAAGCTAGTATAGATTCTGTGTATTTATTTTTAAATTTAAACCGATAACCCCATTTCTTTTAGATAGATTCCATAGATGAATCTACCTATTGCAATCGATGCGATGACGGGACCCAGACCCCAGACTAGGGGCGCTACGCCGTTTATGAACTGGAGATTGAGAATCCGTCGAAAAAAAAATATTTATATATCCCGCTATATATATATGTATATATGATCCATCAGTCCAAATTCATCGTAGGCGAAATCTGACTTCACAGGTGGATAGGATAAATTAGTAGGACAAACGTAGCATCTCGTTTATTTGGGAAAAGTGAAAGGGGGAGCTGGGAAAGGGGGTGAAAGTGCAAACCTTTGGGACACGCTACAGGTCGCAAATATTGACGGAGGATTTTCAAACTCGGTATACACATTCTTAAGGACAAAATAAAGGTTAAGTTCTTGAACGGGGGAAATCGGTCGGGGGGTTGGGAGGCTGGGGGAGTTGAAAGTTAAAAACCGAAAAATTTCACATAAGGAGGCAAAATTTTGCCGTCGGAAAAATCCTAGAAAATTAACAAATTAAAAGAGGTAACTTTTTTGTCCGAACAGTTTTTCGATCCGACTCCCCGTTTATAAGATAGGTGTGGAGGGCGGTTCCCCCCTCACCCAATATATGCAGAGTGACCCGTCATAAGACTCGTAATGATCAGTAGGATACTGCTGGCTAGTTTTTTTTTGTCAATCCGACCCCCCTCCCACAACTAAAGTAAATCATTCATTCTTAAGTAAATGAACTATATCTCCTGTTGTTGACTGGAAACAAATGATTTATTTTCGTTTCAGAACAAGTGCGGTGAAATTATTGGTGTGGTGATACCATCTTTTATGATACATTACACGTTTATCGCATTCTCGGTTTCATTGTTACCTTCGCATATTGCATATCGAGAATTGCGTTACGGGAATCTACCTAACACGATCGACCCTGTCGAACGAGGTATTTGTTTTTAATTAGTTTATCATCATGACATAATGACCGCTTGAACTATGTATTATAATTTATTTAAGTATAATTTATGTAACCATCTTTATGGTAGAATCAAGCTGTAGTTATTTTACAGTAACTCACATGGGCTGACTCAATCAAGATGAGTACCATCAAGTTATTATTACATTTGAAAAATGACTATTATAGCTAGATTTAGCGTGGAGAGTGTGAGAACCAGATGAGCAAAAACCGAAATCTTTACTTTTCTTTCCGAGGCACATTGCAGCTTACCGCCATTTCTCAAAGTTACATCCATTTGCTATCAAATTCGCTGATGTCCAATGGTAATATCATGACAACGTTTCTCATAAAAGTTATACTTAATTATTTGATAAATTATTTGATTAATTGAGTTGATTATTTATATAAGATATCATCAGAAAATTTTCGAACAATTCATAGAACATTTAGTTGGGAGAGAAGTAACGATGATATAACATAGTAAAATATTTTAATAACCTACAGACAGTTTCAACAAAAAATGTTTTACAACGCCAGATATGATGATAATTATTTAGGAACAATTATTACTGTAAGATAAAAATAATAGGTTTGCCCGTTGATATGTGTTATTAGTTATTACAATAAAATAAAATATTGTATTGATTCGATATTTCAGACTCATATTCTTTCCAATACAACGATATCATTTCTCTATAACAAATAAGTAAGGAACTATATTCTACTAATTATTCAAAACTGGCAAACTTTTTGTAACAGAAAGAAAATATGGTGGAAATTTATATTTATATTGTAGATCTGAAGTTTTTCAATAATGTTTTCAAAAATCATTATAAATATAGCAATAATAAATATCCATTCAAAGAATTAAATTAAGATTCATTAGTATAAGTAATAAATAACATGAGGTAAATGTTATGGCATTTTTTAATTGAGTGAGATAGTCAAATTATCTCTTCAGAATACTTTCTTTACATGATATAATAGTATTAACTGAAGCTTCATAGTATTAGGTTGTCCCGGTTGTCTTATTTGTTGCCAATAAAAATAGTAAATTAATATATTAGTTTAAAATGTTATCAAACGAGAACGACTAGAAGACCTTACTGTACATAGACTGAAAGTATTGCAACTAATACACCAAAGACTGCAGTTAGCAAGCGCGTTTAGAACAATAATATGTTGAGTGTTCTGGTTAGGCTAAACAAACTATTAAAATATTTTTAACAACACTTTTATAATTCTTAAAAATATATTTCATCTACATTTTAAGTTTAATCAAGTAAGCTTTCTTATTATTTATAAAAATAAATTGTACATTTGAGAGCTTGGAAAGGATGAAATTAAGGGTGGATATAATCATTCTCACAAACAACTACTTAGTGTCGTTAATCAAAAAACATCTGTTGATGCGTGTGCGTGTGCTGCTAGCCTGACTTTGGAAAGGCAGCTCAAAGCCTCTTTACTCTAATAAATAGTGTAGATGCAGAGAGATATTTTAGTATTTACATGATTGTTGTAAATGATATAATAAAAAATTACGAAACTACTACAGTGCTTTTACATTTAATTAAGTGCCAACTTATGCTACCTATGCTATATAAAACATATAATGTAGAATTTGAATGTTGAATTTTTTGAGGTTTTAATAATGTTAATTTATGCAATTAAATGTGTTTTTTTTATATGCGATAAATATGTATGTAGTTATAGGCATATATTACTTGCTACTCTGTATAAGTTTAATTCAAAAACTTGAAAACCACAGATCTTTATGAAGTTTGATTATACTAAACTTAGGAAACTGAACCAGAGAATGGCAATATTTATAAATTGTGTAGTGTTCATAAACATGTAAACAAGACACACTCATGCATATTCATAGTTGGAGACTCGCTTGCTCCTACCTACTATACGTATTCAAATAAACTATTTTCGAACAAACCTATATACCGTCAATATTCGATTTATTTTCGGAATATTTCAAGCGTTTAGAATAACTTAAACTTTATTAAAACATTATTTTTTATTAATTATAATAGTGCATCATCATGTCAATAGACCATCTCAAAAGTTACATAAAACATTTTAAGTACATAATAATTAAACCTTCTTTAAAATGTAATAAATTAAGTTTTATTGAAATGCTATTTAATGGAGATGCTTAATATTATATGAAGTCTCAAACATAATTTCTGAAATTAAAAAACAGGAATAGTTATAGATGGCACGGCTACATGTATTATAGTAAAAGCAGTGGTATTAGTGATAAATATTGCTCACAAATATAAATTCAGGGATAATATGCATTACAAAATATTGTATTCATATATTTCATTTTAAGTAGGACTAACCCTATTGCAGTTCCGACTGGTTGAACAACTAAATAAGTAAAAAATAACATATTTATAAAATTTGTTTATTTATATTGAAAATATGGTTACTCTCTTGTTTGTTCAGGACGTCACCTTCGTACCATAGGTGTTAAATAACTTTTTGAATTCAAAACCGCTATGTAGATACATTCTTTTTTAAATCCCAGTTGTGAATTAATATGAATAAAAATTTTACATTCGGATGTTTTAATAATATTCATATTAACTCAAGTTCTGGAAAGACACCGACTTAATATAATCTCAATTCTCCACTATCTTGCTATACGCACTGCTAACTTACAAATATATACACTGAAGACCAAGGTTATATTTGTATTTGAAAGATTTTGTTTATAAACATTGAATTTGATGTGTTACAATAATAAATAACAACTCCAAATAGTCCAAACAGTCAACTCACATGTTAACTTAAAGCCGATTTTATTATCAATACATCGATCACAATCCAATTTTGAACACTCATGTAAAGGCATATATTTTTAGTTACAAAACTTGGATCAAGATTAATTATTAATTTTACAAATTATTCAACTTTTTTCCAGTTTTACAAGATATTCACAAGGTAGATAACCAAAATTCTAGTCAAGAACACTTTACCTTCGGATTATCCATTAAAAAAAATAGGAAACTGGGCTATCCCTAGGATTTTAGTAAAGCTATTATTGAATAATAATATATTGAAATCAATGCTTGCACTTCACTGAATGCAATTTCACTAAATTGGATTTTTATCGTAGTTCATGCTCTAATAATAAAATCTCTTAACATATAACAAGCAGATGAAAACGGTAAGTATATTTATACACTTGTATATATTTAATATTAGAATACGAATATAATAAGAACAAAAAAAGATACATTGTTATTTCTGTTGTATTCAAGTATTAATTATACAACCAAATCAGAACACATTTACTGAGTGACCATTTTAGACACGTATTTATCACAGCTTTTGCGATTTGGGTTCTTAAGAATACTTGCAAATTATTCTTAAATGGGTAAAATGTTTGTAGTGTAAATGAATTGGAGAAAAGGAATATTTGTATCAAAAACTCTGCCTTCACATCATGGATATATTCTTATAAAGGCGATAGTAAAGAAACGTGATAATTTATTGGTTATAACCATCACGTCACGTCGCTAAGATTCGATATTTATTATCTTAAGCCGCTTGGTAACGTGCTGATGTCTTTGGTAAAGTAAACACTACTTATAATAAATAACTTTTATTGCTTGTTGCTGTTGTTTCTTATTTTAGTACTTTTACTACTGAATATAATATTTTGTTCCTTATTAATTCTCGTATGAAAATTTACGGAATTTATAACTTATCTATTTAAATGAATTTAGATCTTAACTAAATACGAATTACCCTTTAATTAATTTACTAAGTTAGACAATTATTTTTTTCAGTTGTATTTGTACATATTTAAAATTGAGATATTGATTATTATAATACATAAATAAAATTTAAATACATATACACAAATGAAAATAATATTATCATGACATGGTCCTAAAATAATAATGCTGAGTGCAACTATTTGTAAATTAAATTATTTATTAATATAAAATAATACAAATTCATAGGTTTCGAAAACAAAAACAAAATATTATATACGTTATAGTCTCGATATATTGATTGACAGCGTCGTTTTTGATCTTAGAAATTAATGATCACTAATATTTTATTCCAGCATCTATAATACTGGATACAAAAGTTTTCCTCCAACTTATATCGGTAACGGTTTATCGTCGTTAAATTAAAAGCTACATTTAGATTTACCGTGCAAAAGTATTTTAATCCTAATATTTGTTTACAGAATAAAAAGGATTAGTATTTTAATCCTAATATTTTTTTTGTCAAGATATTTTTTATGGTTTACTTAATAAAAATAATTGGTCCCCGAATCTCTTATTATTCGACAGATAACTGTCAATTACTATACGATTTATATTTTTAATATCAGAATCGAATTTTTCCAGTGTTGTTTTTGTTGATTTCAAGTAAATATTAGAATGAAACTCTAATTTATTAATGAACGAGATCTTTATTGTCTATTGATTTTTGCTATTGTGAAATTTATTACTTTGTAATTTGTTTCCAAATATAATGTTTTATGTATTCAAAGGTAAACCAGCTGCTATAAAAACTTTTTTCCTTGGAATATTGCAATGTTCCATGTTAGCGTAATCACTAGTACGAATCGGATGGAATTAATACTTAATATTCAGAGTAGTTCCTGTAGTTTATGAGTTTTGATAGGTATAACAATGCCTTCATGCTATGCTCAGTTGTAACATATTTACAATTTCCATACGAGAAAAAACTAAAAATAGGAATAACTGTAGCTAATTTTAGAGAATAGCAAAAACGCTATTTGTAAAGTTATTAGCATCTAGATCTATGGTAAATTGTACATAAACACGACTCTTATTAACAGTTTTAATACAATCCTCAACAAAATTTTTAACATTGTGTTATATAACATTTTTCTAACGTGAGTAGATGTTAATTTTAAATTTGGAACAGCATCTTCACAAATTTTATTGGAAATTAATAAAAAAAATACTAGAAATGACGTTTATCAACATCACATCGTTATATGTATATTCAGTTGGTTTTTTTTTTGACATGTAGATATGATGAAGTAGGAGAAGACTGCGCTGTAATTTTTTTGGACTATTTATATATGTACATTATCCACAGCTTTACGTTTAGAACAAGTTACGTTAATAGAACTTTTTGTAATTCAAACATAATCATGGTCCATAGAATAAAGAATAGAATTTCCAGAAATATTGGGAGGATCTGTCTCCGCCTCTTTTTTTTAAGGTAAACAGAAACGACAACATGCAAACCAAACAAAATGTATAAATATTATTTAAAACGCTTCCCACAATAAAATAAATTTATTAATTAACAAAATATAAATAAATACACCTGACAAATTTACATTGTAATAACCCAATGGATAATCTATATATGAAAATATTATTCAAATAGAATCTGACAAATCTTTAATTTTAACTTACTAATACAATTAACGTCAATGGTGCAAGCGTCGCTGTCACGTCAAAAAGTTGTTCATAAAATATACTTAAATGGCAAGTAATTTCAAAATGAAGGAGGAAGATTAATTATACAAACAATTTGTCTACATTGTATTTTCCAATTGATATACAAGGAAAAGGACTCATCATAAAAACTCTTCAAGTACAAGGACTACAAAAGTGTAATTTTGCATAAGTTTAACATTTGTTCCGAAATTTAATCATTAAATATTCCAAATATAAAATGTAATATCTCAATAAGAAATTTATCAAAAGAAAACAACGGATGTCATTATTAAAAATATTAGCGTCATTTATTTATTATCAACCCCTTTTCAAAATATTGTCACACGTATTTTTTGTCATTACCATTAATCCTGTTTCATGACGTGAAGCTGGATTAAGTATATCAGAGTGTGTGACTTCACAACCTGTCCTTATCTTCAACACTGATTTCAGTTAAATGACATCCATTAATCAAATTTAGCGGGTAATAAAATATATCATAAGATTATTTAAAAAAAATATTAAGTTATTAATTAATTGTAAGGTGAGCTATAATTTTTCAAAAAAGTAAAAATGTACCTAAGAAACTTTAAACAGTTTAGCCGAAGCAGAAGATATTACATTAAAATTTGGTAATTATAAAACTGTCATTACTAATTCCAGAAATTTATTTATTGTCACATTGTGTGATTTTGAACTCTCGTGAAGGTAAATAGACAATTTCCTACTTTATCAGTTTTTAAAAATCGTTTATAACAACATTATCTATATATGTTAAGTGTAAATTTATATATATATATATATATATATATATATATATAGTTATATAGTTAGTTTATTTTTTATTGGTAATAAACTACTTTTAATTTGTAAGATATATTAATCTGACATTTTAATTTACATTGGAATTCTAAAAGTCTATATGTTCCTTCAACTATAAAAAAGTAGCTAAGAATATTTATACTAAAATACAATGCAGTGACACTGTATAACTGATACAATTTGTGTGAATTTGCCCTTAAAGAACCTTCCCCGTCTCGAGATCCAATTTATTAGCATTTCTTTTGTAATCATGAAGTCTCTTTCAGAAATAAGTTTTATGGTTATCTGAAAATTCAAGTTTCTTTGTTAATTTATAAATATTTGAGAGGACAGAGAATAAGGTTCGACTTAGTTCGTTGTATAAGAATATTATATAATTTTTACTTATTATTATTATGAACGTGATACACCTATCGTATTCCTTGGATAATAATGTTTTTATTAAAATATATACTAAATAATGAAAACAAATCGTTTTAACATATATTTGATTAATGGTCAGTAGATGTTTGGTAGGTTGGTAGTTTGCATAGGAATCAGTGTAATATGTCAATTGTTAAATCAACGTTAAAGTTCTTATTTATGACTTGTAGATAATAAATCTTAAACTAGTCGTTCTGTGAACCGTAGACCTCAGTACGTTAGAGGATGAGACAATATTGAGAAATTATTTTTTAGTGGATTTCACGAGGTGCAGTGGTTACGATATTTCAACCGTGAACCAAGTATGAGCGCCACACCAGTAACCTCCGTACACTGGACCTCGTGAAATGCAATGTTAGGTATTTTCCAAGGAGGAGGTCGTACCCAGGAGGTAATACCTTGCGCCTCGTTGGAATACTTAATAGTTATTCCATCCCCAACGTTGCTTCTTACTATTTGATATTTGTTGTTTACGGAAAGAAATACTAACCAGCCAATAAGAAGCAACACCATTTTTGTGGTACGGATCATAAATCCGCCATTTAAAATTTTTTGCCCAAGCAAAAAAAAGGTTCAACATAAAATAATTTCAAGAACACACCTACCAATTTTCATGACGATTGCATGATAAATATGCCTGCTACGCCAAAACAAAAACTCAAATCACCACTATTTTGGATTTTTCCTCCCAGTAAGAGAAACGGCCGGACAAAAAAAAATTGAATAACACAAAGAACATGAGCACCATTTTTGTGGCGATCGGATGAAAATTGCCATTGATGAAAACGCCAAAAACAAAACTAAAAAACACCCCTATTTTGGATTTTTTCATCCAATCAAAAGAACGGCTCAACATAAAAATTTAAATAATTCAAAGAACACGCCTGCCAATTTTCGTGACGATAGGATGAAAAATACGCCGGAACAAACATCCTGTAATACATACTCGTACAAACAAAAAAATAGCAGAATGGGTCTATCTACTGGTAACATAGTCAAATATCTTATATGTCCAATGAATCACAAGGTAAAATACTAAATCAGTGACTTTTCTACAACTTTTTCTTTATTTTAAATCCCTACAAATCGTTTTTTTTTAAAAAAAAAAACATGAAGAATAGTCCACGATAAGTATTAAACAACCATAATATGACAGTAAAGTGCTTCAGGAAAATAAAATATTATGACGATGTGCCATTATGATGATTTAAGTAGAACCATATAATTCTATGCTATTTTCTGGATACATTTTTTTACAAAAAGGAGAAGCAATTTGTATTAGAATATAGTGTGTATTACATAGTTTATATTCCACAGGTATTTACTTGCAAAAGTCAAATAAAATAAGGTTATAATAGTTCCATAAACAACTTAATTACTTTTTGTGCGAGTAATATTTTTCTATTAAATAATTAGTTGTTGTAGAATGTGCAAAATAAGGTATTTTTAGTGTTACGAAAGTTAATTTTTTAAATGGTTTTTTGTGTGTTGAATATTGTTTGAAAATATTATCTTCCTTATTGATAAATTTATATTAAGTATCATATAGTTATAAGTTTTGTTGGTTCAATTTGATCTAGATCTCTAGCGAGCCCGAGTGAGTTTTGCGGTTTTATAAGCATTTATGGAAAGGGACATTAATTAATACGTGTAGCAGCGTTTCAACTTGGGATTCATGCTTCTATTAGTAACTTTGAATTACTTATAGTTGAATTTTCGAAACGTTAAACATTATTTATATCACATATTAAATAAAAAGTTAATTTTAATTAAAAAATAAATCTTATGATTAACGAAATTTTATTATATTTTATTCTTAAAATTATGAACAGATTGTAAGATTTTTTTTTTCCTCTATTAGTACTGTACGTTTTCAATTTCGATTAAGTTTTGGTTAATTATTTTATGTTTTAGTAAATATCCTCCGCAGTTTTTGAACTTTAGCGTAACTGTTATTGTGTAAATATCAGTTTAGTATCTATCCTCTTTATGAAACTATAAATTATATAAATGAAATAAACTGAAATGAATTTAAATTAGAGGGGTTTTGAGCCGGCACCAATATTCTTTACGATTTTTAGTACATTCCTTATTTCCCGTCTCTTACTGCCTAGTCACTCAGTCGACTGCGGGACGGCGACGCGCGTATATTTTGGAGTAAGTTATGAAGTCAGCCTGCTGCATGAGACCGGCGTCACCAACTGTATGTAAGTCAAATGGGTTTAGTATTTTTGGGTAGACCTCGAAGAATTCGGTCTGCCCATTCATTTGTCCCCTACTTTCGAATTTTAAAAAAATTTCTTCCCAGGAGGTCTTTTTATGATCCCCTGAGTCCGAAATGACCATTGGTCAAAAAGTTTATATATATATATATATATATATATATATGCGTGCGTGCGTCCAGATTCGACTTTTGTCAGCACGATAGCGGCCGCAGTTTCACTTGGATCGCTTTCAAACTTTGCACAAAAATCAACCATCCAAAAATGAAGGTCAAGTTCGTTAACCAGAGAAATCTGGACACAGGGGGCGCTAGGGCCTCACTTTTTCTGATTTCAGTTTTTCGACCATAACTTTTTCCCTATACAAAGAAGATCAATCGCGTTCATATTATATGATGTCTTTGATGAATACCTATAACTAATGTAGATAAACGGAAAACCTAACTACAATAACTTAGGGGTGGGGGTAAAAAAACCGAAAATTTTTGGAAAAAAAATCATAACTTTTTTCTGGTAAACATTCCTACATCACAAGTATTTTTAATAAAAAGATTATTTTTTACTCTAAATTTAAATATTAAAAGTTTTACCCGTAAAAGGTACTGTTTCGAAGAAAAAAAATAAAAACCACTTTTACCTTGAAAATTTAAGGTACGTAAAACCACGTCAACTTTTTTCTGGTAACATTCCCTCATCTCAAATATTTTTAATAGAAAGGTTATTTTTTACTCTAAATTTAAGTACCAAAAGTATTTTCAAAAAAGATACCTTTTCCGAGAAAAAAAATAAAAACCGCTTTTTGCTCGAAAATGTTTGATGTAAACAACGGCATCCTGTATTATTCTTAGGTAGGGAGTTATATTTTAAACGAGTTACACACGAGGTCTACCCACGCGTGTCCCCCTGCGGGCACGGATTTTTTTTTATTTGCTTTATTTGATTACTATATAAAGATTTGTTATTATTATTGTTACTTTTATTACTTTTATGCATCATATTGTGACCAGTAAGAGTTTCTTATTTCATTAACAACATAAAGTTTTTTTAGCATTTTACGATCATCGAGACAAAGTATTTAAGAAATTTAGAAAATTGATGATAAAATCTGGATGTGGATAACGTTATAGATAGCAATAGGATATAGATAATAATTTGTTGTTTGTAAATTGATTATATTTTTGTATATTTTTTGAGAGTTCGTAGAAGCAATTTTTTTAAATAGTTTATAAAGATATCGTAATTTTGGTTTGGGTGGTTATGCAGCACCTGAATAACCAATCAACAGACAAACAAACTAGTATTCCTTGTTAAAAACTTAGTTTAGACTTCTTATAAGCGTTAATTTGAAACAAGGTTGTAATAATATAATTTAAAACCATATCTACCCAGCTTTTTTTTATTAAGCTATTCGACAGAGAGATTATAATTCGTATATAACACGCAATAACTTAAAAAGAGTATTATTTGCTAATATAAATACTTATATATTTCAACTGAAATTAATGCATTTGATACCAGTATCAAGTGTGTTAAATTTTTAGTGTTTATGTTTGATGTGTAAAAAAGTCTTATATCTGGTGTTAAAAAAATATATAAAAACATTGAGTAAAAGACATAGTAAATTGTCAAAAGGACATGAGTGACTAAAATTTAACTGGGCAATTCTCTCCGAGTCTCTCTATCAGTGACTTCTCTGTCAATTATAATATAACGCCTTTGATGCATTTGATAGTAATGCTCAATGAAATGGAGCTCAATGTAATTGACAGACGATCTGTTAGTAGGTCTGTATGTAGGGTTCCAATGCTTTTGTAAAAATGTGAAATAATTTTACAATTAATTATGCCAGCAAGATAATGTAAGCTTTAGTCAAGAATTATACTTAAATTTCGATGTAAGATCTACCTGCCTAAATCTACCAACTACCTACAATCTATGAAACACATATTAAATAATGTTAAACTATAAATATATTAAATAAAATCTGAGCATTTTTTTTATGGTCAATCAAAACACGATGAATGTTGTATTTTATGTGGACATGAAACATAAAGTTACCCACAACACAGATCAAGCTACAATAAAATTATAGTAAAATAGTTATAGTGCAACAGAAAAGATCTTGTTTGCTTGCTAATATCGCCAACAATTTAAAAAACCTCCACATGTTTGACATTCACTAAACTTTTCAAATAAAGGAAGAATAAAATATAAACCTACCAAGTCTTCATTCTCATCTCTGCATCATTGCTTATTACATATCTCAATTCTCAAGTGTGATAATAAATATATCACAGACTATACACGGAATATATAATGGAGAATATGTATCTACGGCTCGTTTATTTTTCACCTTTGTTAATTGATATGTATATAATACATTTTTTCGTTTTCTTTATGGGTTGGATATTTTTGGAAAATTAATGAAGTTTAAAAATTGGAATACATTTTTATTTGCTTCATATGGAATAATTTACAACATAGATAATTTATCTGCAAATACACGCACATGTAATAATAAAAGACGTTGTTTATGAAATTATATTTTTTATACTAGCCCTTCGTTCTAATAACGAGGAGCGTGAGTTTGCAAATTTACGGTGTATTCACATGTAATGCTATCATCATTATCATCATCATTTAAGTATATACACCATTAACGCATAATTGATATCTAAAATCGAAATCAAGTGATGTCGATCTGTATTTAGACGTAGCAGAACACTTAAGCAAGGTTAATTTAAGATAGATGTGAGTCGCAAGAAGTAAGTAAATCTGCTTGTTTTTGTTAAAATAATACCAAAACTACGTTTTGCTTCTTCGTCTTAAATTTTTTAGAATATATTCAAAAGTAATAGTTACCTGTAGCGGTTTTTTATTAAAAAATTATAATAATTATAAGGCATTATATAGAATATTGGTCAATCACGTGGTACATTCCACATTAAGTATTTTTAAATAAATTTTACTTCAATTATCACAATAGTGACCGCGATATTAAAATGATAAGATTGAATAATACATTTAGAAGAAAAAAAAAATTACATGTGACAAAAACGTAGCTCCAAATAATTAATTATTAAGAAAAAAGTAATATTTAGGAAAATAAAATGCTTACACGATACTATTACGAATTAAATACGATACTCGATCAATAAATTATATCCAAAACTATAATATTATCAAGAAAAGTTTATAAAAACGTAATATTCGAAGCATTTAACTCGTCAACGACATTATTTCATATCTTCGAAAAACCCGGGGAGTATTATGTTTTATTTATATTATATGTTACATAAATGAAACTGCATAGTATTGATTTTATAATGAGTAATATATATTCACACACCCGGGCAGCATTACTGACTCATGCATTGCATGACAAGTTGAGAAGTACTAGTAATAATAACTATTATTAAGGTTTTAATACTTTCTAATTAAACATTCCCATAAATCCCGTGAAAATGCTGTAATTGTGTCATCTTTCGGCTATTTAAAATATAACAGACTACCAGCTATGTACAGTCAACGAAACCATCGCTAGTTTTTGTACAGTTATTGAATTACCACCTCAAAATTGTAAATATTATATAAATACCTAGCATTGGTCTTCAAATATTTTAATATTCCATGCAAAAAGTTAAGACAACAATATTATTATTAATATTTTAGAAGAAATCTGTAGTCTTAAAAATATCTCATAGGAACCTACAGTTACAATTCTCATTAAATATAATATAATTGAATCATTCTTGAGCGTTGCTTGACTTTTTTATCTGCTTTTATGTTCGTTTTCAAATTTAGTATAAATATTCTTGTGTGGTTTCGCTGAGAGGGAAATTATTTGTGAATTATTGTTATCCAAACTTTAGTTTTTTGAGAATAAGAGCTGGTATCATTAATTTAAATTAGCTACAATTACGGAAGCAATTAAATTATAAAACCCACCTAATCTCTCTTAATGTTAGGGTATAGGATTAATGACAGTATACTTTAAAACCGATTAGAAACTTACAACATGTAGTTAGGCGATTAGTTAACGCCTAATCTATGGCATTATTCAGTATTTACTGTTTATTGTTATCTGATGCTTACTTTGGTTCTTAAATTAAAAAGACTTTTACTGTCATAATCCTGTAATTATGATAGCATTTAAAAATAAGATAGAAGAAGCCGCAAGACACCAGGAGTAGCCAACTGTCGTCTCATCGACTAGAAAGTTTCTAATTTGTTTACTTTTACATTGCCATTTTTGTGAACCATATACTACTAAGCTAAAAGCTGTATAAAATGTAGAAACCTTTTAATATAAGCGAAAATAGTTTTTAGGGCACCATTATACACAATTTAATTGAAATCTATGGATCGTTATTAAATAAGACAGCTTTAGGGACATGTGAGGATTGGGAATGTTCTGTATTAGTTTTTACTTAGGAGGCTTTGAGAGAGTTGAGTAATTAATGTTATGGTGTTGTCATTAATAATATTATATTGTAAGATAACAATGTGAATGAAATAACTTATTCCGGATTAAATACTTTACGTTCTTTCATATTGTAGCTAGTATATAAATCTGTTTATAATTCTAAATTTAAATTCTAAATTTTATCCTAAACGTAATAAATATACTAACAAAAGAAATAAATAATCAAGAGTTTCATTAATCGTTAGGTTCAATTAATATAAATAAAATGTTTAAATTAATACAATTATTTACAGAACAAGTAAATAAATGACCTCATTAACATAACATTACTATAATTATAACCAGTCAATATGCAAATACCCAGGGTATTTTCCGAACAAACTTTGACGAAATTATAAATGTTAATAAAAAAATAGTTTTTAAGTAAAATGATTATTATTTATTGAAGAAACGAAGATGTTAAATACATGTTTATTTATAATTACTAAAAAATTACAAAAAAGTGTGATTAATAATAATACAAAATAGTAATATAATTAAATATGAAAATAAACTAAATCAGTAAATTAAAAACAGCGCCATATTTCGACAGTAATGAAAATTTTTCCTTTCCACAGACATCCATACATCCATCCATCCGAGAAAAGTGAAAACAATACAGAACGAACAAAGTTCGTTCGTGAAGATGTTTATGAGGTATAATATAATTAAGTATACAGTAAATTAAATGTAAACATCAAGCACAATATATCACTACTGTCAAAGTCATTAAGGCTTTATATTAACAATATTTACTTTGTTATAATATTAATACTTGAAACAAAGGAATATGATACTATGACGGCGAGCGGGCTATGTGGGCTATGAAACTATTTCTCTTAAGCAAATCTGTCGAATACACCTAAAGTCATACCACAGTCATGGAGATGTCTGTTGTTAACGTAACTAAATAATTGTTACAAATGTAATTACTTCCTCTGTAACCATTAATATTCAAAAAGGTTTACATATTTCAGAAAACTATACAGGTCCTAACTAATTATTTATAGGAATAACCTTCACATATTTTCTTTAATTTTTTTGTTTGCAAAACGGCCATAATATATGGAAAATTATAAACAGTTCTATTATTTAAGTAATATTCAAATCTATTATAGGCATAGTTATCATTATAAAACTAATAATTATGTTGACAAGACAATAGGTGGTCATTAATTAATAATTATCTAAACCAATCTGCACGTGTGGCATGCCTGTGACAATTTTTCAAAGTATTGAATACTAGGGGCGCCAACAAACCCTCAATTTCGACTCGCTGCGCTCGCGAAATCTCGGGTGCCGTTTGCATATTGAGCGAAGCGAGCTCAGTGTATTCACCCATCGTTTCCCATTGACTTCAATGGGATATCAGTTTTTTGACATGACATAAAAAAATTTTTTTTTTTTAAAAAACCATCACCTAATGTGTGTCTTTTTGTTTGCAAAATTTCATAATTTTCCGTCAAGTAGTTTTTGAGCCAATTCGTGACAAAGAATGCAAAAAGTCTCCAGTAAAACGCTCCGCTCACTTCGTTAGCTTCGCTCAATCAACACTCTCAATTTCAAAATACAGCAATATAATATTATTTTAATTACTATAAGTTAAAATCAGAATAAATTGTTTATAATAGAGTATCGTAGATCGAGTTATATAAATAACTATTTTATAGTTTTCCAACAAAATCACCAAACATTCTTTTGCACATATAATTTATTTAATTTTTTGGTAGTATAATATAGTAAAAAAATTTTTATTTAATAATTGGCAGTATAAAATAGATAAATTGCAAGTAAAAGTACAACTGCGAAGGTTACACTAAGTACTGACTGACTTAATGAACTTAACTGCAACTCGTATCATTTTAGGTAGCGGTAGCAGTAATATTAAACTAACTTTGAGTTCGTCTTTGATGCACTTATCTTTTAACTTCAGGATTACTTGCAAGAAAAAAACAGAATCATCATGTTGATAAATTTATCTTATATAAATATTATAGTTCAATAAGTATATGTATCATGTTTTTTATTTATTTATATACCATAACTTAAAAAACTTTTAAGCAAACATTTAATTTACATATAAAAAGTATGGGAGTATACTCGTATTAAATATTTTGCTTCCATTGCATTGCGAATACTTAATATTCTATAGATATAACTATATCAACACCATATACATTTTTATAGACATAACTATCTCAAAACCTGGAGGAGTGTTTATTTTATTCTTTTAAGCCATTGAAAATGGGTTAAATCTAAAGATGTAATTATTAATAATATTTATGTTCACCTCTATTATTAATATACTCTAGTACAATTATTTTAATGATAACGTACAATACAAACACACAGTACTTTTTTGTAGAAACTATACTTTCAAGCCAGTCGCGTCTGTCTACTGGGTACTCTACACAGCGACGTGACGATAACGACTGATGACTAATGAGAGATACACTTATAGAGGCACGTGATAGAATCTTTGTAAACATTTAATGAAAAAAATCAACTGTGGCGCCTCCTTCAGGTGATTGTATGTTATTTAATATATGATTTGGTATAACTTTATATTTAATTTCAAGCATTTTCACGAAAACTTTTATTGTTTTTCTTCATTTAATTTAATTTAATTTTAATATAACACTGAGCCTTATAATATTAATTTAATTATATAGATTAAATTCATAACTATCCACCACTAACAGAATACCTTGGTAAATTTATTTATTTTTTTATAAAATAAAAGAGCTGTCAGCTAGATGTTGCTATCTATTTAATACAACCAAAACCCAGTACGAATGAAATATGTAAATGTATAAAACGCGGCTTCAAGATACTTTAAAGCTAAGTTTTATACAGTATTGTAGCAAAGCTATATAGAATAGCTGCAATATTTATACGTGCTGGCACTACTAGTTTATCCTCTCACAGAAGATCGTCGTAAAATAATAAACTTTCTCTTTCTTTAAGTCTCTGAGTGACAGTACTACCTGACATTGGATTAAGCGTCTACTTTGAAAGCTCCAGAGTGTGTCTTAGTAAAAAGTAATCTGCTACTTTGATAAAGTTAATCTATTTTTGCACAAACTATTTTTAAAAAATCTTGCACCCTCCTAAACTAACTCTTTATAAGTTTTATGAGTCGTTTAATTCCATATACTTTTTACAAATAAATATTCGTAACGTTTTATTAGTTGCTTAAGATTATAAAGTAGTTTAACTTTGATTTTGAACAAAGAAATATTATTTAATAGATATAAATATAACAATAATTAAGAACATTAAAAATTATGACAGTAACAGCTGACGAGTAAAAAAGTAATGAGGCAAATCTAACAAAATTCTAAATTTGGGTTGTTTACGTCACGACATTGCTCTGTTTCGTTTTGGTATTTATTATGTTTCGAATCGAATTAAACCCGTTAAAACATCAAGTTTGCAATAAAGTTTGCAATAAAATTAAAGATTAAGACAAAAACTATTCTATCTTTTTGGTTTGACTAAACAATATATATCATAAAAAAATATATTTTTTTATGTTAGAGAGTAGGGCAAACAAGCTTGAGAATCACTGATAAAACATGATCACCGCCGCCTATGAATTCTTTCAATATTCGAAGATACACAGGAGCGCTGAAAGTATTGGAGGTAGAAATATAAAAATCATTTAAATCGATACAGTGGTTTCGGAGATAAGCATCCTGAAGTTACACAAAAATTTTATATGTATATAAGGATGTATTTTTTATGTTATTCGTAAATTAGGAGTATAGTAGTAGTATCGTATATGTGTTATTTGATAGTGATCCAGTAAATTTCAAGACAAAGTTTATATTTTAATTTATAATCGAAATCAGTATCTATAAACTATAATAAAGAGAAAAAATAAGAATAAAAAGTAATTAATACAGAGATAAACCCAGAAGCTGGTTAATTACGATCCTTGTCGGATTCGGGCAAGAAGGGTTAATAAGCTTTTAAGATCCACTGTAGATAACTCGATTTAATTAGACAAGAGTATAAAAAAATAAATCAATGATAAGGAAATAATTCATAAATCTAGTAAGAAATGCATTTTGTAATATTATATTTTTATTAAAAATAACAAGTTTGGACATCCTTTAAGTACACTCTAAGTAAAAAAATTGGAGTCAGGTATAGTATATTAGGAAATCCTAGATTATTATACTATATTATCTATTAATATACTGTACATAATATATACACATTGTACACTATATTTTATATATACATATGTGTAACCAATATAATGTGTTATATTTATTTATTTATTTAGCTTCACGCCTTCATATCCTTTGCGGGGTAGTCAGAGACGACGGAGCGCCAAACGCTACGGTCTCTGCATACCACTTTCGCCTCGGCCACAGACATCAACCTCTTCATACATGCCCTCCGGGGGGTCCTCATGCTTTTTACGTGACCTTCCTCCAGTAACATTGATACCGTGTTTTCGAAGGTCACTCGAGGCCTCATCCTGTCTCTCTTACCGCTCACTTTTCCTATATAAATCTTTGTTACCATTCTTTCATCACTCATTCTTTCGACGTGCCCAAACCACCTGAGCACGTTCTTCTTCATTCTCACTGTGACATCTTCGCTAGTACCTGCCATTCTGTGGATCTCTTCATTGCGGATTCGATCAGCTAGACTGACTCCGCATATTCTGCGAAGAGATCGCATCTCCACAGCATTCATCTTTCTTACATTCTTCTTCTGTGTTACCCACGTTTGGCTGCCATATAACAGCGTCGGTAGCAAAACTGCATTGTGTACAGCCAAACGTGCAGCTATGCTGACGTTTTGACGTCTAAACAATGCAGTCAAAGCCCCGTTGACTCTGTTACCGGCAGCAAAACGCCTTTCCACATCCATTTCGTATCATCCGTCTCTGCTAAACATACTTCCCAAATATACCACTTCATTCACTTGTTCTATTATCTTATCATTCACATTGACCTTACATTCTGTTCTTTCTTCATTTCTTTCAAATATCTGAACCTTCGTCTTATCTACATTCAGGTTTAGACCATTAATTTCACACCCATCTTTCAGAGTGGTAACACACTAAATTACGTTGTTAAGTTATGTAAACATGAGTAATACTTTGAGAATCAATCTTATTATTAATTTTATTAAAAAATATTTAAATTACTATCCCTTTTGAAGTTCGTTCGAAAAATTACCAAATCTAGGCTAATAGTGCACGTAGCTTTGAGATTTCACGACCTATACTAAATTACGTTATCTGAAGAAACGTCGATGAGAATATCTTGCTAAAACAGGAGAGCATGCCTATGAAGGCATATAAGATCTAACGGTTCAACTGCTAAATACTGTTTTATATATTATATGATTTATTTTATGTGACATATTATTAGGCTATAATACAATAGTTGAAAATTAATAAAATAAAATAATTATTTGGTAAAACGTCAATGATATAAATACCATAATAAATGAATACCTTGCTGATACAGAAATGCCTACTGCAGGAATGATTAGGCTTAAAGGATCCAATAGAGAAATACACTTTTAAATAATATATTATATATGTATAAAAAAAAAGCTCCTAAAGGAACTCGTTTTTAATTTTATATATTATTTTTAATTAATTTTTTATATATTTTTTTATTTTTTTTGTAAAACAAAAACATATTTTTTGTCTTTATTATACATATTTTATATTGTTTTATCTCCCTAAGAAATAATAAATTATATTCGAGCAACAATTTACATTCGAGCTTCCAAATAAATTAAGTTATACAGGCTTTACAGACAATAAACCCTTATAATTTGATAACCTTTTAATTTAGTACATATTTCGGCTTCGTTTTCTCTTAATCAGCGGCGACTTTAGAATACTGTACTTTGCTTACTAAAACTTGCTCTAATGTTATTTTACAACATATCAAATTATATCATAAAATAGCTTATTAAAACTCAAGTCATATTTAGTGTCCACACACGAAATATATAAAATTTCTCCATGTACCGTAAACATTACAACTAACGTGTTTAACTGAAAGTAACAGTGTTTGAACTTGAAGATTGATATTTGCAAGACAATTACAAATATCAATCTTGAATTTACAATTATAGACAATTTATATAAGATATAAACATGACACCAAGCAAATAAACTTCTTTTTTCGTATTAAATCTATCTAGAATCATTTTTAGTAATTGTATTTTTAAATTTAATCACTATCTTGTATATGAATGATGTTTAACTTTACACAACACAGCAGGTCGGTAAAGTTAATTAAAGCTATTTGTAATACTTGAGTAAGGAGTGATAGAGAGGGTTTTTTTTATTATTTATTTTAGAAGTGCTAGATATGCATGACGGCAAAATGCCATTTGTCGGAATACGCCGGTACAAGATTGGACACTTGCCATTGTAGCATACCGTCAGACGGGTGCAAGAAATCTATTAAAAATTCAATTGTTATTTATAATTTATACTAGGATGTATTGCGTCTGTCAGTCAGTCTGCTTCAGTCGTGAATACTCGATCAAGTGGTAAATCTATTAAAAATTATGAACTACGAACAGTTTAGTGTTACTATAAAAGTTATTGTAACATACTTTTGTATATGACTATATATATTTAACGTATAATTGTACATAAATACATTGGTCATATAAATAAATCCTAAATAACCTGGATATAGACAATTATTTGATTTTATTTTTTTGGCATATATGGGATATCTTCAGGAACTTATCTTGATACTTTATCCGAATCATCTGTATCAAATTTTTTAGAAATCAATATTCTTATGCAATATTATATAATATATTGCATCTCAACAAACATTATAGTTATATAATAAATATTTAAGGACTGAAAAGCTATTAATTTGTAATCGTCACCTCCTACGAAGCCCAGCTTTAAATTGCGTTTGACTAATTTCAATCTCTCGCTACTTTATTTGCGAACTTATGAATGTTTGCTATGCAATTCTAGATTATGAGCATCTCAACTATTCATTCATATTTGATTCGTTTTCATTGGACTTAATGTTACTGAATTCTAAAATCTTTTTTATAAACACATTTTTCTTGTCATCTTTGCGTTTAGTATTTAATTTTTGTTTCAGGAAAATCAAGTCTGTGATTTAACCAAACATTTATTCTCAGTCGTTTTTTCGAATTATAAAAAAAAGTAGGATCCGCCAACAGTGCGCGGCGGGTGTTGAGCTGAGCCCCTCTCCTTTCAGCTGAATAGCTACAGAAAATATCGATTTATTAGGACTAATTGTCACCTTCTAGCTCAGCACATTGCTCGCACGCGCAGGGCAGCTCTAATGTATTGTCTATGGCAGGAGTGATCTTTTTTTTATAACTTTTGAATGGCTAAACATTTTTCAATCTGATTTCGCTATAACATCCGCGTTCGGCTCAAACATACATGAGAAAATTTTTAAGCTAATTATCTCGTCGCATTCTGGAGACAACTAAACACAAAAAAAGGTCTCCCAAACGGTTAAGAGCTTCGCTTACGCTCAGTTCAATAACATAATTTATTTTGATTTGAGCAACATTAAGCTAGCATCCTATATCTAATTGTTTCCTATTAGGAATACACACTACACAATGAAATTAAAACTTATTTAATTAAATACTTTAGAAAAAAAAATCTTGTGACTTTTATTCCTAATGATACAATCACAGCCATGTACAAGTAGAGGGATGAAAATAAATAACCTTTCTAGCGTAATTATTTATATTAGTATAAAGTATATTCCTTCACAGCGGTTTTAATAGTAGAAATAAATTTTAAAATATAAAATGTTTATTTCTTTTAATCTATAGCTAGTTATATTTTATCTTTATTAGAAAATGTCATATTTTATTCATTATTATTCTTCACATTCCATAAGGTTTCAGGTAACAGTAACATAATAAATGATCAAACGTATAACTATATAACAAGGTAGTCCCTTTAACCTACTGGCACCATCACAAATTATTTAGAAAAATACTACTTAATTTCCGATTCCGTTATCTTGCAATAACCGTCGTTCTTACTGATTTAGTCATTTCTTAGATATGATAAATTGAGGGTCATCATATCTTCGTATGATGTGACTCTTATTATAATTACCGAAATTTATGGTCCTCGCCTCCGAAGTTGGCAACTGTTTTGTGTTTGGTGTTCTTTTATGTTTACTTTTATGTTTACTTTAAAAAGAAAATATATCCTAAAGAAGTTTTGTGTCTGCTCGAAAATTACCATAATTTGATAATAAAATATATTTATGTATATTAACTAAGATAATATAATATATTTCTACATTTATTATATATTGTAACTTGAATTTAGCTTATTCTTTTTTATATATTCGTTACCAAATTATTCAATTTTCCCTGTATACATATTAAATAAAAAAGTATATAAAATACTATGCCATACTAACGATATAATATCTATACATATAAACAGACTACTTATAAGTAAATATGAATGACTGAATAAATTATTCCACAGTTTTTATTACCATTCTTCATATTAATGATTTTTATAGTAAGTATTGTTGTTGCTACAAGTTAATATGGATTTTTATTGTACATTTTTGATATTTGTTGTACCTGTTCCGGAGCTCCTCTAAATTAAACACTATAAATAACGCGTCTATTGCTGTCTAAAAGGTAAAGTAACACCACCGCTTCGGCAATTGAACCAACCGGTAAATCTCGAACCTTGTATCAAAATATTTATTTATTTATTTACCTTCACGCCATATCCCTTGCGGGGTAGCCAGAGACGACGGAGCGCCAAACGCTACGGTCTCTGCATACCTCTTTCGCCTCGGCCACAGACATCAACCTCTTCATACATGCCCTCCGGGGGGTCCTCATGCTTTTTACGTGACCTTCCTCCAGTATCGTAGCTACTGTGTTTTCGAAGGTCACTCGAGGCCTCCCCCTGTCTCTCTTACCGCTCACTTTTCCCATATAAATCTTTTTTACCATTCTTTCATCACTCATTCGTTCAACGTGCCCAAACCACCTGAGCACGTTCTTCTTCATTCTCACCGTGACATCTTCGCTAGTACCTGCCATTCTGTGGATCTCTTCATTGCGGATTCGATCAGCTAGACTGACTCCGCATATTCTGCGAAGAGATCGCATCTCCACAGCATTAATCTTTCTTACATTCTTCTTCTGTGTTACCCACGTTTGGCTGCCGTATAACAGCGTCGGTAGCAAAACTGCATTGTGTACAGCCAAACGTGCAGCTATACTGACGTTTTGCCGTCTCAACAATGCAGTCAAAGCACCATTGACTCTGTTACCGACAGCAATACGTCTTTCCACATCCATTTCGTATCTTCCGTCTCTGCTAAACATACTTCCCAAATATACCACTTCATTCACTTGTTCTATTATCTTATTATTCACGTTGATCTTACATTCTGTTCTTTCTTCATTTCTTTCAAATATCAGAACCTTCGTCTTATCTACATTCAGGTTAAGACCATTAATTTCACACCCATCTTTCAAAGTGGTGACCAATGCCTGCAAATTGCATTCTGATGATGCAATGAGCACCGCATCATCTGCATATAGCAAGCAATTGACCTTAAGGCCACCTACTTTCACTCCCATGTCACTATCTTTCACTCCTTGGAGACAACTGTCCAAATACAAATTGAACAACCAAGCTGACATAGCGCAACCTTGCTTAACACCCGATTGGATGTCAAACCAGGGCGACATGCCAGCTCCTACTCGCACACAGGCTGAGTGATCTCGGTAAAGAGACCTTACAGCCTGTAGCAAGGGTCCGTTCACATTGTATCGGCGCAGTATCTCCCATAACTTCTTTCTCACAACCCTGTCAAACGCCTTTTCCAAATCCACAAAAGCACAGAAAACCTTTTGGTTTAGGGCCAAAAACTTTTCCGTGATCATGCGGAGGGAAAAGATCTGATCTATACACCCTCTTCCAGGTCTAAAACCTCCTTGGGCCTCCCACAACAGCCTTTCAGATCTCTCTTGCATTCTTCTCGCTAATATTTTAGCATAAATTTTACCGCCCAAGCTAATCAAACTGATGGCCCTATAGCTTGCACAGTCTATCTGTGAGCCTTTGCCTTTATACAAAGGTACGATGACTGCACTTCGCCAATCGTCTGGGACCTCCCCGGATTTCCAGCATAAATTGCACAAAAACCAGAAAAGGTCCCAGACGCGTGGCCCACCATATTTGATCATCTCGGCAGTAACTTCATCTGCTCCCGCAGCCTTACCACATTTCAGACTTCGAATCACGCTCTCTACTTCTTCCAAACTGATTTCACCATCGGCTACGTCTTGACTCAGCATTACGCTGGTAGTCAAGACCGAGGCGTCCTCACGTTCATACATCTCCTTATAGAATTCCGCCCACCGCTGCAAAACGTGTGTTTGTTCAGTTAAAATTTCACCGTTCTTCGAAAGCACCCCTTTCATTCTACAGGTTACCGAACAACCCCGGGAACCACTAACTTCTCGCCAGAAAAGCTTTGTGTTTTCCCGGAAGTTGTTCGTCAACCTTTCATCCCTTTCTCTCTCAGAATTTTCACGCTTCATCTTTATAAGTGCTTTCGTTTTGTGCTTTTGCAGCTTGTACTCTCTTTTTCTTATCTCTCTCATACTTTTATCATTACCCGAGGCTTTATAATCCAGCCATGCTTTCTTCTTTAACTCCACAGCGTCTTTCACTTCATCATCCCACCATTCATCGCGCTTTTTACTAAAACCTCTTTTCCTTTTACCACATACCTCTGTCGCTACTTTCACCATACCATTCCTAAGGTTCTGCCAGCATACTTCAACACTTTCATTTCCAGAATCACAGCTTTCAAGCTTCTTGGAAACCCTTTCTTGATATTCCTCTCTGATCGGTGGATCTTGAAGCTTCCAGCTTCTTATGCGATAATTCGACGCCAAGCTTGGACACGCCGTGCGGCTGCGCCAACCTGTGAACAGACCTCTTATTCTAGCAACGACTATATAGTGGTCCGTTTCCAGATCAGCACCTCTGAACACTCGCGTGTCCATAACTTGACTTCGAATACGCTGGTCCACTAGGAATAAATCAATCATACTTCTTTCTTCCGCTCGCTCCCATGTGTACATGTGAATTTGTTTGTGATCAAACATCGTGTTTGCCACAAACAAATTTTTCTCCTTACAAAATTCCAAAATAAGCTTTCCAGCCTCATTTACCCTCCTATCACCGTATTTGCCTAGCACGCTTTCGTAACCGCTTCGCGCGGTTCCAACCCATCCATTCATATCTCCACATACTATCAACTTTTCATTATCTCTGACACTACTTAGAACATCCCTGACATTCTCCCAAAACTCCTCGAGCTCGCTCATTTGAGCTGAGGATACTGGCGCATACATGGCTAACAAGAATACTCTTGTTATCCCCAGCTTAAAGCGAACCCAAAGAAGCCTCGGGTTGATCGCCTTGTATTCTACCATTGCATTAACCATTCGACAGGACAATAATACGCCTACACCTTGGCAACCTCGCTCACTCTCTGGAACCCCAGCCCAGAAAGCGACCCGGTTGCCAGGCAAATCGGTCGTATCATTGCCTTTTCGCTTGGTCTCAGACACACAAATAACATCCAGATCTTTGTCATCCATCACATCTAATAATTCATTCATCTTCTGTTCCATTCGTCCTCTTACATTCCTCGTAGCTATTTGTAGCTCCGTCCTCCACCTTCCGCCGTTCGGAACATGGCGTGTTGGTTGGCGGTTCCCAACGCCGCATTTGTTCATATTATATTACATATTATAAACTTACATTTTATTTATAATACAATTAGTTTTAATTCTAAATACAACATTTTAAATATAAAATACAAAATTATTAATATTTTAAATTATTTACATAAAAAAAATATATATACATATATTCTTTTCATTCGCCTTTCTTGGACACAATATTAATTTTCACAATTTGCACTTCAACAACACAATTCAACGTCTCACGGATCACGTCCGGCCTGAGCGGCCGTCAAATTTTAGAAAATTTTAATTTTAATAAATTTTAGAAAAAAAAAAATAATAATTTACATAGGTATTATGTGGAATGACCTATAAATAAATAGGTTATAGGTTGGCAAGCTCCAAAGGTCCAAAGAAGTTCGGGAGTTCACATGTACGACGCTCCAGATGTATTACTTTTTTATCTACTTTTTCTACTGATTAATTTAAATAATTTAGAAACATTTGACAAAAAATACGCAAAATATTGTAAATTAAAAATATTTAAAAATTTTGTACTTGACACTTGTCAAATTTCATTTACTTAATTATTGTTTTTTGCTTAATTGCTAATCTTTTTGTAGGTTTCGAATATATTATATCGTTGATTATGAAATGAATACTTTCCCGTAAATAGATCTCTTAGGGAAAACCATTCAGTGGCAATCAGTACAAGGGTTGAAAATAATTGGAAGCAATTACAAATGATACTTCACTCGCGCTTCTTCCAAGCTGGAGAACTCTTTAAAACTGTTTCAAATACATTAACATCTGTTTTACAACTTTATTGTCTTTTTTATAGTAGAAAATTATTTTTATTCGAAATAGTAACATTACAGAGAAGAACATTTTTCCTTTTAAGATACTATTTCAAAATAAAATGGAACTATTAAAAAACATGTTTACTACGTAATACTTACGACATTTAAAATCAACTCAACGTAGAGTCAAAATACTGCGTTGTCTGAAGCCTTCACTCACAGAGGTAAACCTATATTAAAAATTTCGATTAAAACATCGCCTCAATAACAAAACATAAAAAAAATTAAAATTTCGAATCGCCAACATGTATCCGCATAATACGGATTATCGAGTATTTTGTTAAATTCTATTCACGATGACAGACGAATCGCAGTCGCCATTTTGGACGCCAGCGAAACGTCACTGACACCGGAGGCCATCTTGATTTCGTTAATCAAAACTATAACTACAATAATCTACCAATATTATGTAAAATATTGATGAGATGAGTCACATTTAACCTAATCTAGAATTAGAATAGAATTTAATAGATGCAATTAAGTTTCAAACCGTCCTCTGCTCTAAATTCTATTCTTCCAGGTGTGCAAAGCCACGGGTATAAGTTAGTTTTAATAATAACGTAAATTAAGTTTTATTAAAGTGCTAACAGGCTTGTTATGACTATACATATTTGAAGTATTAAATATAATTCCCGATGTAAAAAACAAAAATAGATACTGCTACATTACTGTATTAAATAGATGATATATATATTATGACAAACACTGGTTACAAATTAAAAACAAGAAATATATTTGTGTGGTATTATACCTTGTTTTTGAACGTGTCTTACTTTATATTCTGAGATCTTTTCTAAAATTTTCCTACTTTTAATTTCTATATTTTGAGCTTCGTTGAACCAACTTGTTACCTTTAATTTGTAACTTTCCTCACTTAAATGTTCCTTACATTTATGTAAAAGTTTTTAAGGTTCATTTAACAGTCGCCGTGTATTGCAAAATGATATTATGATAAATTTTGTTATCAATGCTGTACGAACTTTACATCGTTCAAAGCAGCGTTGGCTGCATCATTAGTTATCATTTAGCTACAAGTTGCAAATATAATTTAATGTGTATTTGCTTCAGTCGCATCGGTCTCACTCACGTACTCACTACTCGTACTTACACATACTCCTGTATTGTAACATTCAGATCAGAATTAAATAATATAATGATATAATAAAACATTATTTATAAACAACATATCATTTATCATTTATAATATATTTGTGAACAGCCAAATCGCTGAAGAGCGAGCGAATGCTTTAGCAATATTCAGATTAAGCCGGGTTCTCCGGGTTCGGAAAGACTTCCCCTAGACACCGGTTTAATATAATATCACTTCTTCACTGTCGTACAACACAGCACTAATAACTTTCATATAAATATACTACAGAACATGGGTGTATAGACATTTGGGAGGTTTTGTTTATAAACGTTTAAATTTATGTTTTACAATTGAGATGATTTTAGATACGTATTTACTTGGCATGTGGTTTCTTAAAAATACTTTAAAACGACTTCTGACTCGACTCTGTTTAGAAACCAATATCTGCATATAGAAGGGTTATATTTTTGTAGATAGCATATGCATAATAAATTAAATATGTTAAAAAGTCTATCTTTATATCATGGATTTATTCGTAAAAAGGCGGAAGTGCAGTAACGTGATAAACTTTATTTGTTGTTACACTTGAATTACGTCGATAATATATTTATAAAATATACACTATCGTATAATAAATTATTTTTATATATCGTGTCGTGTCGCGACGTGTCGCGTCGTGTCGTGTCACGTCGTGTCGTGTCGTATCGCGTCGTGTAGCATCGCGTCGTATATAATAAATAAAAATAGCAATCATATTGAAAGCTGTGCTTCTGGAAATGAAAGTGTTGAAGTATGCTGGCAGAACCTTAGAAATGGTATGGTGAAAGTAGCGACAAAAGTATGTGGTAAAAGGAAAAGAGGTTTTAGTAAAAAGCGTGATGAATAGTGGGATGATGAAGTGAAAGACGCTGTATAGTTAAAGAAGAAAGCATGACTGGATTATAAACCCTCTGGTAAGGATAAAAGTATGAGAGAGATAAGAAAAAGAGCGTACAAGCTGCAAAAGCACAAAACGAAAGCACTTATAAAGATGAAGCGTGAAAATTCTGAGAGAGAAAGGGATGAAAAGTTGACGAACAACTTCCGGGAAAACACGAAGCTTTTCTGGCGAGAAGTTAGTGGTTCCCGGGTTTGTTCGGTAACCTGTAGAATGAAGGGGGTGCTTTCGAAAAGCGGCGGTGAAATTTTAACTGAGCAAGCACACGTTTTGCAGCGGTGGGCGGAATTCTATAAGGAGATGTATGAACGTGAGGACGCCTCGGTCTTGACTACCAGCGTAATGCTGAGTCAAGATGTAGCCGATGGTGAAATCAGTTTGGAAGAAGTAGAGAACGTGATTCGAAGTCTGAAATGTGGTAAGGCTGCGGGAGCAGATGAAGTTACTGCCGAGATGATCAAATATGGTGGGCCACGCGTCTGGGACTTTTTCTGGTTTTTGTGCAATTTATGCTGGAAATCTGGGGAGGTCCCAGACGATTGGCGAAGTGGAGTCATCGTACCTTTGTATAAAGGCAAAGGTTCACAGATAGACTGTGCAAGCTATAGGGCCATCACTTTGATTAGCTTGGGCGGTAAATTTTTGCGAGAAGAATGCAAGAGAGATCTGAAAGGCTGTTGTGGGAGGCACAAGGAGGTTTTAGACCTGGAAGAGGGTGTATAGATCAGATCTTTTCCCTCTGCATGATAACGGAAAAGTTTTTGGCCCTAAACCAAAAGGTTTTCTGTGCTTTTGTGGATTTGAAAAAGGCGTTTGACAGGTTTTGAGAAAGAAGTTATGGGAGATACTGCCCCGATACAATGTGAACGGACCCTTGCTACAGGCTGTAAGGTCTCTTTACCGAGATCACTCAGCCTGTGTGCGAGTAGGAGCTGGCATGTCGCCCTGGTTTGACATCCAATATGGTGTTAAGCAAGGTTGCGCTATGTCAGCTTGGTTGTTCAATTCGTATTTGGATAGTTGTCTCCAAGGAGTGAAAGATAGTGACATGGGAGTGAAAATAGGTGACCTTAAGGTCAATTGCTTACTATATGCAGATGATGCGGTGCTCATTGCATCATCAGAATGCAATTTGCAGGCATTGGTCACCACTCTGAAAGATGGGTGTGAAATTAATGGTCTTAACCTGAATGTAGATAAGACGAAGGTTCTGATATTTGAAAGAAATGAAGAAAGAACAGAATGTAAGATCAACGTGAATGTTAAGATAATAGAACAAGTGAATGAAGTGGTATATTTGGGAAGTATGTTTAGCAGAGACGGAAGATACGAAATGGATGTGGAAAGGCGTATTGCTGCCGGTAACAGAGTCAATGGTGCTTTGACTGTATTGTTGAGATGGCAAAACGTCAGTATAGCTGCACGTTTGGCTGTACACAATGCAGTTTTGCTACCGACGCTTTTATACGGCAGCCAAACGTGGGTAACACAGAAGAAGAATGTAAGAAAGATGAATGCTGTGGAGATGCGATCTCTTCGCAGAATATGCGGAGTCAGTCTAGCTGATCGAATCCGCAATGAAGAGATCCACAGAATGGCAGGTACTAGGGAAGATGTCACGGTGAGAATGAAGAAGAACGTGCTCAGATGGTTTGGGCACGTTGAACGAATGAGTGATGAAAGAATGATAAAAAAGATTTATATGGGAAAAGTGAGCGGTAAGAGAGACAGGGGGAGGCCTCGAGTGACCTTCGAAAACACAGTAGCTACGATACTGGAGGAAGGTCACATAAAAACCATGAGGACCCCCCGGAGGGCATGTATGAAGAGGTTGATGTCTGTGGTCGAGGCGAAAGAGGTATGCAGATTACCGTAGCGTTTGGCACTCCGTCGTCTCTGGCTACCCCGCAAGGGATATGGCGTGAAGGTAAATAAATAAATAAATAAATATTATTTTTAAGAACATCATTAAAAGCTTCGCGGTAATCATACTACTGACTGAATACAGTGACGTGACGTGATGGAATTATCGCAACTCATTAATTATAGCATTCATCAACAGGAATGTGTGAAAAACATATTATTTAAGAAGGTGGTAAATTGTTAATTTGATGACGGTATCTGTTATGTAAATGTACATTGTGTTTTCGAAAATATTCTCCATCATGTAGAATTTAAGGTTTTAAACATATATGTATGTTGAATCGGTAGATGGACTCTTTTAAAAGTTATTTTAATATTTATTACGTTAAGTGGAAATTTGGATTTATCTATCAAAAAACACTACAACTAATAATTTCATTAGAGTCGACTGTTTTTTACCAGGGTTCGGTTCGTAACTGGATTTATCTCACGATTCTTCACTTACAACAGCTGGTACTACCTTGAAATATGAAAACACATGTCAGAAGTGAAACTTCTTTGGCGAACTAATTTATAAATCTTGTTTATATTTATACAAATCTAAAACTTTAAATTTCCAACATTAAGAGGAAGGGAAAAAGGAAGATAGGTTAGGAATTTAATTGTCATTAAAATAAATAATTAACTAGTAAACGAATACACAACCAATAGGGCGTGTATTCTTTCTCGATATCCCGTATTCTCTCTCTCTCTTGTTCAATCTTTCTCACTATAGCTCTCTCCCACCTCACACTCCATAGCACTATGCGTGATACGACGTTCGCTCTGTCTCACTTTTTCTCTCAATCTTTCTCACTCGCTTGCTCCCTACTTTCACTCCACGGCTAGTTGCTCATGCTACGTTCGCCCTGTCTTACTCTCTCTCAATCGGTCTCGATCACTCTCTCTCTCTTTTCCGACACTTCCGTTGCATACCGGCGTGACGTTTCATCTGTAAAAATTTTACCCTCATGCGCCTAAAGAAGTTTCACTTCAAAAATAATATACTTTATCACATTTCCTTGTCTTACTGTTTATGTATATTATATTGGCGTCTAAAAGTATAATACAATGGGCTAAGGTATTTTTTTATAACTAATAAGTTAATCAAAATTCAGAACTTAGTAAGCAACTCAGAAGAACAAAAATTAGTGAAAATTGCAGCTAAGATTGTTTAAAAATTGTAGCTGAATTGAAAAAAGAAAAATGAGCAAATTTTGTTTCTTATGAGAATATCATAGGTAAATTTTATTAAAGAATAATATTAATAATAATCATATTGCAAGATTCGTAAGGCAAACATACCAGTTCTTGCTCAAAATTTTACAATTGTGACATTTAGTAGACTGTTATTCATTTATTTATTTATTTATTTATTTATTTATTTATTTATGTAACACCAACAACACAGACGCCCACAACAGACAGTTACAATAAAATACAAGAATCATACAAGCTAAGCGTTGTCTTAATTATAGGTGTTAACATCACTCCAATAATTAAACACGTATATACAATAAAAAAAAATACAATAATTAACAAAAATTTAGACACAGTAAAATGGGTTAATTAAGAAAAAAAAACAAAAAACAAAACAATGAAAACAAAACAATACAATACAAAACAATAAGAGAGAAAAGAACAAAAAAATTAACATTAAGAATGTAATTATATATCATTAATAATCATATTTCTAAATCTTGACAGTTTACTTGAAAAAATATCAAAATTAGCATTACACTCGGGACGCTTTACGAATTTTTTATAATAAGAGTTGAAACTCATCACAATTCTATTTATCGGCGAGTGGCGTCCCTGACGAGTGCGTGTAAGTTTCTCCACAAATGGAGTAAACGAAGTTGGTCTTACTACTCTTAAAGGGGCATGAAAATTTAATTTTGTTAGTAAATCCGAACTGTCCACAACACCATTAACCAACCTATGCAGAAACACAAGATCGTGGAGACGTCTTCGATTCACAAGTGGGGGAAGATTGAAATATTTTAATTTGTTCTCGTAACCTTTGAGCGACCTACCGTGATAAAATGAGAGGTGCTGTATGAATCTTTTCTGAACCTTTTCTATTCTTTTACAGTATACATCATAATATGGATTCCACACGACACTACCATACTCCAAGATGCTACGAACTAGGGCTGAATAAATAGTAATTTTTGTCTGGGGCTTTTTGAAATCCCTACAATTACGGAGTAAAAAGCCAAGGGTTTTAAGACTTTTACCGACGATATTACTAATATGCACATGAAATCGGAGTTGATTATCAAGCGTTATTCCCAAATCACGCACATGAGACACCTCTAATAAATTTCTACCCTCAACAGAGTATGACCTTTCAAATGTGATTCTCTTTCTCGAGAAAGAAATAAAGTGACATTTATCAGAATTAAGGACCATGCCATTGTTTTTACACCATAGCACCAATCTGTCCAAATCATCCTGCAAAAGTTTAGCATCAGCATCGGAACAAACTGGTCTAAACAACTTAAGATCATCAGCGAACAAACAGCAATTTGAATTGGTAAAACAGCCACTGATGTCGTTAATGAATATGTTAAATAATAAAGGCCCTAAATGGGAGCCTTGTGGTACACCTGATCCAGTAATGAATTTGGAAGAAGTATAACCGTTAACGACAACAGCAGAACTCCTATTTGTGAGGTATGATTGGAACCATGCTAACAGCGGTCCATCCATTCCGATCCTATTCAATTTATTAGTTAATACAACATGATCAACTCTGTCGAAAGCCTTACTGAGGTCAGTGTAAATAGCATCAACAGAATTCCCGCCATCGAGAGCCTCGACAACATTCTCAACAAAGGTGACCAGATTCGTGGTTGTTGAACGAGCTTTTACGAAACCGTGTTGCTCTGCCGCTACATGATGTTTAAAATTCCATGAAATAACACGACAAACGAGTATTTCGAATACTTTAGCGAACACCGAAATTATAGAAATGGGTCTGTAATTTTTAATTTCCTCTCGATCCCCGTTCTTAAACAATGGCAAGACCAACGCTTCCTTCCATAAAGCTGGGTATGTGCTAGTTTGAAGCGAAGTGTTAATGATTAATGTTAGCGGTAAAGCGAACGAGCTAGCGCAATTACAGACAAAAATCGATGGTATACCGTCCGCTCCTGCCGCCTTAGAAGAATCCAGACTTTTTAGCACTTTATAGACTTCGTCCACAGAAAAAGATAGTTGGTTAGGAAAATTACTATTACACGACAGGGCCGCATTTGGTGATGAAAAGCTTTTAACTGTGTCAGCGCCATAAATTGACGAAAAGTTACTGGTGAACAAATCACAAATATCCTTTCCGTCGATAGCGATTCTATTATCCATTTTCAACTTTGAAGGATAAGAACTCTTACCTCTTTTATGTTTTATAAATGACCAAATTAGTTTTGGATTAGATCTTAAGGATGTTTCAAGACTCTCCAAGTAATTCGTGTATGCGGATGACAACAGCATATCGCATCTTCGTTTTAATAGATCAAAAGTTAGTTTATCACGAGGATTGTCATACTTACGTAACTTTATTCTGTATTTATACTTTTCTTTAATACAATTAATAACACATGGAGTAAACCAGACTGGGTAACGATGGCTGCGAGGTTTAGATTTAGGAACGTACTTTTTAATTAATATACCAATCTGTTCGTAGAATTTAGTAACCATTGCATCGACAGATGGGCATTTGCTTAGGATTTCCCTCCAGTCAATCTCGTTGAGACCAATCTTTATACGTTCATAGTCAGCTTTATAAAAACAAAATTTTGTAACCTTAGAGTCCAATGGCATAGAAAAACCTTTGTTGAAATGCAATGAAAAAATTAATGGGGGATGAAAGGAATCGAGAGAAATCAATGGGTCAAGACAAGGAGAAACATCTCTAATTGGACTGTCACAAAGAATTAGATCTAATAATCTATTTTTGCTATTTTGTATATTGTTAAACTGACTCAGGTTATTACATGCTAGGAAATCTAATAACATATTCTGAAAATTACTAGTAGATAACTCTGCTAAAAGATGACCTTGAGGTTTATGTAACCAGTGAATACTGCTTAGATTAAAATCACCCGCCATAAGAGTGCGACCATCCAGTGATTCCAAGACTCGATTTGAATTGTCAATAAAGCATTTTAATATATGCTTCTGCACCGGGGGAGGAATATACACAGCACATATGTTTATCCTCTCAGAACAACCCTGATCACCACTCAACTCCACAGTAACCCAGAGATCTTCGCATTCAGATTCAAAGCTATATTGTCGTGTAGAATAAAACTGCTTAGATACTGCAATTAGCACGCCACCGCCGTTTTTATAGGCGTGAAATCCGCTGCTTTCGCGATCGCGTCTATAAACTATATATCGATCATCAAACATTTCCGAATCGAAAACGCTATCATTCAACCACGTCTCAACCAAAATAATGACATCATATGAACTACAAATTACATTATTAAATAAGTCTAAAGTTTTTGTTCTTAACCCTCTCACGTTCTGATAATAAACAGAAATTTTATCAATGTTGCCCTGCGCAACAAATATAATAAATTAATTTAGCGGCACACTATGACAAACCATTTAAAGTATCCTGATTGCGAATAAGCACATATCCCGCACCCTCATTTTTCCTAACAAAAATTTTACCGTCACGAACCCACACAAATTTGAATCCAAGTTCCTTCGCTTTTATCCGCGTTGCAGCGTGAAGAGCTTTTCCTTCTGGAGTCAGATTTTCAGCTATATATATTGGTGTCTTCTTTGTACTCACAGAACCCAAATGGCCAGTATTTAGTTTGTCATCCGGAATTCATTCTGGCTAATGTGATATTGAGCTCTTGTTGAAGAGAATTTATTTTAAATCTCGGTTACTGGATTATTTTTATCATTTGTGTAGTTTTCCGACAACAAATATAAAGTTCGCCATATTTTACACATAAATGAAGGCTATTAATCACACACAGAACCAATTTCTAAAGAATTTCTGAAAATGATATTCCAAATAGAACTACATTGAAGACCATATTTGAAGTATTTAAAAAATATATAATAAAATATCTTGAAATTTCGACTTACAAGTAAAGAAACGAATAACACTTATTTACATTTGTAATAGCATCAATTTCGGAGACAAATGAACTATGTCGGATTACGTATGGTAGAGTGGGCTATAGAGCTATTGAAAAAACGTCTTTTACGTGTTAAGGTACAACATATTGACATCGTTGATGTAGTTTACTTGTGGAACGTTTCATTATTCAGGTCGTACCTGAACCTAATACATTCTTACATTGTAGGAACTTATATAGAATAGAAATAGATATATATTTTTCCAATATCCATTGTAACGACGATCGTAACATGGATATCCATGTCACGATCGTGGTTAAAAAGATAATTATGAAATGATTTTCTTACGAATTAAATGATATACATTTATGTAAACAATGTGCCTTATGCGCTTAAATTGAGATTAGATTTTGATATGGCGTTGTTAAATATATAATAAAATAAGAGATTGTGAAATATATTCTTTAATTTTGGAATAATTAGCATTTAAGATAGTAGTTTGAGCAGTGTTGATTTGAATAATATCAGTACTAGCTTTAGTAAATTCTACCTGAATTTCGTACTGAAATTTACTTAGACTTTGAAATTTAAATATACTCAGGTAGCCTCTGGGTAATCTTTGCTTGGAATATTAGTCTGGTTACCCGTTTATTGAAACATTTTAAATGGTTTACAATATTTAAGCATTTACAAAATGTGTATGTTAATTATGTTCCGTTTTTGTATTCATAATTATCATTAAAATATATATTTCGTATTTAATATAAGAGCGTGGCGTGAAAAATATATTTATTTACAAACAAGCTTTGGCTGCTCACTTTTTATCTCGTTTATATTCGCAATGGTTTACGTTCAAGACCAAGATTTAAGATACACATATTAGAACAGTATGTCACTACAACTCAAAAGAAAGAAAGAAGTTGAAACTTGAACGATAATAACAATGATTATTTGATATAGAATTTGAATAACAGAGTGTTATACAATTAAATTCTGATAAACGTGTGGTGATCCCGTCGAGGTCTGTCATTTGAAAATTTAGTTTATAATCAACTCGCAACTCATTATTTTTAAGACGGATATGTCATTTTACTTTTAAAGTAAATACCTTCATCTGTTTAATCCTTACTTATTTAGTATTAAAGATAATATTATCTTGCTTTAAACATTTACAGTAAGTCTGTGTTTTGTCGTGTTGAATTTTGAGATGTCTTTTCAGAAGCTTTGACAAATGTCGATGTTCATACAGATGCAACTTCAAAGCTAATTTGCTTGGTGTAGTGTAGTCCTACTTAGTGAAGAAATAAACATATATTGGACGTGAGTAAAATATTTGTCTTTTAGATTTAATTCTTACTTGATTTCAGATGTGAGGATCAAACCAAGTCAATCTGTAACAATACACAATATTATTAAGACATTGAGCAGAAAAGACAAAATGAATTAAAATTCATGAGACCGTTATTAACTTTTCCTTAACTATCAACACCGTATATATAAATAGATTATCTCTTAATATTATCAACATCGATTTTCTTTTTATGATTTGTTATCGATACATGTAAATAAAATTGAAACGTCCGTCTTAATTAAAACGTTGATTCAATATATGACATTTTCAAATTCAATAACTTTATTTAAGATAAATAACTGGACGCAGACAAAAAAATTATCCCAAATGACAACAAAAAATATTTAACTTGAGTTTATATGTTAAAAGAGTTTTGCACAAACCGCATTTATCTCATTTTGATCGAGAGCCTGAGAATGAAATAAACAAAGATACTGTTGAACGGTTAGGTCCACTGTTATCCAATTTAATATACATAATATATTATGTCGTGTGAATTTTCTATGAATGCACAATTTATAAAACATGGTATAATGTTTGGTCTACAGTTAGATTTATTCGTTCTAAGTTATACTTGTTACTATATTCCTATTAATTTCTTATAAAAACTTAATTTCCTTATAAAGGTAGATAAGTTATGAATACTTTGAAAACGTAATAAAAGTGAAATGAGTGTTAAAATGAAAAGTATTTCGATATTTTTATAGCTAGCACGTCTTACAGTTACTTAAAGGGATGTGGCTTTTATCATACAAATCAATGTAACTATAATGTAAGAACTAGTTTCGAAAAGGTCATTAGTAACGACGTAAGACGGCTTTATTAAAATGCATGCTTCATTTCCTTGCTTTGTAATCAGATTAACCCAATACAAATGAAAAAGGCGTTTGCTAAGATTACGTACAAAAAGTTGCAGTTATTAAAAAAATATATATAACAGTTCAACCTGTAAAAAGATCAATAAAATACTAATAATAATAATAGTTAATTAAATTAAACGAAGTAACAACACAGAAAAAAAACAATTACCATATACCAGAGCGAATATTAAACGGCAGCCATACTTAGAAATTCAACTTCAACCTTGATTTTTATAACTTTAATTGATTTCCTATTCTTTGTTAAAATTATTCTTGGTTATCTTTTTCTTTCCAAAAGGCTTCAAGGTCCACCAAATAAATACCTCCTAAACCGCTTATCCGATTTTTATAAACAGGGTATCAAATGAAAGCTTATAGTCTAACGATGCCAGGATTTTGTTTTGGCGACGCTGTAAGGTCAACAAGGTCACCAAATTAAAAAATAAAAATAACGGCGAGCGAAGCGAGCCCTACGACTAGTTACATATGCTGCCCGCGTTAGCAGAGATAAAATGCTCATCTGGACATATTATCTCTTATACAATTTATGATATCTTTCTGTCATAAATTACTTTTCGTACATTTTATGATAATAAGAATATTTCATATACATGACAAATCAATACAAATCTCATATGGTATCAAATACAAAGAAATAAATAGGAGGGACAAATGGAAATATTATAAACAATGGACACATAAATAAACAACATCGTAACTATATAAGCTTATAAAATAAACCTTTTAATTAATTACTTAAGGTACTATCTGTAATTGTTTCGAGATTAATTTTCTTAAAGTAACTTTATGTTTTCTGCTATTGCAAGATAGTTAAAACCTGAAGTTTTTTTTATTATAAATATCTCACAAGTAGAAGTCTGAAACTACATAAACCTTTAATTAGTTATATACTAAGAACAGGAAGTATCAATTTTGTTATACAAATATCAAATCAAAACAATATCAAAATATGACAAGGACAAAAGAAATTTAAAAATGGCGTAAAAATCGGAATATCATAGAAACGAGTTTATACATAGTGTTGGTTAACAAGTCATGTAAATTATGAATATATTTAGTTTTTTATTTTAAAAAGATAATGAACAAATTAATTGTGATCGTATTACACCTACTATTACAATAGCTTTAATTGGAATTTAATAAGTTAATTCAGGCAAAAAGTTTAAGGGCTGCCTTGGAAAAGTTACAAGGATTAAAGTAAGAGTTTCTATATAGATTCGACAAATATACAACATGTAGTTTAGGTAACGTGAGTAGTTACTTACTACTTCGACCCAAAAATTATAACAGACATCTCTAAATATAAATATACCAATATACATGACGCCTCGCGCGTGATAGACGATGAGAGTGATTGTACTTGTTTAGTAAAACGATACTTCTAAATTCTTTAAATTTCGTTACTTACAGATAGATTAAATTATTGCTTTTGTTGGAATTAGATATAGTTGAGTCAAAATAATGTTTACGTAACAATACTGAATATAAAATATACTTAATTCTAATCCTTAAGTATACAGTTCATGCTTTGTTATTTTATTTCCAAAATCAATGTATAAGTACAGAACAGTATGTTAAACAAGCAACGAGTTTTATTTCAAGGATAAATAGTCTGATACCCAATATGATGAACGTGAAGGACAAGCCATGCCACCCTCACCGTCATATATATATATATATATATATATATATATATATATATATATATATATATATATATATATATATATATATATATATATATATATATATATATATATATGACGGTATACGGTATACGGGCGTAAATTTAACTATATATAATATATAATTTAACTTATGTTTTGGGTTTTAAATTATTCTTGTAAGAGGGAATTTGTTTTAATATACGAGTATATGTATATATTTTTAAATATTTTTTTTTCAGATGACTGCGAATACTGTCGCAACATATGAGAGTTACATCTTAATTTTAATTATTTTATTTATTAATTTTATTTATTAACATTCTAATTATGCAAAGCGGCAAACGATATTACATCTGCTGGAATATGCCAGAAATAGGTTTGACAGTTGTAATTCTATCGAAATATCAGACAACTGTAAACCTATATAATACGAAATATATATTACATCCTAATAATATTTGCTATTAATGAAATATATTATAAAAAGGCCATTTAAATTATTATCAAATAAAAATATAAAATCTCGCAATAATGAAATTATGATTTTGTACCAAAACGTATTACGTCAGATGTCAGATGTTGTACGGAATAATCGAAGTGACGATAAAGGTATGAACAGTTTAAAATTCCTATAGAAGACTTTATTACACACTTTTATATATAACATTATATATTTATACGTTATATACGTAAGTTACCTATACGGCCATTATTCCATTATTAAAATGTATGTAATATGTATTTTAACGGTATAGTCATACGGAAATATTGTCCTTTGTTGGGCCTTAGTAAATAAGCTTTTTTTAATGTTTTTTATTGTGTGTATGAACGTTTATAATAAAACTGTTATTAATTAATCTTATAAACGAATCCTGACTAACTTTTATATTGACAAACATTCGAGTTACTTGTGTATTTTTTGTAGTCTTTTAGACTCAAGGAAATCTTCACAAATTAATTTTTAGATAAAGATCCACCATATCTATTAATTGGTTACAATTCAGGTAAATGTATAATCTGGAACTATTAATATTCATATTATATATAATATTTGTTTTATATTAAAATAAGCAGTTTTTAAAATAAACAAATGATTCATTTAAATTGACTTTCAGTCAAGCTATTAATTTGGAAGCGTTTCAGTCCCTAATTCGGTCGAAGAAAACTTTAAAGGGCATTTCATTTATTATTTATTTATTTATTTAATAATCATCAATACAATTTTTGTCGTCTGAACTGTACCTATTTATAAATGTCTTATTCGTTTATTTTTATTGCACTGAATATAACTGAATTCTGAAAAGATTTTGACAAACACGTTTAGGATTTGATATTTTTTCAGGAAAATGAAGATTTATCAAAAAATTTATCCTTATGCGAATTATAAAAAAATATATTAGTCATATTCTTGACGATTAACAATAAATTGCTTGTAGTCTTTATTTAATTGTTGCCTTTTATTACATATTGAATTTAAAATTAAAGTAATTCAGCATCTAATATAGAATTTTAGAGTGACATGTATTTGGAATGAAACAATCACATCCGCGATACACATGTAGAGGGAGGAAAGTAATTAACCGTTGTGGTGTTATGTAAGTTATTTCATATCAGTTCCACAATTTAGAAATAAACAAATAAACCTCCCTAATGTATTTCAGACTAATTATATTTTAATCTTCTTTATTATTTGAAATGATGATATTTTGTTTATTATAACTCGTCCTATTCACAAAGATTTCAGTTAATACCAACAAAATCACAAACAAAATATTACATTTAATAAAAATATAATAATAGTACTCAGTTGCCAGAGCACCAAGTTTAGTAGCAGAGGTCTTAGGTTTAAGTCCAATCTATATTGATGAGTATTTAAATTTATGTATTTTAAGTTTTTATAAAATTTTACATATTTAACATGTTTCTACATTATCATTTTGTACGTCAAGTATATACGAGTATAATGTGCATACAAGTTATCCGATATACGGTATCAGAATCAGAATAAATGACACATTTGGAATAATGTGCCATTATTTACTTGCTACTACAGTAGCAAGTTATACATAACATTAACATCAATCCATTTTCGCCACGTGTGTGTGTGTGTCTGTGTATGACGCGTGTGACGTTACAATTTTACTGCTGCCGACGATATTTATATTGTTAGTTTGTAGTTAATAGTCCTACAAAAAGTAAATATCGATAAAAAACGAATTCCATTAAAATAGTACAAATATATCTTACTTATTTAAAAACTTCAGTGATATCTTGTAACTCGGATATTGTTGACTTACACCACTAACCGTCAGAAACTTGGAGTCATCACATCTAGAGATATTTTTATACGCTGAGTTTTTAAAAAGAAAATAACTATACTCCTTACATAAAAGTATTTTAATAAAATCTTAACAAAATTATAAGAATAACAGTGTATATTAAAATATTTTATAGTAAAAAAAAACTATACAAAGCAATAAATCTAAATATATCTCACATATAACATATCATTTTGTGTAGTTTTAAAACAGTTTTTTTGTATAAAAAATTAAAAGATTTCGTGTTTTATCTTCTTTGGGGGTAACAGTCATTTGATTTTTCTTATTGAGTGGAATAAACTAGGGAATTGTCGCCTCAAGTAACCGTCATAACCTCGTTAGGGAAATAATTGATTCAGTAATACTAAAGTTCTTATTTGGTTTCAATTTGGCTTATTTCATAAAAAAACAATTTGCCTTAACTGTGAAATACAAAAAAATATGCGATATTAGTTTAATAGGCTAGTATTTAGTTAGACAGAAGCACACTTTTGGCGATATATTTCGCAAAAAATATATATTTTCTCAACAATGATTTTCACGTACTATCAAAGTATTTCAATCAGCTATTGAGGAAAGTACGACACACGGACCATCTCTCGTTGTCAAGTGACAGATAAAAAAAATATCCGTGTGATATAATCTGTTCAAAAATTGTTTCCTAAAACTGGTTTACATTCTCGTTTATAAAATTAATGATGTTATCTTTACAAAATGTGTATTTGTATTTTGTACAATTGAATAACAATATTAAATTACCTGCGACTCAAATAAAGTGAAAGGTAGGAACATATTTAATTATGAGCAATATTCTCTTTCTAATCTCGGCTTACTAAATTTAACATTCACAATGCAACACCAGGGACCGTCAATAATCTGTTAATGAGGGTCCTTGGAATTGCATTGGCCTCTCGTTGAAAGCAATTAATTAAAAGTTAATTACTAAAGCCGTTTTTTTTTTCAGATACACTTTATAGCCGATTCTGATATTGGCTATAAAGTGTGACATATCTGATCATATCATCATTCATACGTGATTGTCATTAATGAAGTTCCAATTTTAACTACTTTGACGAATATATTGATTGATTGATTCCCCTTCTTAATCCCTACTTATTAATTTAAATCTTATTATTTATATTCTTTTTTTTTGCGGGTTTTAGTTGGAGTAAAATGAACACCAATTTCTTAACCTTATCGTCGTTATCTTTTTAATTTAAATAGTTAAAGTGTTACATTCACTAAACAAAGTATATATTTTCTATATATTTACTTACTTTCCTTATATATTTACATTTACTACCCACCATTTTATATACTCCTTTATATCTCTTCATTGGAACTCCATCACTACCTTACACTAAAGATAACAATAGATTCTATCAAAGAGTCTCTTGAGACCATATTAACCATGTGTTCAATAGTAGGATGAACGAAAACTGTGTCAGCAATGATTTCTAGTTCTCTTGCAGAAGTCACTACATTTCTAGAAGCTTTATATTATCTGCTCTCAATGGCATGCAAAGTTTAAATTTATGGCCAAGGAAATGATCGCCAATACATCCAACGTAGAAGAAAAATGCTTTTTTTGGATGACCTTGCCGATAATATGACTAATATGAGACTTTATCAATGCGAGTTACAAACATTTTAGCCGAGCATTCAGACCTGAGTTTTTTTTTCAGCAAGCTTTAAATATTCTCATCGATTGGGCCGGCAATCCGAAAATAATCCTCAACTTATCATGATTAATTTACAGATGTATCTATCCGCTATAAGGTTTGGTTTACAAAAACCACATTAAATAGCATGCCTTTTGTTCTGAGTGCATTAGTCGTAAAATGGTTATTCCCATTATCGATATCTTAACTCCCTTCATTATAATTACATTTACTAGTTCCATTAATTTCAATTATTTTCCTTCTCTCTGGAAATATGCATAAGTTATCACAATCCCTAAAAACCACACAAGTTATCACAATCACACCTTTTTCTCAGACTACCGCCCAATATCCTTGCTTCCTTATCTGTTATAAGTCTTGGAATATCTTGTTATTAATTATTTCTATTCATTCTTATTAGAAAAATATTACTTTTATAGATAACTTTGTCTTTTGTTTTTTTTCTTCCTTAGTGGTTACATCACCTATTTTATTATATATTTATTTATGTACATATTGTATGTATTTACAATTACCTACATATTGTATGTATTATGCTTCTATGTATTATTATGTACTTGTAATTGTAATAATTTTATTTACGTGTTGTACTCACAAGTATTAATGTTTAAATATGTTATGTATAGTGTTTTTAGTACAATTATTAATACAATGAAGAGTATCATTATTGTATTTATTAACTGGGTCGTCCGTAAAGGTTCTTGGGCCGTAAAAACTGCCAAACAGCAATTTCAAGCACAAATTTAAATGAGATTATAATAACAAAAAATAAGAATGGAATAAAATTTTTAGGATCTAAACAACATATTTAATCTACAAATTTATTGTACGAAAACCTTGCAAGTGTTGGTTTAATTTGCATGAAGGTCTGATTAAACAGGGAGAAAGAAATGAAGTATGAATTTTAAAAGCCGTCTCACGTGGTTATAAAGGGTCTTTCCGGAAGCTAATTTATAATATATTTTTTATATTTTGGTAATTTTGGTGTACTTAATAAAACCTACCGCAAACAACTCTCAAAGTTATTGTAATATCTAGTTACAAAAAAAATATCTAAATGTTATATTAATTATTAAAGTATTCGTTTTATGTAAAAGATTATTCGTATTGATTTTACGGTTTTTATACTCCATTTTTTTAACTAAAAGTATTAATACTATATTTGTTTTAAGATTTGTTCTTGGAACCTTTTACTTTAGCGTCACTGAGCATAACGTGAGAAAGTAAACATTTAACCAGATTTTCCTCGATTCTATTAAAAGGCACTTGACACAACGTGTAAAATAATAATGAAAGGTCCCTTTTGGCTAATCTACCTCGTTGTATCAGCATTTATAAATATTTACCATAAGTCATAACTAAATCCTTGGTTATCGCAAAATAAAAGTCGACAACATGCGGTCGTTACGTTAAAAGTTACAGCGAATAATTAAAAAGTTATTGCTTTCCAATGGCGTACTGAAATAAAGAGTCGTTTTGGCTAATGTAGTATAGCTGTTGTTATTTTAAATTAGCTAATTATTTTTGCTAGTTTTGTTGTCTTGTGAAGGTTACACTTGACAGTTTTATTCATCCCATTTTATAAACAGTAAGTTAAATAAAACTTTATTTAAACTATTTTTTTTATTATATTATAACCGTAGTCATCACTTATCACTCCACAAGGTTGAAATAATAATAAGAATAAGAAAATTTTATTAAAAGGCCATTACAAGGTAAATCTGGTTCCATCAACTTTGATTTTGTTTCTACAATATGAGTTATTTTGAAAATCAGCAACACTAACTGTAACAATAAATAATTGTAAAATCCGATTCGATTTATTTGAGGTATTTTAAATTATGCCTCCTGTGAATGGCTACGTTGTTGAATTAAAGAAACTTATTTATTATACGTATTGTTATAAAACAACCTTAAACGTATTTTTTTTACTTTACCGGTAAAATAAAAAGCAAACCCAACGAAGTCATCAGCTGATAATGATACTTGTATAAAATTTCTTAACAAATTCTTAAAACAAAAAAATAATTAGGCTCTAATTACAATAAGTCCTTGAATATATGAACCGGGAATGAGCAGAGATGCTGCTGATGCTGGTTATTGACAACGTTGCTTGTTTTCAGAAAATTATATACTAGCTATTTCCTGTTCAATATAATTACTATACATATCAATATTTATTTATATATTTGGTTCTTATGCTTATATTAAATAAAATATTTACCTTTTTTAATATATTTATTTTCTATATTATATATTTTCTTATATTACTCTAATGTTTAATATTGCTTATAAAATTATAAACATAAATCAAAACATTCAAAATGTTTCCTACCCTATTTGTTTCAAGATATTTTAAAATTCAATATATTTTGCCAAGCAGAAACTTAATGCGACTTTCTCCGGATGAACGAAGAGTATTGCAACATGTGAGAGTTAAAACAACTTTATTTCTATTGCACTCTAAGTGTTTTGCTTTTAATTAGTAATCTATAAAAATTATTATTTTAAATAAAAGTCTTTTACCATAATTAACTTAAGCATTTAAAACTTTATTATTACATAATTAGTTAAATAACCTATGTAATCTAATTAATAGTTTTGGGTCCATAAATATTTAAATGTAATTACTCATAAGGATATACTTTATTATGACTCTACACAATAAAGCGGCCCGGTAATTGTTCTGAAAAATGATTATTTTAGTTTACTTACAAAAAAAAGAAAGTAATACATAAGATAAGAAGCCTTTGACATTATATATTTAATATCGATCCATTACCGATAGTGTGCTACGAACGTACAATCACATTCTCATGTGTCATTTATCATAATGACAAAGTATCAAGTAAAACTTTTTCAATATTTTTCATGTCAATCTCTAGAGAAGAGAAAGTTAGAAAAGCTCGAGGCGACTATACGAGTACATGTTATTAACACTATTTCTTTCTAGGAATATTTAAATTTTTCAAATCCTTCGATACCCAAATTCGAATTGGTAGTTGAAAAATATATTTATTATCGTTACTCCCTACTGAAACGTGCAGTTTGACAGGATGGTTATCGGAAGTTTTATTGCATTTTATCTGGTTTGTAAGACTTGGTCACTTGGGTTCTTAGTAAACAAACTTGTTATAACGTTAATTGTTATGAGTTATTATTGTTGTTGATATTAATAAAACATGTTGCAGAATATTGTTCAATATATGTACATACTCTGGTCACGGATGAAGACCGGAAGGGTTGCAGAAGCATTGGTCACTGGGGAATATTACAACATATGTTCATATACCAGGTAGGTAGTTAATTTATATAAGCTGACACTTTGAAGTCATCACATCGAGTATAATTGTATTTAGGATACAATGCAGTATTATAGAAAAACAGTATGAAAATAATATTATCCTCAAAGCTTTATCAACTGTTTATCGAATATAAAATATGGAGCTTGTTGTATAAAGTTTTTTACCAACCATAAAATAAACTGTTAATCGTAATAATCTTACTCTATATTGAGATTTAGAACATGAATAAACTTTTTTTTTATTTTAGAGTAGGGCAATTGAGCTTGCGGGTCTGATCTGATGACTGATCACAAACTCTTCCAACATCTGGGAAATCGCAAGAACATTGCCAGCCTTGAAAATGAGTGTATGCGCCTTTGACTAAAACTCTTACTCGAAGAAAAGTATTTTATCAAAGAGCATTTAACTTTCGGCTAACATTTAAGATTAAAACTACTTTTAACTAAAAAGTCAATATTTTTGTATATAACATAAAGAAATCTAACCCAAACGAAGTTTTTGCAGTTATTTTCATATTATGGTGTTCCTTACTTAATAAGAAAATTAGATGAAATATGATGAAATTAACCAAATTGAGTGTCAATATAATGTAATTTAAATGTATTATTCTTTTAAAATCACAATATATCCAGCAAGTGAAGAAACCAAAGAAGTAAAAAAAATACTAATTTGTTTAATTTCTATAGTGTAAAATAAAAAATGTAAACATAATTGGTTAAAAAAAATATTTAAACGTTTTAGAAAACTTCAGTGTTAGTAGGTTTAAGGATAAAAAATTTTAGTATGTAATGTTGAAAAAAATATGAAATGACTAGAGGTTGACCCACATTCGGTTCTTAGAGACTTTTGTTCTGATTGGAAAATAAAATGTAGATATTGATTGTGACAAGCTCTAAAGAAATCTCGTGAAAAAGTTTGATGTCCGACATCTGTGTTAATTGTGTTCAATATTGATTGATTGATTGATTGATTAGTTTATTAAACAATATGTCATCAAAATAGTAATGCACTAAGTCTTAATGTAAGGTTACAATGTTTCATTTATGGAATTCATTTATGGAATTTCACATTAGAAAATCTTCACGAGTATCTTCATTGTTTATCTATTAACTACAGAATTTTGTTTTTTTTAAACGCTTTATTATTTTTTACTTTTATCTGGGATAGGGAAGTAATTGGCTGAATTTTCACAGATAAGTTAGACGATGACTTTGGTTTCCTGCCAAGGGTCAGGCATTAGCTTCCGGCCAGTCAGCGGATTTATTTATTTCACAATTATTCTTGAAAAAGCAATAATATTGTAAGTTTCTCTATTGTATATTATATATATTATTTATTTGTTTTTGTGTGTAAAAATAACTGATATTGTTTAAAAATAAGATAATTTTGTTTATCAACATCACTTTTTTTCAAATTCTTAAGAAATTTCAGACTAGTATCTAGTACTAGTTATCTAGAGTTCAAATCCTTTTGTAAAGACTGTCAAATGCTATTTCACGGAAGCTGAAAGCAGTAAAATGAAGTAATTAAAAATGGCATATTACTAAATACAATTTATATAACTTTAAACTATAAAACAAACCATGATTAATATTTTTTATGATGGGTCATAACGGGATGAATGTAAATTATTTGTGGGCATGAAAAGTAAAGTTGCTATTAAACAGATCCCGCTACAAAAAATATTATAAAATAGTTACAGTACTACAAAAAAGATAGCTTGTTAATATCGCAAACAAGTATCTTTATATAATATTGACAAAAAATATATGATAAGATTAAATAACTACATTAATGATGAGACAATACACCAGTTGCAAAACTATAAGACTAGCTCTAGTCTCTGTCACCTACAATTATCCCCACGTCTAACACTAACTAAACTTTTTACCACTAACCAAACATTAATTGGAACAAATAAAGTGGTTGGATAGCTGTCCCTATAGATAAGTCTCGTTGGTTCTTGTACCTAACTTGATTGTTTAGCTTAAGTATGTCCTACTTTGGTATCTTATTAAACTCACAATAAATATAACAATCGACAATAAAATAAACATTATTTTACTATAAATAAATAATTTCTTAATAAATAACATTTACTTTAACATTTAAGTTAACCTTTCTATTTATTGTTATGTAATATGTATATAAAAAAATAAAGGAATAGCTGCCTTGACTTACTAATACTAACCGAGGACTAACTAAGAACCATGAAAATTAAAAAAATATTTTTCGAAAAAAATAGACGCCTTAGATAAGACATATTTAATATATTTAGTCCCCTGATAATGGTAAAAACGAAGGGAATGTTTGTATATAAATGTATGAAAATAATATAATTTCTGATGATTAAATCCCATGTGTTGTAAATAATGTTTGTAGCCGTTGTTTCATTTTGACCTTTTTAAAAACAGTAATTCATTTGTACAACGCGACAAAATTACTGACAAATAAATCAATCCATCCCACATCAGGTTTATATTGTAGTGCGGGGCTTGTCTGAAGGAATACAATATTTATATGTAGTATTTATTTATATGGCCAGGTATGTGTTTGAGTAATTTTGACCAAACATGTTTGGTTTGAATTATAACAAGTTATTTTTATAATAATTAATGATTAATTTCCTACCTTAACAAATATAATTTATATTTATATATTAACTCTTTTAGAACTAAAATGCTAATAATTTGTAAAAGATTCTTCAGAAACTCAGATGGAGCAAACTATGAGGCGCATTTAAAAAATTTCAATCTCTTGCTTTTTATTTGTGTACTTGAATTACGTATGTTTTTCATTTAAACCTAGATTCTGTTCTTTATAACTATTTGAAATTGATATCTATAATTTAACCAAAATTATTTATGTATAAAATAACTATTTCCAAACGTCCAACAATACGTCATTTGCATTTCTCTAGTGAATTGTTTGCTAGTACTATATAACGTCATTTTAAATTTAAAATAACTCATCCAATCCTTTATAAAACATATTAGAAGCACATGTGTTCCTAATACAAAATCACACCCGCCATTGTTTCACAGAGATTCCACAAATAGAAATAAACATTAAAAAAAATATTACAAAATGTTTACCTCTTCTAGTATTTAACACTAATTGTATTTTAATGTTCTTTATCATTTGGAATAGTAATATTTCGTTTGTTATAACTCGTCCTGTTCCAAAAGTTTTCAGTTAATACAACTAGAATCAAGTCTAAATCGCATCGCTATCCTCCTTGATGAATTAAGTATTCTAATTATGTATATTTAATAATAAATGGTAGCAAGCAATGTATATTTAATAATAATAATAAATTCGCAGAGGAACGGACACTGTATCAGAAATTGTAGGTTCCTGCCTGTGTTGATAAATTATTAATTCTACATTATTGTTAATTTTATCAAACTTAACAAAGTTAATATATCTATACATAATTATATTCCATCAATTGTGTGTAAAGTCTATACTAGTTATCCGATACGTAATGATTATCAGAGCGAATATTAACGTTTTTTTTCTGGTGTGACGTCACTTGCTTGTGAATTGTAGTAACATCTATACTTAGTATAATATAAAAATCATTAGATAATATATAATAAATCAGAGGTTTTTAAAACAGTTTCAGCGGCAAGATGTATGTCGAGTGTTGTTAAGTCACTATAATTAAAAAAAAATAAGTCATAAGTAAGTAAGTATTACAAATAACTTTAGTAGTATTATTACTTACTATTTTAAGTACTTAACAAAAATGTATGTTCAGATAATCAACATTTTGTTATATTAATATATTTTTGTTGAATTATACATATAAGAAGCGTTTGTATTTTGTACGTGAAAATAATAAGTAAAAGCTTGTTTTACAAATCATCTTAAATATTACAACGACGGCAAACTTATATACCTTACTAAGCGTAAAATTAGCTTTAATGGCTAGAACAAGCTAGAGCTAGAGCTGTGTTAATAATGTGTAGAGTGCTTTTTGAATTAAGCTTTGTCTTTGTTTAGAACATAATAAGTTTAAGTTTACAGGTTATTTATTACAGTAATTATTCAAATTAATAACATTATATTTTATATTATATAAATACTGGTATCATTGTAAGGGGTAAAACTATTGGATTTTCAAGTACTGATTCTATAGACATACAAACTACTGCAGCTATGGCAATGTAAAAGATGTAAAACTTTAAAATATCGCTTCGTTTATATTTCTCGCGACATCACCAGTCACCATACATTTAAATTTACAATATTATTATTATTTATTCTTTATTTGTACCACAAAATATGAAAAAAAATAAAAAATAAAATAACACATAAAAAGTACAACAGGCGGCCTTATCGCCTAACGGCGATTTCTTCCAGGCAACCTTACAAACATTAAGTATTAAAAAAAATAAAAAACATTGGTACAGGTAGGTGGCGTAAAGTTACAGACTAAACATACATATAAATAATAACACACTAATAAACATATAATGTAAAAAAAAACTATAAAACGTAATAAACTAAACAATGCAATACACTACTTATATTATATACTACATAATTAAAATAAATAAAAAAAAATAAGTGATGTTCAGTGAGTGTTATACAGAAGTTGTTTTAACTATCTTTACTCAGAAAGTATTCTTTTACAGTTTTTTTTAAATATAATTAATGTTTTCGATTGCCGTATAGACAAAGGAAGAGTGTTCCACAGTTTTGTGGCAAGCACTGTAAAAGAGTGCTTATAAAATTTTGAGTTATGGAATGGCATTTTTAATATTAATAATTGTGACGATCTCAAATCTTCCTGTGGTCCTAGAAATTCAAATCTTTCCTTTAGGTATGAGGGTGTAATTGGATGGAATAATACACAGTACAGCAGAGAAAGTACATGTAAATCCCGGCGTCGACGAATAGTAAGCCACTTGAGCTGTTGACGAAATTGTGAAATGTGGTCATATTTGCGCAAGCCAAATACGAACCTTATAGCTATGTTTTGAAGTCGCTCAAGTTTATTTAATTGGTCCTCGGTCAAATTAAGAAAGCTTACATCGGCATAATCTAGAATAGAAAGTAGGAGAGAATGTGGTAACATAATTTTGGTAGGAATAGGTAGAAAATATCTTAGTCGCTGAAGAGAATTCATTGCGATGAATGTTTTCCTACTGAGATCTTTTATGTGAACGGACCAACTTAATGTTTGGTCTATGTATAACCCAAGATCTTTAGCAGAGTCACAGTATGGTATTGCTATACCGTCATATAAGATCGGTGGGAGATTTAATTTATTAATTTTAGCAATCATGCCGGGTCTGCCAATAATAATTGCCTGTGATTTAGTGGGATTTATTTTCAAACCATAGAGACAACTCCATTTTAAAATTTCAGTCAGGTCATCATTAATGGCATATATGGAGGAATGCAGATTGTCAGTTAGTATGGCGGTAAATTTGAATATCGTCTGCATACATGTGAAAGAGAGAAGATATATATTGAGTTATGGAATTAATGAAAATTGCGAAAAGTAAGGGAGATAAAACGCCGCCTTGAGGCACCCCAGCCGAGACATTGCACCACGATGAGAAGGACTTATCCTGCCGGATGCGCTGTCGCCGGCCAGTGAGGTAACTTCGAAACCAGTGTATCACCGATGGAGATATGTTAAGAGTGCGTAACAGACTTAACAGAATATCGTAGTCAACAGAATTAAATGCGTTGCTAAAATCTAGCAGGGTTAATACAGTCAGCTGTTTATTATCCATTGCCAAGCGAATATCATCGGTGACCTTGACTAATGCTGTAACCGTACTATGACCGGGACGGAAACCGGATTGTAAGGGACTTAGTAAATGATGGTTATTGATAAATGTGCTCAACTGCTGATAAACTATTTTCTCAGGGATTTTGGAAAGAAAGGGTAAGATGGAGATAGGACGAAAATCACCTATATTTAAGGGTTTCGACTTTTTAGGTACTGCAATCACCTGAGCATGTTTCCAAGCATCAGGAAATTGACCATTGGTAATGGAATAGTTTAGGATGTGACTTAGAATAGGAGCAATAATATCTAGGATGGGTAGGATCATATTACGGCTTATACAGTCAGCACCAACAGCATTTGAAGAAATGGATAATACGCACTTCTTAACATCACATTCGGTGATAGAACAAAAGGAAAAAGATAAGAAATCTGGAGTTGGGAGAGATGAAAGATAATGAAGTATGCGATCTTTATCGGCAGTGTCCATTATTTTAGAAGAAGAGAAGTGTTTATTGAGAAGTTCAATGTCAATATTGATAGAAGTATTTGTAGTTCTGCCAACTCCAACCGATTCAAGAAATTTCCATGTTTTAAATGTGTTGCCATCTTCGATTGAGTTATGAATATGGCGGCGCTGGGCATCTCTACACGAAGTATTACAGCGATTTCGAGCTCTATGATATTTAGAGCGGTTGGTATCGGAGTCTTTTCATTTATATTTATATTTTGCTTGATTTTTTTTTGCCATTAAAGCCCTCAGTTCATTAGTTAACCACGGTGCAGGAAGATGTTTCATTTTAATTGGTCGTGCAGGGGCATGCCTGTCGTATAATTGGGTCAACAAATTATTTAATATTTCTACCTTATTATCAATAAATTCGGAATTAAATACAAGATTCCAGTCTAACTGACGAGCATCCTCACACAGTCGATTATTGTCAATTCCTCCAAAATTACCTTGCAGAAGTGTAGTGGGTTTGTATTTTGGAGGACGTATATTATAAGAGATATAAATCAAATCATGATAGGAAAATGCATCAGCAGAGTACTGACCGTGTTTTAAAACAAAATTTGGTGAAGATACCATAATAAGGTCAAGAAGAGAGGGTTCACTGCCGGGGAAAAAGTGTGTAGCATTAAGAGGCAGCAACTGTAAGTTACATGCTTCAGATACATTTAATAGTTTTTTGCTGCGATAATTATCTTTTTTTCAGACATGTATTAAAATCACCCATAATAATAGAATGATTGTAGTAAGGAACATATTTATCTAAAACGGTCTCTAAAGAATTAAAATAATTAAAAATAGAAGGGGGACAGTAAAATACGCCAAGGAGGATTTTAGATTTACCTAAATATACTTCAATTAATAGATGTTCAGTGGCTTGAGGGTCTGGAGGCTGAGTGGACGAACTAATAATATTAAAGGGTAAGTGGGTACGTAAGTAGATCGCAACTCCTCCCCCACCCTTACCAACGCGATCATTACGAATGAGATGAAATCCCGGCAGTGAATAAGGAGCTGATGACAAACATGGCTTAAGCCACGATTCTGATATTAAGATGGCATGTATATTAGGAGACTCAAAAGATGCAAGCATATCAGGATAATGAGCCGGGATACTTTGTGCATTTATATGGATTACATTAAAACTTTTCAGACAATCTGAGAAACACGAACTAAGAGTGAAATTAAGAGGATGAGCGGCTGTACTGTGAAAACTAACATCACTTAAAGATTCGTCACAAGATGAAAGGGAAAGAAATTGGTTACTACTGATACTATCTGCTGAAGACATAATTAATATATGTGTATATAATATTCAGTATATAAATTATTAAAAAATTAAATAAATATCAATAATACGTTTATAATTATAATAATAATTTTATATTATACAAATATAAAGGCGTTCAGAATATATATAAATGTCTACCTAATAAAATTACTAATAACGAATAAAATTAAAGTACCTAGCGGTTTGCTAACCCACCAGCTTTGTAAATAAACATAATTTTAAGATAAGGTAACACTTAAACATAAAACAAAATATGTATATAAAATTAAAGTTTTGAAATTAAAAAAGAAAAAAAAAATCACATCGAGTAAGAACTGACATAAACAAAAATTACTGCAATGCCCTCCCAGGTATTAAAACATAAATATAAAATATAACATAAAACAAAAAAAATAAAACAAAAAAAGTATTAAATAAATCTATAAATTGATGGACAACGTCAAGTTGATGACAGCTAATGTCAATTGGCACTTGTCACAGTTAAGACTATGTATTGTCAAGTTGCTGTAATAACTAAATAAGTATTAACTATTAAATAGTTATTTGTGATTTTATACAAAGTACTTCAACTATTTCCACACTAAAAGTAACTAGCAGAATTAGGGAGAGACTCATTTGAAAGTAATAGTAACAACAAAACAAAGTTATAGTTAAAATACAATACATAAGTAGTTTAAAATATTTAATATCAACTACATGCAAGAAAATTACTTTTTGATGGTTCTTTTTGTACGAGGTATCTGAGGTTGTCTAACCTTCGACTCAGTTGTCATGAGAGGCGAAGCAGACGCTGCTGATCCTGGATCCCGGACACCAGATACATTACAAAGATTGTTGAGCTCCGAAATTGAGGTTATTCTTTGGCGCTTACCATCTGATCCAACAACAATAATGAAGCCATCCTTTGTCCAGCATCCGGATAATCCAAAACGTTGTCTTGCAGCAATAAACGCCTCATGTCTTGGCTTAGTCAGGAATTCTGACAAAGTAAGTCCTGAATTTTTAAGATTGGTTTTGGAGAACCACACCTTTTTTCTTAAGGACAGATCTTTGAACTTGAAAAGTATGGGTCTTGGTTTATCTGAGACCATAGTACCTAAGCGATGACATCGACTAATATCTTCAAGAGAAAGATCAGGCATTTTTAGATGATCAGACAATAACTTTGTTTCAGTGGATGTTAAATTTTCATTTTTGTTTTCAGGGACACCGTGTATCAATAGCATTTTCCTTCGAGTCCACATTTCAAAATTATCCTGCTGTTTAGACAGCAACTGTACTTGGCGTTGGAGTCCTTCAAGTGCTGCCAACACAAAGGACCTGAATGCATTAAATTGGGCTGCAATATGCGAAGTTGGACTTGTTGCAGGAATGGAAGCGTTGAGGTTCTGCTGAAACTCAGCCATCTTAGAATTAAAGTGTTGTGTCAGTTCCTGTATTGAGTCCTTTATTGATTCCATAGTGTCCAGGAGAAGCAATAAAATTAAAGTGAAAGATAGCGAGGTGCAATTATTGTGAAATATGTTTTAGCTAATGTTTATGTGGAAACTTTACTAGGGAGAACTGCTGGTAGGTAAAATCACTTTCAGTACATAATTTATTTATGCACAGAATAAGTATAACAAATTAAAATAAAATATTATACTGGGAGCACAAAAAAATACGTCTACACTTTTTACAACCTACCCACAAAAAAAAAATTATATCTATGATTATAAAAGAAACACATCAAAAATGATGTCACCGTAGATGATAAGGTCTCTTAGAGCAACCTTTTAGAGAAGCTATAAGTACAGGGATGAAAATTAATTCTAGGCAATTGTAAATAATACCCACTCGCGTATCTCCTAATCTTTAAAACTATGTCAGACACATATTTTTTTATTTTATTTTACAGCATCATAGTCGTGTTTTTTACTACAATATTATTTGTAATCAAAATAAGAATACTTGTAGTGTGCTAAATTTTAAGATTTTAAAGTAATATAGAAGTGTAAAAAAAATATACGCAAAATAAAAAATAATTAAGTCATTTTAAAAATAACAAGAATGAAAATTAAGTTTTATAAAAATGCTACCTAACGTACAAGCGTGTAACGACTTTATATTGTTTGGAATATTAAATATAATTTCTGGTATTAAAATATAATAATATTCTACGGCATTGCTACATATATGTTCTACGATAAAGAGCAGTGGAATTTATGATAAACACATTATAAATTTTCTAACATTTTCGTTCTTTTAACCAGTCAGGTTAATGACTGGTTAAAGAACGTTTAGGTACGCAAAATTGCAAAATTCATTCCACCGTTCATGTTGATGCTTACTATTGTCAAATGATATTATACAACATTTCATTACCACCGCTGAAGAGCGACTATATAATTTAATAACATTCAGATTAAGTCGGGATTCAGAGACCTTCCGCAGACACCGGCTTAATATAATCTAACCATACCACTATTGCTATATGGTATATGATTTTGGTATCGCAGATTAGTACGAATAAAATCAACACTTCACAAGTCGTGTATAGCACGAGATAAGAAACGAATTGCAATTTCAACCCTTAGGAGCTAAACATAGTTCAGGATCCAATATTAATTTTGATCGGAACATATTTATAGTATGATCTATCTAAAATAATGCCATGTGAGGTTTAAAAAAGTTAATAATTTTTCAAATTTATTTAGGTACATAATTTTTTTTGATTACCCGCAAAATAATATTAAGAATACATAGTTAAAGATAAAGTTTTTATTACATGGAAGTCCTATAATTATATTATTTAAATTAATTAAAAATTATAATATTGTACTAAAATATTTCGTCTACAATTATGTAAATACAATAAAACAATGTTGTCTCATTCTCTCTCTAGGGATACGCCTATTATATTATATTTATATTTTACCTACATATTGAAGTTTTATGATATAATATTTTGTAATATGGATAATGGAATAATATTTAGTAAAACTAAATAATATAAACGTATTAAGGTTTTATGTTATTGTATTAATTACTTTTCAGAATTTACAATTACTTATAACAATTGTTATTACTAAACATCTATATATACTCATATATAAACGATTTACCACTCACTGACTCATCATAAAATCTCCGAAACTATCTATCCGTTTAACTTAAAATTTTACTTCCTTCCGTTGTGATGTAGACGTCTACTAGGAATCGATTTTACGGAATGCATTTTCCCATGTTTTAAACATGTAGGAGCTATACACTTAACGCCGAGGTAAAAGTTACTATAGTAACGGTTACCATAGCAACGGTTACGATGACAACGGATGTTATGACAAAGGTTATCATAGCAACCTAAGTTCACATCCAAATTAATAGTGTGCCCAGCGAAAGCGGAGGGAATAAGCTAGTATTATAATAAAGTGGTAAAAGTTACTGATTTGACATGTTGGAAGAAGCCACCTTCATGATATTAAATTATTGTGTTTGTACACTTATATATGTTTAGCACAAATGTATGAATTATGGGTGTAAATATATTTGTAATGTATTTATGAATTTAATAATGTTGTTCAGAATAATTGTTTTGTCAGAATTTAATTAATTCATATGTTTAAAGCTATTATTATGACCAAATGTAATAAACGGCCACAGGCTCCTCTGCAGTTTTTAAAATTGTTATATAATATGAATATTATAATTTTGTGTGTTTAAACACAAATTTATAATATTATATTTATTTAATCTATTGTATAATTGAGTAAAGAATTGTGAAGTATTTAATTATTTATAATTTCTTATGAGTATATTTTAAACTAATAGTTCATATGATTTTCAGAATGAAATGAAATAGTACTGCGATCTCCATTTTTCTGCGACTAACTAATCTTTTTAAAAATATAGCTCACGGTATTACTATATCGTTTATATAAAATGTAAATAAATGCGATATATTCTTTACTTAACATTGGTTTGGTAGAAAAAATATTTACAAATTTGATGACTATTATATCGAATTCTACTGAATAATCATTTAAATTAAAGTGTCAAAAATAGTTAATTATAACTAAATCTAGTTTTCGTTCATCTGACCTGTTTTCAGAAAATTTAAACCAATTCCAGGGCTAGAGGAAATAGTTTATTAAATATTATAATTAAATAATATTTAGGAAACTGGAATATATCCTTAAAAATACTATTTGGAATATTTAATAATCTAATAAAAGACAAGAAGAGGAACACTTTGTCTGCAATAAGTTGATATCTTTTTTATTAATAAACAATGTTTCATCCACCTCTTAAGTATATTTTTATTTTATCAGAATGACCAATGACATTTTTAACAAATATTATATTATTACAGAAAAATAATAGAAAAATATTTATTTCTTGAGAAGACTCATTATGACACCAAAATTATGTAAAGTAAATAAGTAAATATAAACTAATCGTATTCACGTCGCGACTGTAGTGTAAAAGGTAGTGTTTCTGCAATGAACCTGGTTAAAACAAAGCGATATTCATTTATGAAAGCAATCTTCTCTCTATCTCTGAATGGAAATAACATTTTGATTCTGTAACATAAACAGTTTCCCAATAACCGACAGTGAAATGTACTTATTAGTTTTGGTGAAAATTACCTCGAAATGTAGTATTAAAAATATTACTAAATTTTGTCAGCTTAAAATGTTATGTATATTTCATTATTATTTTTGTGCTATAGCTTTTTAGGCATAATTGAATCTTTACACTGAGTAATTATAATCTTCCTCTCGTTACCAGCTTATCAACGGTTATTTATATCACCGCCATTGTTTTTAAGACCCTTACATACACACCTAATATAAATATAGCGTATTAATAAAGATGTTTTTAAAAAAAGTCTTTCGAGAAAAAATAAGAAAATATATTCTTATAAACAAGGTTCTTAAGAGCAGGTGAAAATTGTAGAGCAAACTGAACGAACATTAAATAATTTTTTTTTTTTTATTTTTTTTTTTTTATACTTTCTAGGTTAATGCTTGACTACATTCCACCTGATGGAAAGTGGAAATGTAGTCTTAGATGGTAAAGCGCATTAACTTAGTAACCTATTCACTCTTCTCTTGAAGACGCCCACATTGTATTTGGACGGAAAAACCGACGCAGGCAAGCTGTTCCAGTCCTTCGCTGTGCGAATTAAAAAAGACGAAGCAAAGCGCTTCGTTCGGACAGGGGGAATGTCCAAAACGTAAGGATGGAAACCTGCCGTGCGTCGGGACGTCCTGTGATGGAAGGGGGACGGAGGAATTAAGTCGTGTAATTCCAGCGCACACTCACCAAAATGTATCCTATAGAATACTGAGAGGCTAGCAATTCTACGCCTGTGTTCAAGGCTGTGGAGGTTGGCTTCTACCAATTCGGGATCGCCTATAAGCCTCTTTGCTCGCCTCTCAATTGAGTCCAGAACCGCAAGATGAGACTTTGCGGCACCAGCGAATATGTGACCACAGTACTCTACACACGACCGGATCTGTGCTTTGTATAATACAAGAAGCTGTCCCGGTGTAAAGTACTGACGGACCTTCGCAAGAACGGCAAGCTTCGCTGCAGCTGCTCTTGCTCTGGACTCAATACACCGACCAAAGTTGAGGTTCGAGGAAATCTCTAAGCCTAATAACTGTAGCCGGTCATTGTATTCCAAAGATACACTCTGGAAAGTAGGAGCCAAGGTGAAAGGGCTCCTTTTGGCGGTGAACAGACACGTCTGCGTTTTGGTGGCGTTGAATTTGACAAGATTGGCATTGCCCCATGCGGCGACTGCCTGAAGTTTGTCACCCAAACGTTGCACCATGGCTTCTCTTTCTGACTGTACTTGATCTCTACTAGCCTGACTACTCGGCAGGTATCTTTCTACAACTGTGCTGTCGTCTGCATACCCATAGATACCGGGCTTCAGCAGATCGTTGATGTGCAGCAGGAAAAGAGTTGCAGAAAGAACGGACCCCTGAGGCACTCCGGCATTAATTGTCAAGGGTTCCGAGGAAGACCCGTTGACAACTACTCGGAGAGATCTCTGGTTGAGAAAGTCCGTTACCCAGCCGATCAGACCAGGAGATATGCCGTACGCTGAAAGCTTGCTTATAAGGCTCGCATGCCAGACCCTGTCAAATGCCTTCGAGACGTCCAGAGAGACGGCGACCGCTTCTCCGTTCTTCTCGATGGCCTCGCCTAAAACGTGCGTAGCATACACTAAAAGGTCCCCAGTGGACCTATTTCGGCGAAACCCGTACTGTCGGTCACTGAGGAGATCGTTACCTTCAAGGTACGCTAGAAGGCGCGTGTTCAATACACGCTCCATAATCTTGCAGAGTATGGAGGTGATTGAAATTGGTCTATAATTGGCAGGATCAGCACGGCTGCCTTTTTTGGGCACTGGTTGCACGTTTGCAAGCTTCCAGGATTTCGGCACTATTCCAGTCTTGAAAGAGAGGCGATACAAACGTGTCAATACAGGAGACAACTCAGCTGCGCACGTCTTCAGCAGAATGGCTGGTATACCATCAGGACCACTGGCTTTATTCACATCAAGACGACACAATACTCTCCATACCTCTTTGTTGGTGATGCGGATTTCCGGCATCGAAATACCGCAGTGAGGAAGATGTGCTGGAGAAGCATTGCCAGTGTCTAGGTGCGAATTATCAGCGAACAGAGAAGCAAATACATTCGCTTTCTCTGTCGCTGTATGGGCCAAAGATCCATCCGGCTTCAGCAGAGCAGGCAGTGAGGGTTGGCAGAAGTTCGACTCGATCGCTTTGGCAAGAGACCAGAAAGCTCGACTGCCAGTAGGTCTGACAGAGAGCTTTTCGCCATTCTTAGCGATTCGATCGCGTCGAGCCTTCCGTAATGCCTTTTTATAGGACTTGGCAGCTTGGTTAAAGGCTCTCTTCTTTGAACGTACATCCGGAGCTTTGCGGCTTCGAGCATCAGCCCAAATGAGGTATGCCGAATGTTTGCGGTCTTCAGCACGACCACATTCGGCATTAAACCATGGGCGAGCTTTGCCACCGATGGGTACGTCAGTAAAAGGAATGAAATACTGCATTGCCTGATGCACCACATCGGTTATAGCGCCCGCGCAACTCGACGGATCCAAAGAAGAGAAGCAGACCTGCCGCCAAGGATAAGATGCAAAAAAGTGAAAGATCGGAGGTTCCCAAGGGGGAGGTGACCTCAACACTATACCTGTCCGGATCAGTTGTCAGCAGAAGGTCCAGGCAATTGGCTGTATGGCCTACTACATCTGGTACCCTTGTCGCTTGCCTCACCAGCTGAAAGAGGTCGAAGGACAACGCAAAATTCCGCGCTTCTCTTCCAGCATGGTCGGTCTTCTGGTACGGGAACAGCCAGTCCTGATGACAGGCATTAAAGTCCCCCAGAAAGACGAGCTGCGCTGAAGGATACTGATGTAGAGCCAAATCAGCAGCCTCACCGAGATGCTCAAATAATTTAGTTGTCTCCTGGTCACCGCTGTGCGAACGGTAAACACAGGAATACAGGATTTTTTCGTTTCCTGTGTCTACTAAAACCCATAGGGAAGAAAAAGTGGGGTCTTCAAGGTGACGGAGACGCAGGATACAGAGGTCGTTCCGCGCGTACACACAGACCCCGGCACGCGAGCGAAAGTTGTGCTCTAACGAGTAGCCGGGATAATCCAGGTACGCAGTGCTCAAAGGACATTGTATCTGCGTCTCCGTCAAAAAGAGCAAGTGCGGTTGCTCTGTCTCTAGGTGATGGTGGACAGGTTGGAGATTAGAGTGCAAGCCCCTGATATTAGTGAGCTGCACTTTGAATGAGGAGGAGTGCAACCGCTGTGAAAACTTGATCTTTTTATTGGCCTTTTTCATTAAAAAAATATTAAAAATAAGAGTGAATAGGATGAGAAATGGCAGTTGAACGAGGCGGTATGTATCGAACCCGACGTCAAAATTGGTGATATCATGCCACTGGGAGGCTAGTCTGGAGACTGCGGGGACGCCCGAACCCCCCCAGGGATCGCCACCGGGCCTCCTCGTCTGGTCGCCAACCAGCACGATGGAGCCACCCTGGGATTTTTCGCAGCTGGCGGGGCAGCCTTTCGTGGGTGGCTGAACCACTAATTGGGCCCCCAACTATCTGCGGGCGGCCAGCGGAAAGCCGTCGCTTCGGATCCCGCTACCCTCCTCGACTAGACACCCGACACAATAAGCACCAACTCAACGCCAAACCGGTTCGCCAACGCAACGCAACTGTTCAGACCCATTTCCCATATAGGCTTCATCGAACAACGTGCCGGAACACGACTAGGTCGCTTTGCGACACGACTTTGTCCGATGGGTGGTAACCTTGCCGGCGACCTGATGTTATGGTCTACCACCGAGAGAAAATTGACATCGGATCTCGTTACTCTTGACCTTCCCTGTACAGAAGATCAATTAAGTGCACTCATTTATTACTACGGTGTATTCTATGTCATATCAACAAAAGAATGGAACATATCATATGTATATGTATATTTCATATGTATATATTAGATGTATGTATGTTGCATTTGATTTTATATTGTGTAAGTACACTTTAAAATCTTAAACAAGATAGACTTCTCTTAACAAAGGTCCTATTTAAATAAAAAATGTTGGAGTTTCGCTAATAAGTAAACCATTATGATCACTTTTCATAATTGTTTACTTATTTGCGAAAATAATTTCAGTACAGTTAACTTTTTAGTCTAAATTCACAAAAACATGGCAATGCTAAATATTTTGGAATGATAAATATGTTGAAATAATCCTACGAACAAATATTCATAAACTTATCATCATTTTAACGAGAGATTCTTCAATACGATAAATGGATGTGTATTTTGTTTCAATTTTATACTACTATATTCACATAAATATCATCATGGTTTACGAAGAAGAATTTAAGTATTTTGTTATTAAATTTAAATACAGATTGAAAAAATATCTAAATATGCATTAATAAAGATTGTATACAAACATTTTACAATCAAATAAAGATTTTTATAAGAAATATTTGTTCTGTTATATACTAATTACAATATTATATGAAATCACTGCGAGACAATACTAGAAACTGAACAATATTAATAGCAATTACTTCATTAATATTGACTTGCCGGACATGTTGCAACCTAGACGAGTAATTTCATTTGACTGTTTAGGTCAATTGATATTTACAGTCTGAAAATCACAGTTTACAGTCAACTCATGGCTAATTGGTACCGAGAGCGAACACGTGATTGAAATTTAAAAGTTACTTTTAATGTAAAAATCAACATTTTAAATATTCTGCTGCATCGAGAATGCTTTGTATCTCCATCTTTATTATTAGGAACCAGATGTCTTGTGTTGTGTTTTCTTACAAAAATCTGATATATAAATGATCAGTGGTGTCGTACAGATTTCTAAAGCAATCAATAACAAATGATTTATTAAAATTGTTATTACATAATATAAATTATTATTTTGAGAGATTGAGATCTCAAGCTTCTATTGTATCAGATTCATAAAGTCCCTTGTCCCTTCACTGAATGTGATGTTAAGGAGAACGTACAATCAATATCTTCTAATGCTGTTGGCGCTGATAGTATCAGCCGTAACATGATCATTCCAATCCTTGATATTATTTCTCCTACATTAACTCATATCCTAAATTACTCCATTTCAACTAGTACATTTCCCGATTCTTGGAAATGTGCTCAAGTCATTCCTATTCCTAAAAAGTTGAAACCACTAAATATTAATGATTTCCGTCCTATTTCTATTTTACCTTTCCTCTCAAAAATCCTTGAGAAATTAATAAAAATCTCCTTCTTAGCCCTTTTCAATCCGGTTTTCGTCCTGGTCACAGTACAGTCACAGCATTAGTTAAGGTAACGGATGACATTCGATTGGCAATGGACAATAAACAGCTTACAATTCTAGCGTTGCTAGATTTCAGTAATGCTTTTAATACTGTTGACCATGATGTCCTGTTAGGCCTGTTACGTTCTATTAACATATCTCCATCAGTGATAGACTGGTTTCGAAGTTACCTCACAGGCCGTCGGCAGCGCATTCGGACTGATAATTTGTTATCATCCTGGTGTGACGTCCCGGCTGGGGTACCTCAGGGCGGCGTGTTATCTCCCTTACTATTTGCCATTTTCATTAATTCCATCACTCAATATATCTCTTCTCTCTATCACATGTATGCAGATGATATTCAGATTTACCACCATTCACGTCTTGAAAATCTTGATAGTTCTGTTACCGCCATTAATAATGACCTCAGTTCAATTAGTAACTGGAGTAAGCAGTTTGGTCTCAAATGAAACCCTGAAAAATCACAAGCTATTGTTATTGGGAGTCCCGGTATGATATCAAAAGCGAAACTTACCACCTATACAATTTAATGGCATTACTATTCCGTATTGTTCATTTGTTAAAAATTTAGGCATTTATTTGGATCAGACTATGTCGTGGTCTATATAAATAAAAGAAATCAGTAGGAAAATATTTACTACCATGAGGTCACTTCGTCGACTGCGTTTTTACCTTCCAATTCCTACCAAAATTATGTTAGCACATTCACTTCTTCTGTCCATTCTAGACTACGCCGACGCAAGCTATACTGATCTCACCGAGGACAAACTAAACAAGCTTGAGAGACAGCAAAACCTTGCTATACGATTCATATTTAGCCTACGCAAATATGACCACATTTCACAATTTCGCAAAAAACTCAAGTGGCTTCCTATACGTCGACGCCGGGATTTACATTTAGTTTCTCTATTATACTGTGTACTATTTCACCCGAAAACACCTCTTTATCTAAAAGAAAAATTTGTATTTCTAGGTCAGCAAGATACTACGAGATCTTCACAAATTCTCACTATAAAACTGCCTATTCACAGTTCCATATTTTATAAACGTTCCTTTATAATTCGTGCAACCAAGCTGTGGGATGCTCTTCCTTTAAATATTCGACGATCTAAATCCTTAGAAATATTCAAAAAATCTGTTAAAGAATACTACGTTTCTGACGATAATTAGTTACCTTTGCTTATTAGACATATATCATATTTATTATATTGTATTTATTAGTGTATGTTTGTTATGTATTATATATATTGATATTTTTGTATTATTGAAATGTATCTATGTGTAATAATTGGTAAGTATGTTTATTATAATAACACCACCATCCATTACCTAAGTGCTTGCAGTTTTCCTAAACCTAAGGTTGTCTGGAAGAGATCGCCATTAGGCGATAAGACCGCCTTTTGTACGGTACAATTTTTTTTCCATACATGTCACTGTAACTTTTTTTTTATTTCATTTTTATTGTGGTGTACAATAAAGAGTAAAAATAAAAAAAATAATAAAGATCACAGCATTTATAGCTGATTTTACTTCAAATTAACTTGCGAAAAAAATATTTTTGTAGGTGTTTATTTGATACATAAGGGTGATATATAAAATATAATATATACAAAAATAATATATACATATAATCCATCCATCCAGGTTTATAATAAGAAAATCGTTATTATAAGGCAATTGCAGGAGAGATCTGGTTCCCTTAGATCTCAATTTATTTTTAGACAATGTAATTAGTAAAAATAACAAAAAAGCAGCATTGTTTGGAAGTGAAAAGTATAGAAACACGTTTATGCCGTTCACTTTTAAACTAATTGCTCACCATAAAATTTTTGTGATTTCATTCTTTGAAAATTAGATCGGAATTTCATAGATGTACTATGAAATTCCGATCTAGTTTTCTTCTTAACATCATTTATTATATTTTACTTTATACTATTTATATTATAAAAATTAATATTGTTATATTTCTTTCAAAAAGAGTTTCTGGCCGGCTCTTCTCAACAGAGCAGCATTCCGCGTCGATGGTGGCTTAATCACGGACTGACTAAACTGATCTTTTGTTATTGTAATAATTGACGATTCAAAAGTGCGTGTAAATGCCTACTTGTATAAAAATATTTTGAATTTGAATTTGTACACATTAAGGTAATGAAATATATCTAAATAAGTTACTTATGATCATACGTCCCAAGACATTTTCAGTTTAAATGGAATTCAGGTACAGCTTAACTTAAATAAATATATAAAAATAATTGATTAGTAATCATACGATATATTTAGCCAATATTTTCAATGATGTCTGTGTTTTCATATCTCACTTAAAACGTCAATTAAAGTCGGAATAATATATTTGGTACGACTTTTTTATGAACCATTATCCATTATCTGTGAGGTAAGTGATGTCATATAAATGAAATACTTAATAAAATAAATACTTATAAAAAATTATTGATGCCGTTTCTTTACTGTCGATACTTACAGTACTTCATGAATCTTATTATAATGATATTATTTTGATGTGTTTTGAAACAAAACTAGAACGACATAACCTGTGATTACTTTATTATTATTAAATTCCCATAATAGAGTGTAACACAATTAAGGTCTGATGGACGTGTTGCAACCCCGCGGAGTTGGACAATTAGTACACAGTCAACTCGCAACTAATTGGTTCTGAAAGCGGGTACATTATTTTACTTTAAAGGTTATTTTTGTTACCTGTTATTACAAATAATTATAATCCTTTAAATTCTGAGTGCTTTATATATTGTAATCTAGTTTATTATTATTTTTCATAATCGTAATATCACATTTCATATTTGGAATAAATGAAGCTATTTATACAAAAGTATCATTGTTTTTATTTGCAATTTAAATATCATAGTCTTTCTTAAAGTATACTCATATTGTCTAAAGATATTATAGACCATACACAGACATCACACCACACAAACAAGGGGAACTATTTCGTATTCATATTCCTAATACCATGAGACACTCACTAACTATACTACCTTACTGACTTGGTATTAAAGATAACATTATAATCCTCTATTACAATAATGCTGTGACGTGTTGTGTTAACTTTAAGAGGTGTTTTCAGTAAATTTGATAAGTGTCAATGTTTATATACATGTCAAAGTCAAAGTTACAGTTAACATAGAAGCATCATTTTTACATTTGAAAAAATAAGTACATTGGTCTTATATGGAACGAAAAGATGTTGGATCACACTGTATTAAAAAAAATATCATACGATTAGAGATTTAATAATGTTCGACGCTTGTACAAATTTGCCTCATATTCATAGACATGAAATAAAGACTGAAATAAAGACTTATTCTGTAATTTGTAAACTATATTTTAATGGAGGTTTAATTTAAATTTAACTTACTTATCTGTGATAAGTTTTAAATTTAAATGAAGTATGTTTAAAGTAAAAATAGAAGTAAATAAAAATATTTGTAGAACCAACAACACTCATACGATATCAAAGGAAAATAATTTAAATACACCTCTTTAATACGGGAGAATATCTTTGTGCTCTCTTATCTATTGAAGGAATGAATGGAAACGAAAATGCTCATATTCAAATTTATATCTCTATGTTATTAATACTTCAAACACGTGAATATTAAGACAATGAGATAAACTATGCAAATTATAAAACTTTACTTTTGATCCTCAGAGGTATAGCTGAGCAATTTAGTGCGTGTGTGGGAGCTTCCATGATTTGACCGTCTGTAAATAGTTTTCGGACACCCAAAAACTACATTAATAATACGCAGGAATTTATAATATTGTCTCTAATAATGTTTTCATATATTTCATACTTCTTTGATACATATTGTACATTGGGTATCATATATTATATACAAGCACTGTATAACTTATATACGAAGATCTGAAAAATCTGAAAACTCTGGGTTCTTATAATATAAATCTGTATAATATACACCATTTCGATATCATTTCTTATTAATAATTTTACAAATTCCATTTAGTGTAAGAGATGCATTACAACGAAATACTAGCGACCGTCTATAATATTTTATTATATAAGGCCGCTTATCAAGTATTTGACCTTCTTAACCTTTTGAAAGGTCAAACTATCAAGTTATTTTAGTATTGGCAATGAAATTGTTATAATTTCAGTTTATCCGACAAATCGGTTACATGATCACCAGATCATTATGAAGAATAACGCTGAATTATTATTTAGATTGAAAGGTCATGTTCATAGAAATTCATTATTGTTATACTTTCTCTGAATAAAAAAATACGCAAAATACAACCTGGAAATATATCTAAAGAAAATCATTTTAGACTTTAACTGTAAAGCATGCAATTCAAAACAAAAGTTTCTGCAAAGCGATTGTGGCATTTTTTAAACCTGTTCTTCTTCTTGTTCTTTCTATAAACACTTCTTTGTATAAATTCTAGAAAGTTCAATCTTCCAGTGATGAAAAAGGTATTATATAGCCAGATATATTTCTAAAATACATTTTATTTGAACCAGTAGTTTCAGAATGAACGCAAATCGAAGTTTCTTTATTTTGTCACGGATTCACAAACTCACCGATTATAAAAATAGAAGAGTTTTTAACCTAGAGAGTTGAAATTTTATTTTAGTGTATTATTGTAAATATAATAAGTAATTTAAGAATTAATATTCTAGAATTTTTAATATTAACTAACTGTTTGTAAATAAAAATTATATTATTCAGTTAATTGACATGTATGTGCCTACTTAGTAAAAACTTAATAACTAATAATAATAATAAAATGCATCATGTCTTGTAGGCAGTAGATATTACGGTTTCGAGTCTACATGTACTTTATTTTCATTACGTATAAGTTTGTATAACAACCGCTATATCGGGTTCACATCTTATTGTGGCGCTTGTTTAAAGAAATATATAATATTATATTATTTATATATATAGTAAAATTCTTATTTAATATTAGATTTTGACGTTCTTGTGATCCATAAAATGCATACCTTTTATTTATAAACTTTGAGAACAAACTGATGATCTCGTTTGCATTCGCAAAGGGTTTTAGTTTTTATTATTGTATAAGATACACATATTATAATATAATCTCACCACATAAATAAAAACTTGACAAATGATATTAACAATGATAAAATCGATTTTCCATACTAGAGAGTAATACAAAATGACCTCAACATCGCGACCCTGTCCAGTAATTTCTTTTAAACATTTAGTTTACACTCAACTCGCGACTGATTGGTTCTGAGAGCAGACATGTAACTTTACTTTAAAAGTTAAATCAACTTTCATTTATTTATAAGAACATATACAACTTATTAACAATACTAACTTACTTATTTTGTTTTAAAGATAATATTATCTTGCTCTAAGACATTTATTTGAGTCTTTGCCTTTTCATGTTGACTTTTGAAAGGTGTTTTCAGTAACTTTGACAACATACAGTAACTTTAATAACATATATACATACAGATGCAACTTCAAAGCTAATTTGCTGTTTACTGTCGTGTAGTCGTGCTAAGTTAAGCGTACTCATTTATATTTTCCTTAAATTTGCTGTAGATATTTATTATATAATGAATTAAATATATAACATACACCACTTAGTTACAAAAAAGTAAATCGTCTATATTTTTTTTTTTAATTTATCTTCACGCCATATCCCTGCGGGGTAGCCAGAGACGACGGAGCGCCAAACGCTACAATCCCTGCATACGTCTTTCAATGGAGTTAATAGTTTCTTTATAACTTATTTATTTATTTTTTTTTTATTTAAATAACTTTATTGCATACATGTAAGATAACAAACAGAAAAAAATAGATAAAAACTAATACCAGCAAAGGGCGACCTTATCACTAAAGTGATTTCTTCCAGGCAACCCACACTTACGGACTTAAGTACTAATAGACGGGCTATTGCAATAAAAATACAAATACATAAATAAATTTATATCTACATATAATTATATATATACATATACAAATAACAAATAAACTTACAGACATATATATATCTATAACACATTACATACATACATACATACATACATAATATATAACAATATCTTCTACAAAAGACATAAATATAAATAATAGAAGTAAACTTTATATACGTAAATATATTACAGTGACAGATAGTGTTTTTTGACACGGTCTTTAAAAACTGCTATGGATTGAGATTGTCTTATCTCAATAGGCAGTGCGTTCCACAGCGCAGCGGCTTTTACAGTGAAGGGATCCATGTATTTTTTAGAATTACACGCAGTCATGCGTAGTACGTACTGTCTAGAGGGACGCAAGGTGCAATCATTCTTAAAGGAGCGAATGAAATTGAAGCGATCCTTGAGATAGGATGGAGACCAAGGATGGAAGAGAATAGCAAAAAGGATAGAGAGGATATGTAGGTTTCGTCGATATCTGATAGGAAGCCAGTTGAGTTTTTTGCGGTATTGAGAGATGTGATCAAATTTCCTTAGGCCAAAGACGAAACGAATGCAGAGATTTTGCAGGCGCTCCAGCTTGTTTAAAAGATCTTCATTTATGTCTAGGTAGCAAACGTCAGCATAATCTAAAATTGGCATAAGGAGAGCATTAGCAAGCAGGGTTTTCGTCTTAACAGGCAAGAGATTTTTCCACCTTTTCAGCGATCCAAAAGCCAGAAAAACTTTCCTACTAAGGGCTGATACCTGTGGATTCCATGACAGGTTGCTGTCCATGATAATTCCAAGGTTTTTAACTGTTTGACAATAGGGCAGATTAGTAGAATTAAAAACAATAGGAGGGAGTAAGGGATAATTTAGTTTGGAAGTTTGACGGGAGTTACCAATAATAATAACCTGCGACGACAATTTATCACTAAACCATGTGAATTACTCCAATCACATACGACATTGAGGTTATGGTTTAGGCACTTGATTGCTTCAGAAACATGTTCAACAGGAGTGGATACATAAAGCTGGAGGTCATCAGCATACAAATGGTAAGGTACAGAGAGTAGGCTAGTAAGAGTATTTATGAAGATCGAAAAAAGAAGAGGAGATAAGACCCCACCTTGGGGAACACCAGCTTTGAGACGGCAATACAACGATGTATTTTCTTTGATTCGGGTACATTGCATACGATCAAACAAGTAAGACCGGAACCAATGAATAGCAGCTGATGAGATATTAATGGAATCTAGGATAGCTAAGAGAATATCAAAATCAACTGTGTTGAAAGCGTTGGAAAAATCAAGGAGTGCCAAGATAGTTACTTGTTTATTATCAATGGCGAAACGAACATCATCACATACTTTTGTTAACGCCGTAACAGTGCTGTGACCTCTGCGAAGACCGGATTGAAATGGACTAAGTATGTTATTTTTAACGAGAAACAGCGAGAGTTGAGAATGTACAATACGCTCAAGAACTTTAGACAAGAATGGAAGGATAGAAATTGGGCGATAATGTGAGACAATACTGTCGATACTTACAGTACTTCATGAATCTTATTATAATGATATTATTTTGATGTGTTTTGAAACAAAACTAGAACGACATAACCTGTGATTACTTTATTATTATTAAATTCCCATAATAGAGTGTAACACAATTAAGGTCTGATGGACGTGTTGCAACCCCGCGGAGTTGGACAATTAGTACACAGTCAACTCGCAACTAATTGGTTCTGAAAGCGGGTACATTATTTTACTTTAAAGGTTATTTTTGTTACCTGTTATTACAAATAATTATAATCCTTTAAATTCTGAGTGCTTTATATATTGTAATCTAGTTTATTATTATTTTTCATAATCGTAATATCACATTTCATATTTGGAATAAATGAAGCTATTTATACAAAAGTATCATTGTTTTTATTTGCAATTTAAATATCATAGTCTTTCTTAAAGTATACTCATATTGTCTAAAGATATTATAGACCATACACAGACATCACACCACACAAACAAGGGGAACTATTTCGTATTCATATTCCTAATACCATGAGACACTCACTAACTATACTACCTTACTGACTTGGTATTAAAGATAACATTATAATCCTCTATTACAATAATGCTGTGACGTGTTGTGTTAACTTTAAGAGGTGTTTTCAGTAAATTTGATAAGTGTCAATGTTTATATACATGTCAAAGTCAAAGTTACAGTTAACATAGAAGCATCATTTTTACATTTGAAAAAATAAGTACATTGGTCTTATATGGAACGAAAAGATGTTGGATCACACTGTATTAAAAAAAATATCATACGATTAGAGATTTAATAATGTTCGACGCTTGTACAAATTTGCCTCATATTCATAGACATGAAATAAAGACTGAAATAAAGACTTATTCTGTAATTTGTAAACTATATTTTAATGGAGGTTTAATTTAAATTTAACTTACTTATCTGTGATAAGTTTTAAATTTAAATGAAGTATGTTTAAAGTAAAAATAGAAGTAAATAAAAATATTTGTAGAACCAACAACACTCATACGATATCAAAGGAAAATAATTTAAATACACCTCTTTAATACGGGAGAATATCTTTGTGCTCTCTTATCTATTGAAGGAATGAATGGAAACGAAAATGCTCATATTCAAATTTATATCTCTATGTTATTAATACTTCAAACACGTGAATATTAAGACAATGAGATAAACTATGCAAATTATAAAACTTTACTTTTGATCCTCAGAGGTATAGCTGAGCAATTTAGTGCGTGTGTGGGAGCTTCCATGATTTGACCGTCTGTAAATAGTTTTCGGACACCCAAAAACTACATTAATAATACGCAGGAATTTATAATATTGTCTCTAATAATGTTTTCATATATTTCATACTTCTTTGATACATATTGTACATTGGGTATCATATATTATATACAAGCACTGTATAACTTATATACGAAGATCTGAAAAATCTGAAAACTCTGGGTTCTTATAATATAAATCTGTATAATATACACCATTTCGATATCATTTCTTATTAATAATTTTACAAATTCCATTTAGTGTAAGAGATGCATTACAACGAAATACTAGCGACCGTCTATAATATTTTATTATATAAGGCCGCTTATCAAGTATTTGACCTTCTTAACCTTTTGAAAGGTCAAACTATCAAGTTATTTTAGTATTGGCAATGAAATTGTTATAATTTCAGTTTATCCGACAAATCGGTTACATGATCACCAGATCATTATGAAGAATAACGCTGAATTATTATTTAGATTGAAAGGTCATGTTCATAGAAATTCATTATTGTTATACTTTCTCTGAATAAAAAAATACGCAAAATACAACCTGGAAATATATCTAAAGAAAATCATTTTAGACTTTAACTGTAAAGCATGCAATTCAAAACAAAAGTTTCTGCAAAGCGATTGTGGCATTTTTTAAACCTGTTCTTCTTCTTGTTCTTTCTATAAACACTTCTTTGTATAAATTCTAGAAAGTTCAATCTTCCAGTGATGAAAAAGGTATTATATAGCCAGATATATTTCTAAAATACATTTTATTTGAACCAGTAGTTTCAGAATGAACGCAAATCGAAGTTTCTTTATTTTGTCACGGATTCACAAACTCACCGATTATAAAAATAGAAGAGTTTTTAACCTAGAGAGTTGAAATTTTATTTTAGTGTATTATTGTAAATATAATAAGTAATTTAAGAATTAATATTCTAGAATTTTTAATATTAACTAACTGTTTGTAAATAAAAATTATATTATTCAGTTAATTGACATGTATGTGCCTACTTAGTAAAAACTTAATAACTAATAATAATAATAAAATGCATCATGTCTTGTAGGCAGTAGATATTACGGTTTCGAGTCTACATGTACTTTATTTTCATTACGTATAAGTTTGTATAACAACCGCTATATCGGGTTCACATCTTATTGTGGCGCTTGTTTAAAGAAATATATAATATTATATTATTTATATATATAGTAAAATTCTTATTTAATATTAGATTTTGACGTTCTTGTGATCCATAAAATGCATACCTTTTATTTATAAACTTTGAGAACAAACTGATGATCTCGTTTGCATTCGCAAAGGGTTTTAGTTTTTATTATTGTATAAGATACACATATTATAATATAATCTCACCACATAAATAAAAACTTGACAAATGATATTAACAATGATAAAATCGATTTTCCATACTAGAGAGTAATACAAAATGACCTCAACATCGCGACCCTGTCCAGTAATTTCTTTTAAACATTTAGTTTACACTCAACTCGCGACTGATTGGTTCTGAGAGCAGACATGTAACTTTACTTTAAAAGTTAAATCAACTTTCATTTATTTATAAGAACATATACAACTTATTAACAATACTAACTTACTTATTTTGTTTTAAAGATAATATTATCTTGCTCTAAGACATTTATTTGAGTCTTTGCCTTTTCATGTTGACTTTTGAAAGGTGTTTTCAGTAACTTTGACAACATACAGTAACTTTAATAACATATATACATACAGATGCAACTTCAAAGCTAATTTGCTGTTTACTGTCGTGTAGTCGTGCTAAGTTAAGCGTACTCATTTATATTTTCCTTAAATTTGCTGTAGATATTTATTATATAATGAATTAAATATATAACATACACCACTTAGTTACAAAAAAGTAAATCGTCTATATTTTTTTTTTTAATTTATCTTCACGCCATATCCCTGCGGGGTAGCCAGAGACGACGGAGCGCCAAACGCTACAATCCCTGCATACGTCTTTCAATGGAGTTAATAGTTTCTTTATAACTTATTTATTTATTTTTTTTTTATTTAAATAACTTTATTGCATACATGTAAGATAACAAACAGAAAAAAATAGATAAAAACTAATACCAGCAAAGGGCGACCTTATCACTAAAGTGATTTCTTCCAGGCAACCCACACTTACGGACTTAAGTACTAATAGACGGGCTATTGCAATAAAAATACAAATACATAAATAAATTTATATCTACATATAATTATATATATACATATACAAATAACAAATAAACTTACAGACATATATATATCTATAACACATTACATACATACATACATACATACATAATATATAACAATATCTTCTACAAAAGACATAAATATAAATAATAGAAGTAAACTTTATATACGTAAATATATTACAGTGACAGATAGTGTTTTTTGACACGGTCTTTAAAAACTGCTATGGATTGAGATTGTCTTATCTCAATAGGCAGTGCGTTCCACAGCGCAGCGGCTTTTACAGTGAAGGGATCCATGTATTTTTTAGAATTACACGCAGTCATGCGTAGTACGTACTGTCTAGAGGGACGCAAGGTGCAATCATTCTTAAAGGAGCGAATGAAATTGAAGCGATCCTTGAGATAGGATGGAGACCAAGGATGGAAGAGAATAGCAAAAAGGATAGAGAGGATATGTAGGTTTCGTCGATATCTGATAGGAAGCCAGTTGAGTTTTTTGCGGTATTGAGAGATGTGATCAAATTTCCTTAGGCCAAAGACGAAACGAATGCAGAGATTTTGCAGGCGCTCCAGCTTGTTTAAAAGATCTTCATTTATGTCTAGGTAGCAAACGTCAGCATAATCTAAAATTGGCATAAGGAGAGCATTAGCAAGCAGGGTTTTCGTCTTAACAGGCAAGAGATTTTTCCACCTTTTCAGCGATCCAAAAGCCAGAAAAACTTTCCTACTAAGGGCTGATACCTGTGGATTCCATGACAGGTTGCTGTCCATGATAATTCCAAGGTTTTTAACTGTTTGACAATAGGGCAGATTAGTAGAATTAAAAACAATAGGAGGGAGTAAGGGATAATTTAGTTTGGAAGTTTGACGGGAGTTACCAATAATAATAACCTGCGACGACAATTTATCACTAAACCATGTGAATTACTCCAATCACATACGACATTGAGGTTATGGTTTAGGCACTTGATTGCTTCAGAAACATGTTCAACAGGAGTGGATACATAAAGCTGGAGGTCATCAGCATACAAATGGTAAGGTACAGAGAGTAGGCTAGTAAGAGTATTTATGAAGATCGAAAAAAGAAGAGGAGATAAGACCCCACCTTGGGGAACACCAGCTTTGAGACGGCAATACAACGATGTATTTTCTTTGATTCGGGTACATTGCATACGATCAAACAAGTAAGACCGGAACCAATGAATAGCAGCTGATGAGATATTAATGGAATCTAGGATAGCTAAGAGAATATCAAAATCAACTGTGTTGAAAGCGTTGGAAAAATCAAGGAGTGCCAAGATAGTTACTTGTTTATTATCAATGGCGAAACGAACATCATCACATACTTTTGTTAACGCCGTAACAGTGCTGTGACCTCTGCGAAGACCGGATTGAAATGGACTAAGTATGTTATTTTTAACGAGAAACAGCGAGAGTTGAGAATGTACAATACGCTCAAGAACTTTAGACAAGAATGGAAGGATAGAAATTGGGCGATAATGTGAGACAAGCTTAGGATTAGAGTTTTTAGGAATAGGAATGACTTGCGCCATACGCCAAGCACTAGGGAAAGTATTACAAGAAAGGGAATAGTTAATTAAGTGGGAGATAATATGTAGAATGCTGTCTAAGCTTAGCAGCACCATCTTGCGGCTAATCCCGTCACTGCCAATAGCATCTGATTTAATTGCAATGATGTTCTTTTTAATTTCCCCAGGACTTACCGTGCTAAAACGAAATAAGGAAATGTTAGGTCTTGATTGCGAGTTAATATATGAAATGGTTTGCGATTTATTAATAGTATTTGACATAACGTTAGCGAAATGGCAATTTAGAGCATCAACATCTACATCATGAGCGAAGTCATTAGGTTGCTTTCCAATGCCTAGTGACTCAAGAAACTTCCAAACTTTTAGGGTACTTTTACCAGATATTGAGCTATGGATATAGTTCCGTTGAGCATCCCTGCACATCTTATTACAGCGGTTACGTAGCCGCTTGTATTTCTCTAAGTTGGCATCTGTTGGTTATCATAGTTAATATAGTGCATTATATCGCAGTTATTAAATGAATCTATTAATGTATGTTATTCTAATTACAAATAATATAGGACGCGATATTATTTTTATTGAACTCTGTTTAAATAAAGTTCTCAATGCCACTTAGTACAATTATAAAAAACGCATAACCTAAAAGGCTGCTTTTTCTTACTCATTTGTGTAATATTTATTAGAATATATTTATTAGAATTTATTGCTCATATGTTTTAAGTGTTTTTTTCTAACGTAAATAAAATACTAAAAAAAGAAAAACTGAAAAAAAAAAATATTTTAAAAGTAAATACTTAGTGTACATGACAACTCAACTTCAAAAGTTTAAAAAAGGAATGTCGATTTATTTGCTTACATATTTATCTAAACAGACACAAGTATAAATTATACATACGGGTTACCGTTCAATAAAGTATTATATCGATGTGTCCAATAATAAGTTTCCTACATTCTACTTACAAATCTATTTGTTTCCTATTAAGAACTAATGAATTTACAACAAAAATAATAGGTATTTTAGATTAGAGTGATTTTTTTGTGTATTTTAGTCGTCTCTTAGAATCAAGGACTACTTACTTCAAAGCATGTGGGTCTACTTTACTGGAAATTGATATTCCAATATATAAAGTAAAATTGTGTATTAAATTGATTGATTGATTATAATTCACATAATTGATAATGAAAATGGTCGTAACTGTTAAAATTTAGTTGATAGTGATCACCAAAAATATAAATTTTTGGTTAAAATAAGTAGTGTTTAATAGAAATGATTACTTTTCGTATTTAAAAAAAATGTTTGAAGACTGAAAAGCTAATAATAATTTGAAAGCGTTTCTTCTTATACTCGGGGGAAGTAACCTTTTTTTTCTCTATTATCATTGTCTCAATACTTTATTTGCGAACTAAGTTCCATACATTTATGTTATTCTATTCTAGATTATGTGCATCTTATCTATGTCTTCTTGAAAATATTAGATTTATTTCTTTTCATTGAACTTAATATTTCTGGATTCTGAAATAGTTTTGATAAACATTATTTTCTAGTTCCGTTACCGATTACAATGCTTGCTATATGTTTGTATAGTGGTCTGTGTATTTAACTAAAAATTGATTCTCAGACTCTTCCGAATTATAAAATATCATTAAATATTTCCCCATATCCAATAATACGTGGCTAGAATTATATCTAGTTGTTTGCTGATACTAAATATTATTTTAAACTTAATATTTAAGTAATTAATCCAGTTCTTAAAAAACAGATAAGGGTGAATGACGTAATGTAATAATACGACCGCGATGTACAAATAAAGGGAAGAAAATAATTAACTGTTGTAGTGTAATTAAGTACGGTATTTCACTGAGGTTCAAGAAAAAACTTAATAAATACCAAATGTTTATTTTTCTTTATGTAAATGAGTCAAGTTATATTTTAATGTACTTTTTCATTTGTAATGGCAATATTTTGTTTATTATAATTCTCAGTACAAAAGTTAAGGCTACTATAATTATATAGACTAGACTATAATATTTAGACTTGCTAAATCGCGTCGCAATCCACCTTGAGGATTGTATATAATAATATTATTTGATATTAGTACTCTGTTGGTAAAAAAAATGGAAACTGTTTCAAAGACTGTAGGTTAAATTTTTACCCCTGTTGATGAATGTCTCATTGAACATTATTTTAATTTTCATAAAACTTAACATGGCTAATATTTTTATACAATTATTTATAATTATAATTCTTTAATATAATACGAATAAACCAGTTAGGCAATCGTTTTTTTAGTTATTTAAATAAATATAAGATATTACTTTCTCCACTTTTTCTTTCATACATAAATTATATTTAATAATGAACTCTTTGATAAATGTTACTCAATAAATATTACACCTAAATCCTTAGCATAAAGTGTCCAGAAAATCAAAAGTGTAAACAAAACTTTGAATGAATACTGCGGATTATGTTTGACGCCCACTGTTCAATTGTTTAATCTCTCTGTAATAAGCAAGAACAAATTAATTAAGAAGTTTCATTTCACCAAACAGCATTTACTCTCGTCTGTTACGTGACTCGTCATGTTTATAACATTAGTGATTTAATGTTCAGAGATGTCTGCCGTTGTCATGAGACATAAATAACCGCTTGCAAATACCTCATATTTACTAAACTAATACAAAAATTTGGAGTAATTTTCGTGTTCTAAATTGTAATAAAATATATAAAAAGATTCCTACATAATTTATTTGCAAATAAAAAATGACGCCACGTGATTTTGTACGTGGTAAAGGGCAATGGGCAGAAGGACAGAAAGACAAGAAATTAAAAAAAAAATATAAGTATTCATGATTTTTTTTCTTCCAAGGAACTTCATCATATTTTAAATTAAGCACTCAGACTAGCATTATAAATTAGATTTGAGTTCTAAAATATTTTTTATTATGGGGTATCGTTAGACTAAAAAAGCTTTATAATTTAGCCATTTAGGAAACTTAGTATTTTGTGACATTTTCTATTTCCAGACTAGAAGTTGATCCTGCTCTCAAGTCGTAACACGTCTTGAATTGTAATATTAAAACATATTAGCTTCTTAAAACTGAACTCATAAAATAAACACGCAGAGAGTAACTGAATGTGTAAAACCATCTAACCGTACCCTGAATATAATACTCACATAAGCTTTATATTTGATGGGAGGGGTGAGGGACCCCTCCCATCAAATATAAAGTAAGTAAGTGTAAGATTTTTTATCATATATAAACGTCTACTTTGACTTCTACAACGGTGTGTTTTCGGATTTGGTAGATTTGCATAACTACAAATTTTTAAATGTATACGACAAATTAAAATTCAAAGTATCTTTATTCAATCAAGTCAATTATTACAATAAAAAAAGTCTGTGTAGTCAGTTCATGAGTAAGCTACCACTTGCGCAGAATGCTGCTCTGCTGAGAAGAGCCGGCCAGAAACCTAACAGTTCTTCTTTTTGAATTTAACAATCTTAGATGATGTACATTATAATATTAACCCTGCAACAGCTTGAATTCCACACATTTCTTGAACGTTATAATAACATTTATTTAATATTACACCTTTGGTTTTAAATTTAACTCTAATAACAGGAAGATCTAAGATATCTTGGAACTTTATTATATATGCGTTGTAAAAGTATTCCAAATGTTTAATTAATTGCTATATTCATTGTAAATTATATTATTCTCAGCTTTGTAAACGATACGCTTTATTGCAACGTAGAATATACACAAAAAAAATTGCAATTAATAAAATAAAAAAATATAATGTTAAATTTAAAGTTTTGTATTTAAGGTAATTATAGAGTTATAATTACTAGTTTCACTTAAATAACAGCTTGTAATTTTCAGTAATTTTGGCATTGGATAAATTAATAGATAGTTCAGTATAATCTATCACAGTCTGTCAGATAATTTATCTTCAATAGCCGCCCACGGAACAATGGCCGATAGATGTGGTACTGCCTTAATATCCAAAAAGCTTTCCTTAATATTATGAATATTAATAGAAGTTACTAAGTAAAAGCAAAAACTACTAGTAGATATATCTTGAAAAATATAACCCACGTTGTTCTTTTGTATTTTATTTACAGTTATTAAACTTATTACTTTGATGCTTTGAAATTGTAAATATTGTTATTGTTAATTTTGTACATTTTTATAAGTTACTATCTAGCTGATATTAGTCATGGCTGCACATAGCCCGCAAAGTCAGGATACAAAAGCCAATGCAAATCACCCTAATATTAAAATGAGGTAAATAGGAGGTCTTAGAAACCGTTACACACCCCACCAAGCACTTCCAAATCTCAGTTACTGCATTATTTTCCTCTTTTGTGGTGTCTTTCGATAATGGCTGAAAAGTGCGTTACATCTTATATAATAGAGAACTATTAATCTCACTCAGGAGCAATTGCTGAAAATAATGTTCCAATTGGAAATACATTGAACAATGTATTGGTTCAGAATTTGATGATAAGAATTTTCAAAAAAAATATTATACAAGAAATTGCTTGAGCTTACAAAGTATATATTAATATATATGTGACTACATTTGTAGTAAGGCAAGTCAGTAAAACCCATGTCGTTCCTTGTGTCATATCCAGGAGAGGACAGTACATCCGAATCATTCTGAAGCGATGGTGTCATTGTGGAAATGTAATTATTGGCATATTTAAAACTAATAACTAACTCACTAACAAAGTAGCCTAACCTTTGGAATGTAGCTTTTATTGTGACCCTTGAAGGTTAGATTCTATTTCGCAGACAAATTGGTCAGTGTAACGTCAGGCTCACAGTCAGCTTTTTATCCTGATTTAGACGTCGTGTACTATGAAATTCCATGAGTCAAGCCTGCACCTTATATTATTGATTTTATGTTGAAAATTTGATTTTACTTTGTATATAATTTATACTATAATCCATATAGACTAAGTGCAATGCATGTTTATTTGAAATAATATATATTTACTTTTAAATTATAATATGTAATATAAAAAATAAAAAAAATAGTTACAAATAAGTTCAAGAAACTATCATACAGTAAATACTTTGTCTGCAATAATTTAATTTATTTATTTTTTTAATAAAAAAATAATCTCATCCATTTTCTATATGTCGTTGTTTATTGTATAAAAATTGCCGCTGTTTTGTTTTTAAAAATACTATATTAATATTTAATAATGGCATTATTTTTAATTCTTACATAAATAATTGATATAAATAATAAGGACCTTCTTTAATAATTGTTTATTGTATAAAATCTTACGGAAAAATATTCTATAAAAATATTATATAAAAGAAGGTTCTTAATTGTGGTTTTAAATAAGATAAGAAGATTAATTGAGTACACTTATTTAGTAAGATAGAACCGCATATAATATTCATATTGCAAACATTAGGATATAAGCTCCTTTTATAACCTATTAGCTAAAATAGTTGTAGAATGTATATTTTTTTCAGTTAATTTCACAAAAACACGGTCATAGATAATTTTGATTGATGGCTGGATATTATAAGTCCATGTTGCAGATAAAATTACATTACGTAGGCCTTCGACAATTTATGCAGCTTGCCTTGATTTTCTTTGTTCACCCTGTCGTCGTCGACCAATGTGACGTCGGAACATGAGCTGATCCATAGGATTATTATTGCACATTACATGTAAGTGCCGGGCATTAGAAACAGCCATATCTATCATATATGTAAATATAACCCACCACCACCTATTGTTCCGTGAACACCAATTCTATATAATAAGACAGACTGGTCAAGTTCATCAACATCTCCCATATTTTTATTATAAGTTTAGAACAAACATGGTATGTCTTCAATCTAACGAACAGTACATTGGTTCTCGAGGTAGCTTATGGTAGCCAGAAATTATCAAAATCCCAAAAGAAAATTGTCATGTCAGTGGAATCTAGTTGAAACTCGTATCTATTGTTTTGGTTAGCATATAGTTTGCTATTAGATATTATCATATCCATTACGTTTTCAAGTATTTGTACAGGGTTGAGGCCCTTTAGTTGTTCATCAATAGCACTTTTCTTATCAAAGACTTCAGTTGAACTCTGAAAAGTCAAAGAATATGAAGGGATACATTTGCACCAGTTTGGATTCGGATTCAAAGAATATTGGCGGGTAGCATCATCACTGACACTGTGCGTAGATTCCTCGCTACCATTATCCTCTCGATGCCTAATTATCTCAATAGTACCAGGTACTTTTTGCGGTATGGGACACGCCGCCATATCCTCGTCGGCACCCTCCTTTTCATCAGTCAATCTACTTGAATCAGGTGGTATGATAGCCAGGTCAGGTTCATTATCTTCAATATCCTGTAACACACCTTCGATAGCTTCCTGAAACCTATGGTAACTATTTTGAGCTGTAAATCGCTGTTTCTTCATTGCATAGTATCTGAAAGAAAAAACTGTTATTTTAGTTACGTATGTTGTCAGTGTACTCAACTGAGTACAGTTACATTTACAAGATTCTAGTTTTATTTCAGTTATATGTAATTAATTTAACAGTTTCTAATATATTTCCTTTACATCTAATCTAGCGAAATAAATCGAAATAAAACACTTAGAAGCACTAATTACTTTAAAAAATCTAAAATAATGTACTTACCTCGATGACGTTTCCGTAACACAACTTTAACCGACACTTTTAAAATAAAAATGTCGCACTATCCACTTATTATTTATGAATACACTTAAAGGACCTTATAATTAAGTAAAATAATGAAGTACCCCACGCACACTTAAAAGTTTTGGAATATATGCCTAAAAATATAGCTGTACTCAAATGAGTACGGTGACTTCTAATGGGTTAAAAGAGATTAGAGGCTTACATCAGGTTGTTAGGCAATTGGTTCACACCGAACCGTTGACATTATTGAAGTCGTTTATTGTTTAAATGTTGTCTTGAGCCTACTTTGCTTCTTAACTTGTAATTACGACCAATTCAGCAGCATATAAAAATAATAAGATGGGAGAACCGTAAGTCGACAGAAGTAGTATACTAAATAAGGGTATGAATGTTCAGTAAGTAAAATGGACTTGTTGTTGTGTTGTATAGTTTGCCGAAGTATAATGTACATCGACTAAACAATTATAAAATTAATATAATTTTAACTTATCTTTATCACTTTCTTTTAGTAACAGTTTTCCATGTGCACTTTAACGTATTCATTCTTATGTATCGTTACAAATACACACACGTTACTACAAAATACATGTTTGTTTTCGGTAATTGGATTGAAACAGAGATACATTTTACATATTGTATGAACAGTCAAAGCTGGTTAGTCTCCACGTCCACTATTGTTTAACGAGGTATTTGATCGGAGTCAAAATCAATTTGCCAGCTTTACTCTAGCATTGTAACGTCGCTCTGTATCAGAATACAATGTTGATATATTTACTTTATATTTTAGAATTAGTTTATTAAATTGATAAAGAGTAATTTAAACTGTATAGGTATAACTTATTAGTATATCATATTTATGTATATAATATAATAATCTATAACAAAATAATAAAAGTGGAGAGTTGTTCTGTTTCAATATTTAAGAGTTAAGTTACTGTTAGTTGGGTAGTAATCGTAAAATATTTTAGACTTCGTTAGTCCAATTGAGTCCATTAATTTTTTTGAATACTGAATATGAATATTGTTAAAAAAAATATCTATGAATTTACTAACTTTTCGAAAGAGCAATATAATATATTTAATTTTTTATTTTAATAGTAACTTATAAAACAAACACAGTTCTTTATGTAGACACCACTGTTACTTGAGAACAGTGATGTGACAACAAGACTGACTGCAAGAGATACACTTTTAGAAGCACGTGACAGAATCATTACAATTCCTTAATGATAACAAATCACCAACTACGTCTGCTTTAGATTAATTGATCGACTTGAAAAGCTTTTAGTTTCCTTTTAACTAGTTTTATCTGGTTTGGTAAAACCACTAAGATTGAAAATAGAGTAACATTAGATAGATTCAACATAACCGTATACACTGGCCACAATGTACATTAGACAAAGATATTTCATTACAAAATGTTAAGAGCTTTCAACTAAATGTTGCTATCAGGCCACAACCATTTTGAGTCGTACTGCTACTAACACTTACATTTTTTTTATGTTAGCGGAGGGCAAACGAGCTTGCGAGTCACCGTTGAAATGTGATCACCGCCGCCCATGAACTCTTGCAACATACGAGGATTCACAAGAGCGTTGCCGGACTTGGAAATAGGAATATAAGCCTTTTTTGAAGGTACCCATATCGTATCGATCTGGAAACACCGCCGAAGGAAGTTCGTTCCACATTCGAGTGGAACGAGGGAAAAAAGTCCTTGAAAACCGCACAGTGGAAGATCGCAACGCATCCAGGTAGTAAACATTATATTAGTTACATTGGATTTTTTTGCAATAGATATAATTAATTGTGCGATAAAATACTCATTTTACATTTCTTTTAATATAAAATTAAATAAAAAACTTCAAATATTACGATTTGCTGATTGACGCCCTTAAACGGTAAAAGTTTCTACAACAGAACTTGTTAGAGATTTCTGTTTCTTTTAATATAGATCACATCACTTCTAGTTAAGACAAATATACTAGTAGTACAAATATACTATTCTAGTTAAGATAAATATAAAAATAATCTTCAATAAGTAATTATAAGATTGAAAATTTTAAGAAATATTTTTCATTTAAATTGAATTGAAAGTATCTTTTACAAATTTCAGAAGTGGAAATAATTATACCTTTAGTCATGAATATTTATAGTATTTTTACAAATAATGAATTCCATATTAACCTTTGCGAACCATAACTTCAGCGAATTAAAGGTATTCATTTTTTTAATCATTTTATTAATAAGTTATAGAATTATTTCGTCAAAATAAAAATATTTTTATACTTATAGGTAATATCAAAAAGTTTATTTTGTTTATTTAAAATAAACAAAAATTAAAATCGGGTAAATTTTATAAAATTTTCCGAGTTTGAATTTATAATGACACTATTAATTAAAATTTAATCTTGTAATATGTAAAATATGTTGCATATTTTTTATTTTTTCCGTTTTTACAAAACTTAATCCTTTAAGAAATAGTTAACTTACATAATATACTTCTGTTCTTAGAGTTGTCATAATTTGCTTCACTTCAATAAACTTGTTTTCAATTTTGTTGTATAAAACTTCTTTCTTAATAAGCTTTTTGGTTTATGTTGAACTCAATACAAAACAAATATGAGTACTCAACAATTCCGCTCAGGCTTGAGTGAAGAGATCACTCAAAACTTAGTCAATGAAACTTTGAACCAATTCCGCTTTAGATTATCTTACGCTCACAGATCAATTGTTTAATCTCTCTGCAAAAAGTGAAATTAAATTAATTTAGAAGTTTAACTTCATCAAATATTGATACAATTGTTTAATTCAAGTTTTTTTTACTTTTTACATATAAATATTAGTTACGTTTTAATGGTTGGCTAAGATTTTAAATGTCATAGTTTAATTTTAACAAACATATTGTTAATGAGATATAATGATAATAAAAAATGTGCATATTAATATGATGAGAAAAATCTAACGAAATTGAAAATATGGGTCATTCAGAACAAGATGTTCCCTTGTATCGTTCTCTATTTTTTGTCTTTCTTTTCTAACAGTGTAGAATGAAATGGTAGATATTACATCTGCAGATTATAGTTATTCTAAGTCCATAGCTATATTATACTCTTTTAAACCGTTCACTTTTATTACCCTGGCACGCTTCACAGTGCTTCATGCTGGTTGCATTGTTGAGAAGTAGTTGTTGTTAGCTAAAACGAGTATTGCGTCTGTTTACAAAACCAAAACAAAACAAATTACAATCATTGCTTTGCAAATATGTTCCATTTTTAAACTCCCTGACTGAACGCTTCGTGTTAAAGAGAAAATGTGTAAAATGTGAAATGTTACCTACAATTATAAAAAAATAGACACAGAAAAGATAAAATAAGATAAGATAGATAGATAACTACCATCCCTTAAACGTTTTATATATCGTGTAAGAATTGGAACTTAATTGTAATTTTTGAGACGTACACAAACCATTTAACGGAGATGCAAAAATTAAAATTGTAATAGACTTGGTCGACCCCAAAGGTAAAGCGAAATAAATGCTAAATATTAGCTGCTACAATATGAACCATTGCATCAATTTGAACAAATCTTTATGTTTATAAATCTAAAAGCAATTGTATTTTTTGTACAGATCAAACGCTTATTTTTTATATTTTATAGAGAATTCTGGGGATTAAACTAAGGGTGACTCAGTTTATCACATACTGAAATTTTCTTAATAGATGATCCAAATTTCACATGTGCTCTTCATGTGCCACTTCCTCTAACTTCTCCCTCTTCTCCTTTCTCTATCCTATTACCCTTAAACTAACAATTTTAATTGTTTTTATTTTATAGCATTACAGCTTTTAAACGTTATTTATACATTTTAAAACCGATAAAAAGCTATCAAAAATAATACTATATGCACGGTTATTTTTTTTTATAAATTTTAATTAATAAAAAATAATAAAAATATCATAAAAACTAATAATAATTAACTTGATTAAATAATATTGATTACTCATATATCTATTAATACTGAACCATTGAAACAAAGATATAACCAGAACCTTGTTAATTACGATCCCTGTCGGATCCGGACAAGAAGGGTTAACTAAACCTTTAAGAGCCGTTGTAGATTAATTAGACAAGAGTATAATAAGAAAACCAATCACTGATAAAGGAATAATTAGAGGAACGATTAAACCAATTTACAGGTTTTTTAAAGTAAGAAATGTAATTAATTTGGTAATATAAATATTATTTCTTTCACAATTTCAGAAGAATATTAAATTGCTTGAAAACCAAAAAAATAAGTATAGGATGAAGTTTAATAATAAGCAATATCGCAAATTCACTATTTAATAGTTATTCACTGGTATGTTATTATTTCTTCCTATATGACATCTCTTGTTGAAAGTAATTTATTAAAATCATGGTTCCTGAAATAATTTTTCTTTTTAGTGAAAATTTTTGTTATAATGACCATTATAAAGTTTGTCATATGTAACTTATGAGACGGCTACTAGTCTCACTCATAATCGATTTTACATATAAAGTTTCAACTTAATGACTAAAATAGTAGATAAGAATTGTAATTATTATATTTCATAATTATTTAAACATACTTTATTAGTGGGCCCGCACACTTCGTATTGCTTTAAAATTTCTCATCGCAGCGCCACGGACTGGGTCCAGATGCGACTATAAACTATCCTCCAATCATATAAAACACTGCAATAGGCACATTAAAACCATATACGACTTTCTACACAAATACACCTACAGAAGAATTATAAATATAAAAATGACCACTTCGGCATTCAAAACGAAAAAAAATGTGTTATTTAATAATTTTAATTAAAATAGTTTTCTTAAGAATAGTACAACGACATTTTTTACCATCTGTGTCATATAATGTATCGTGCACAGAGGACCTCAGTATATTAAAATTATATTTGCACGTATCAAGAATTATGTTTAAATACGAATGTAATTAAGTAGAATAGTAGGGAAAACATTCATTTCATTTACAAACAGAAATAAACAATATTTTTTTATAGCTAATTGTGGAACGAAACTGTTAATGCAACCCTTGAAAAATTAAATAATTTAAGGTCCATTTAATAATAAAGTCTTGATTTATTCGATGCTGATTGGGTTATCGTAAAGCATTCTTTTTTTTAAGTTACAAAAAGTTAATCGAGCGGAATCGAAATTTGTGATATTATTTAATTACTTTTGAACACTAGCATATTCTTTATGATTCATCTTAATGAGCTTAGTTTTCATTTGATTAAATCAGACATGCCAATTAGAATTTAAATATAAATTTTATATGAACACTGTATTATAAGCATATTTCATGAACTTACACAAATGATAATATTTTTTTTACTTTAAGGGATTTAACTGTTTATCTTAATAAATGAGACAAGGGTCGGGTTTGATCGGGATGGTCCGAGTATTGTTTGTACAACCCTTCCATTTATTAATAAATTGTATTAATTTTTTTTATGCGTCGTATATTTTGCACTTTTATAAATACGAAATTGGTAAAGCTAGGTAAATGGAAGTAAAGTAAGTAAGGTCATATAATATACTAGAGAAGGACAGATAAAGTTATTAATCCTAAGATAATCATATAGATAATCATATTTATCTAACAAATATTTTTATGATTATAAGAATCTTCTTCTTCTTACCAGCCTCTAGGCCTCAATCAAACTTCGCGACCCCTGAGGATTATATGCCATAATCGCTACATTAGGCAGGAGGGTTGGCGATCGCAGTCTGGTGATATGGTGCGCACAGCATGCTGCTGCCCATCCTCCGGAAAACCAAAAAGCCTTGTACGACATCACGAGAGGAAATGGTGAAATTAATATATCAAATTCATCTGCAAAGCACACAGCTTTTTTACTTCCGTTTTGTGATATATTTGAGATTTTAAAATCAGTTTGATTTAATTCTTCTTCTTGAATCAAAGTACAGTAACAAATTGTAGTGATAAATTTATGTAATAACGATATGTACGGAGGCACATGGAATTTATAATTATTTTAAAATAATAAATGTAAATTAAAATTTTTCAATTCACATTTTTCTTATTATAAGAAGCTTTAAAAGTATTTTAAATATAGTTTGTATTTGTTATGATTTTCTTAGTTCTATATAATATATAACATATTATTAGATAAATTATTATTACTTTTAATCGCAATTTAAACTCGACGTTTCGAATTCTATACAGCAACCGTCTTTGCGGAATGAATAAAATATCTGTCTGTAGATGTCTGTCCGTTATTTAGTCATCCGAGTATAATACTTTATACATTTATTTAGTATTATTTTTTTAGTCTTACCCTTTTAGCGATCATTACCAATTTTAGCCACATTTTCATTACAGTTCTAAGAAAACTTTAAAAAGTTTTGCAAAATTAGTACTGACGATATTTCAGTTTTTCTAATTATCGGTATGATAAATTTTAGAGTAAGTTAATATAAATATAATATTTTTTTTTGGAAAAAAAGTAATTTAAGCCTCCTAATTCTTAAAATATTTTGGTATTACAGTATAAAGAAGGCCCTCCTGTTAATATACATAAAAATGTAAAGGGGTTCTTAGAAAAAATTAAATAATCTCAAGACGACGCATAAATTATATCTCTTACACGGAGGCAATATTGGAAAGGTATCCGAGTAAATTTTAGCAAATAGTACATGGATAAAATCATAAAACTAAGAAGAGAACTTAGCCTGTTTGGCAACGGTTGCCGGAACACATGTGCAATAATAAAAGATGACCTGAACACATATAGAGTATATACACAACGCACTTCCAGTAAATTACAGCAATAAAAGCATTTTAATTACAGACAATTGGAAACGTGTTAAGAATGTTAATCCAAGCCGAGGCGTGTATTTATTAAAATGATACAACATGACTTTAGTTTTGGTAATTTAATTCTAAAAATAGAATCTAAAAATTGAAAACTATTACTTTTTAAAAAGGTCAATAATATCATTATAAAATACAATAAATTTGTTGATATCATCGAGTGATGAGTCACAAATCACAATTTTAGGTTGCATTAGGTATCACAACTGATGTCACTACGAATTTCAACGATATAATGATTGCAATATTCTCTTTTGTCAACTTAACGAAGTTTTTGTTATTAAGACAGACTTGTTGAACTTATAACCTGTTGTACTTCTTTTACTCATTTCTCTTCTAAAAGTAAAATAATACCAACCTATCACTTTTACTTCTCTAGCTTTTCCTATTTCAAATGGAAACTACACATACACATCCGATATAGAACGGGAAAAAATGGGTAAGAGTATATATTTTTGGGTAGACCTCGAAGACTTCGGTCTGCCCATTCATTTGTACCCGACTTTCGAATTTTGGAAAAATTTCTTCACAGGAGGTCTTCTTATGACCCCCTGAGTCCGAAATGACCATTGGTCAAAAAGTTTATATATATATATATATATATATGCGTGCGTGCGTCCAAATTCGACTTTTGTCAGCACGATAGCGGCCGCAGTTTCACTCAGATCGCTTTCAAACTTTGCACAAAAATCAACCATCCAAAAATGAAGGTCAAGTTCGTTAACCAGAGAAATCCGGCCACAGGGGGCGCTAGAGCCTCACTTTTCTGATTTCAGTTTTTCGACCGTAACTTTTTCCCTATACAAAGAAGATCAATCGCGTTCATATTATATGATGTCTTTAATGAATACCTATAACTAATGTAGATAAACCGAAAACCTAACTTCCATAACTTAGGGGTGGGGGTAAAAAAAAACAAAAATTTTTGGAAAAAAAATATAACCATAGCTTTTTTCTGGTAAACATTCTTACATCACAAGTATTTTTAATAGAAAGGTTATTTTTTACTCTAAATTTAGGTACCAAAAGTTTTTCCGTAAAAGGTACCGTTTCCGAGAAAAAAAATTAAAACCACTTTTAGCTTGAAAATTTAAGGTAGGTAAAACCACGGCAACTTTTTTCTGGTAAACATTCCCTCCTCGCAAATATTTTTAGTAGAAAGGTTATTTATTACTCTAAATTAAAGTACCAAAAGTATTTCCAAAAAAGATATCTTTACCGAGAAAAAAAATAAAAACAGCTTTTGCTTGAACATTTTTGATATAAACGAGTTACACACGAGGTCTACCCACGCGTGTCCCCCTGCGGGCACAGATTTTTTTTTTTGTGTATCTCTGCTGTTAGCCCTACTGGCCATGACAGCGTCACCGGTGGAATGGACGGGTGCAGAGACCCGCCCTTGAAAAAGGGGGTCCTGAAGGGCCCCAGGGGAACGCGCGTCCTGAAGGCGCCTCCTGTGAGGCTCGGACGCCGTTAGGCGGGAAGCGAGAGTTGGATGTGGATTAGGATTTGACACTAACGTCCTCCGACGGCAGAACGCCGGAGCAACGTGCTTGGATGGGGGCCTCATCTTCGCCGGCGAAGACGCTGTGTGTGTGTGTGTATGTGTAGTATTTATATACGCTTTGCGGGTAAGAGTATATAGAGCCTAGATTTCTTACAAGGAAAAAATGTACGAATAAAACTTTACAAAAGACAAATACATAAGGGAAGTAAATAATGCTAGTTTATAGGGCTAGTACATAGTATAAAGCAAGTATATAAGTATTTGAGGCTAGTATATAAGACTAGTTTACACATAAGGAAAATATTTACTTTCCTATAAAAGCACAAAAAATAAAAATCTATTACATATATGGCATGCATGCACTTATATGATATCTACAAATATAGATAGATTGATGATAGAATTTCCAACAATTTTAAACCCTTTTGTTACGTATATTCATTTTTATAATTCTTTGTGTGAATAAATCGTATGCAATATACTTTTGCATTGCAACTGGCTGAGTCCCAGGGCTGGCTACAAGTCCTAGGAGTTTTTTAATATATGTAAAATAAAAAAAAAGATTTGACCTTGAAGAGTTAAATGATAAAAAGTATTAATGAATATTTACTGGAAACAAAAATGAAAAATGAAAACATCAAAATTCCTTCGTTGTTTATTCGTTTGTTCCATTGTATTGGGGAATAACATAACATTGAATTACCAACAAACATGAACCGTATATTTGGACCGTTCAAATATATAATAACACATTGTACAGTACAGTACAGTCCATTGAGTTTATTAAAGGAACAGGTAATATTAATGTATAAAAAATTATTACATTTGCAGGATTTTTTATAAGATTAAACGAGCAAAGTTATTTAAATTTTAAAGTAAAAACGATAAAAACGCAGAAACGAAGTAAAATGTTATATGCACTTGCGATTCAATAGATATAAATAGCTTTCTTGACACTTCGACGATCCATCGCGAATGATTACAGTCTATAAACTGTTTCATTTCTGACTACAACGCTTCTACTTTATATATTTTAGTATTGTTTAAACAATTAAAAGTTTTATTGGCATCGGCTCATGATTGATTGCAAAATATGGTATCTACAATGTACACCTATACCTCATGTTATATTATTGTAATTAATAGTTTTATACAGTTTAATTCTTAGTCTTTAATTATTATATGTTCTCAATCTTTAATTCTTATCTTTATTTCGATATTATCTTTGTCTTCATTATTTACATAAAAATTTCATTGTATTAAGTTCCATCCGTTTAAATATTGAAACTAAATTCAGTTCCCATAACAGGTTTTCTAATGTTTTAATTAACATTTTGATAAATTTTTTTATGAAATCATTTTTATTATGTGTTGTAAATAATTACCTAAAATATTTTGATGACCGACCAAATATCTAAGTTTTAATGAATATAGTACGACTTATACTTTGGCAGTACTAATACAAAAAATATAACAAATTATTATATACATATATGGAATGTTTCAATTATTATTTTAGGGTGACGTTATGTTCCGGCGCACATGAATTAAACTATACCTAATATAATAAATGTAAATAAAGTTGCTGTAAAAGGTTCCAATACTTTGACGTGCTTCATTTACAACGAACAATTATGTAGTAAATTGTACCAGAATAAACATCTATCGCTATAAAGTGTTAGTGAAGTTAATTTCATTAAAGCATTGATTAATAGAAATATATTTATTAAATTAATAATCATTTAAAATATACAGTATTGTTCCTGTAAATTAATGTAATAACAATTTTTCTATTTCTACTTCTACTGCAGCAAAAATTTAACAAAGTTTGTTAATGTCTAATACTATTTACTATAAAATGAAAAATGATATATCCACATCATATATTGAAACCAAGCCATAATCTGTCTCTGTCACTCTAACAAAAAAGTAAGTAGCAAAAAAATATAGGTTCACTCAACCTAGAGAGGCTGCTCTCAATAAACTCACTACTAATATTATTTTTTAAACCAATTAGGTTTACTTTTTAAATAAACTTATGATATGTAATGAGATTGTTATTAAGTCTTCTGTTTAAATATTGCATTTTGTGTGTATTGTAATATTGTTGACATATTTAAAGATAATTTAAATATTATCTCAAGTATTCACGTGAACATCAAAGTTTTTGAATTAAATTAGACTTTTATTGCACTTATAAAACTTCAAACTATAGTTGCATGTTAAGGTAATTTGACACAACGTTTAACCTTTAACATTACTGAATCAGTTACTTTTCCCATGAGGTTATGACAGGTACTTGAGATGTCAATTCCCAGATTTTTTCCAGTCCATAAGAAAAAACAAATAACTGCCACTGAGAAAAGAAAAATTACAAAATCTTTAACATTTTCATACTTTTAAATCGATTCATTGTTAGTTCGTTTTATTTATTTTTTATTTTTTTATAGTTTTTTATTGCATGGTTGGAGACATGGAATATATTTTTAAAAATTGTAAAATATATATATTATATATAAAGCCATAAGCTCTATAAAGCGATTAATAGCTAGTAAGAGATCGCTCCCCTGGGCGTATTCAATCACTTCCACAATTTATGATGACATCATAAATCATAATACTTCTCGTACATTTTATGAAAATGAGAATATTTCCATATCTAAACGAAACTTTATATGTTATCAATAAGGTATAAGTTATTTATCCATCTATCCATGAGGTGATACCCATGAGATTAACTCTTTGTATTTGTTGAGAGACTGTTGTGTTAATCTTATATATTATCATATTACTTTTGAGTACTCCTAGTTTTTCATTTTATAAATTGTATATTGAAAAGATAAACGTGTATACACATGACAAATGTGGATGAAGAAAATACGTATACACATTAATGTCAATTATAAAAATTGAAAATAAATAAAGTTACAAAATATCTCCGACAATATTTACTGGCCTTGTTGCTTTTGTTTTATATATAAATAAACGTGGATTATAGCGTCATAAATGAGAGTATTTAATTGGTCTCCTGTCCAAAAGAAGGTCAAGATTAACGAGAGAACTTTAGTCAATTATTTAATATTCGTCCATTTTGCTCGACCATTTTAAACCGCACTTAAGAACCTTATTTAAAAGAATATATTTCCGTAAGGTTTTACGGAATAGTTAATTATTAAATAGAGAGCCTTAATGTAAAGTCCTTAAAAGTAATGGCGTTACTTTAAATAAGCGTTGATAAACAGGTAATTAGATAAAGATTATAATTATTCATGGTAAAATGAAACCCATCCTTGAATCTATAAAATAAATTGCAGTATTAAATTATACCTCTAAAGCTATAAGACAAAAAATTATATTGAAGTTGATATTACATTGTAAACCGACCAAATATAGGAATATTAACTATATTTGTAATACTATATTTCGAAGTTATATTTATAGTGAGAATATTTTTCAGTCAGATTCTGGGAAACTGCAGTTGATATCACAGTATCAAAATTTAATCTCAGTTCAAGCGAACAGAGAACATTGCTTGCATAAATGTATGTCACTTTGTTCGAACGAACGTTGAACAAGCATTACCTTTTACCTTCAATCGTAACATGAATACGGATAAAGGAATATTTTTTATGTCTTTCTTTGATATAATAATGAATGGAGGAGAAAACTAATAATGACTAGTTTTCTCTAGTTGGATTACAATATTAGACAACTATTTGTTAAAACATCTAACCACATCACAAATTTTTTAATAAAAAGAAATGTATTTAAATGATTGAAAAAAAAAAATATTAAGAAAAAGGTATCATTTTATCTTGTTAGAGTTACTGATGTTTTAGTTTTCCTTAGAGCTGGAAAATTTTATTGTTATTTTTTAAGCTATTATATTCAGTTTAGATTTAACAACTTAACTTATATAAGTAAAAAGCAATTATAACCATAATGTATCATATTTTTATAAATATTATAAGCGCTATTATCATAAAAAATATTAAATATACCGGTGGTGCCGTGTCTAAGAGTCAGCCATTGATCCGTTGACTGTTCAGGTAAATTTATTTCTAGCATAAAAACAGCAATAAATTACACATAATCATGTAATAATTTAAAATTTACCAGACTAAAAAAGAGATGTTAAACGAGGAATTATCTATGATCACATAGATTGGAATAATAATTGGTATTCAAGTTTTTCCTATGTGAGCAAAAATCACAAGTGACCTGTAACTTTAAAAAGTATTGTCTGAAGTTCTGTGGTGTGTTCTAAACATATATATAACATACGGATTTCGATTTTTTATTAATTCATTATGTGTAACCAACGGTTCCACCAATTTTATAACATAAGTGAAAATTTATCTCCACAGCGGATAAAATGTTTAGCGAAAAACAACCGATGAAATGTTTGATAGCAGCGTCTTAATCAAACGAAGCGGTCTTAGTAGATTAATAAACATCAATCATTAAATGGCGTGTGCTCTGGAAGGAAGGTACGTTTGCATTGTTTCTATAAAGAGAAGCAGCATATAAAATATCCATTTACCAGCAATAAACAAAAAGTATAAAATCTCAATTTTGCTACGATTTACCACTATGCCTATGGAGACCTGTATGATGATTAACATTTAAAAAAATGCATTTAACAGCTACCTAATAGAAACCCTATTAAAGAACCATTAGCTTCTTAATTTATGTGCTTAACTCACACTCCTAGTTCTGATTTCTATAATAAAATATCTAAAATGTATTACCACCTTTACTTTGTATAGAAAAAGCAACAAAAAATATATATACAATAACAATCCAATCTGATGAAATTATTTTCATTGAAGTGCAATCATCGATATGCAGAAATTGATATTCAATAATATTTATGTTACCCACAGACATGGTGTTGTATTAAGAATTTATTGAGTGAACACATCCTCACAAGTTTGTTGTAGTACGCTACGAGATCCTTAGGTATCATATATATTTTTTATTTACTACGGGCAAATCAAACCTTGCTGAGTAATTAGCTTAAAAAAAATTACGCATAAGAACCGTGTTTAACATATTATGGACGAAATTAATAACTAATCTTTATCTAATTACGCTAATGATTGAAATAAAAATAATTTCTAGAATTATCAACCTCCAATTCATAATTAAGTATGTTATTTCACTTTTTGGACAGTTATACTTATTCACCGTAAAAGGTTCAAGAATTGTTGTTAAACATAAAGTACAACATTTATAAATAAAATCTTTTGAATATTGTTGCACAAGGAGCTAGTCCTTGTTGTATTTATTTGAAAGTTAGCAGAGCGGTGTTCAATGATAGCGGAAAGGAACTTAAATGTACTTTTTAACGAGTTTTATTTAACGAAGTTAAAAATATTGAAATTTTGCTACTTACTAGCAATGTTTAACTCGGACTGGTAAATGGTTATGTCACTGAACAAACAAAAAAGTAGCCACGTTTTTGAAACAATAAACTGAATATTATAAATATGTTTTTGTTTAATCTTTTTCTATTTCACTCGCCAGAACAGCAATAGAGTTAATTCTATGTCAAAATAAATAAATAAACAATTTTTTTTATTTTCATTATTTGTAATTGCCTCGAATTATTTCCAATCCTGGTACATATTGTTATAGATAGCTTTTCTAACGGTTTTCTTTAAAATACCTTTCTACGGGATGTACATTTTATAGTCAACGATATTGACAACTCACATTAAGGTTCTGAATTAAGCAATACACAATAAATTAAATGTTACGAATATTTCGATAAAAAATCATATCTCCCCAGTAACAGAAGCATGGAGACGGGAAATATATTTCATTCTTTATTGGAAGTCGTTACATTTTTAACGTATTTAGAAATATAACCCTATTCTGTTTTGCGTTAATTAATTTAATTAAACTGATGCTCTAATTATTATAAACATATTTTTTTTATATTATTAGTGCAGCAAGATGTCACCGAGTTTAGAATATTTACCTCTCGTACTTCATATTAAATGAGAGAAAAATAATTATTTAGATATGTAATAAGTTAAGTGCAGACAATGAGATTACTCGTTGTTATGGTATTAATCAACAAATCTTAATATATATTAATGTATTAACGAGGCCATCTTCAATTAACTGCATAACTGTAGGCAAATTAATTGATAACAATTTATCACCGCTATAACATCAAGATTGTGTTCGAAATATTGAAATAGTTAATAAAATCATAAAATTACATAGCTATATTTGAAAGTAGTTTATTTTAATATATATAGCAGGTAGCAGAAACGAGCGTGTCCAACACTATGAGTATGCATGAATGTGGTTTGTAATGCTTACATTTTATGAATACCACATAGTTCATTAGTAACTTCCAAATAATGCTATTTACCAGTTTAATTTCGAAGAATTTTATAAAAAAGTTCATAAAACTCAGTTTTTTATGTTATACCGCATACCAAATATCAAACTCGTATGTTTAATAACGTATCAAACACTGACCGATTATCCTATAAATGAAAAAAAAATATTTAATACTATTAGCATTTCTTTTGAAATGTGCAGTTTCTGTGCAGTGTGCAATTTCTTTTGAATTTCTGGAAGCAGCGCTCTGTTGTACAACAACTCTGCCTGAGAAACCAGCGACGTTGTACCTGGTACTTGGGTCAGTTTATGTCTCACATTTTAAACTTAAAATAATCCTACAAATATAATTGTATTTGTTTTAAATGTTGAATTTTAATTCTTTGTATATCATATTAAATAATTCACGATTTTTATTTTTATTTACAAAATAATTTTATTTTTATTTAATAACCATATGCATAATACCAACATTATTATTCTAATAGCGCCCGTGTCCTCCAGCCCCAGTCCCTGTTGACGTATCAGCTGTTATTGGCCTAATTTACCTTCAACCCTTGTACGGCTATCTCTTATAATAGTACCTTTTAGAAACCATTCCATTATACAATATTATCGTATATTACTTGTTTTATTGGAAGTTGATAGGGATGACTTATAGCTATGAAATCTTTATTAATAATATCATAACATGGTAAAAAGGAAAATGAATTCTTGCAATACGATAGTACTTACGCATACTTATTTAATTTAAAGTTCTTTAATTTTATTTATATTTTATATTTTTCCTATATTTGTTATTTATATTTATATATATATATATATTTTTTCACTTATAATATTAAAATAGTTTGCTAGTTTTGAAAAAAAATCGTTATTTAATTAAAAAAATACTTAATTTGATTGGTACATACGATGAAGGAATGCCGCAATGTAACGAAACGTTTAAAAGATGAAGAAGATTAAATAAATGCGCTCTGGTTGTCTTTATTTGGATTTGATATCAATAGTGTATTGAAATAAACTCGGTTCTGAAATATTGGTCCAATATTATTAAATTTTTTGTATGATAACTAATAACGTAGTTGTATATCAAAGTGGACATAGGCAAATTTGTTTATTTAAGCGTATTTTATTATTATTCTATATATCTTATCTTATATTATCTTTTAAGATAATATAATTTTATGGCCACAATAGATTAAGTCACTGTATACTTATTCCTATAAAACGAATGACTTTAAAATATACAAAACCCCATAAATGTATATATTTAAAAGGAATATACTTGACTATACTTTAACTTACAACAATTACGCCAACGCCGACATGTAAACATTTTGTATCGGCAATACATCAAACACATGCGGACTCCGAAATTTGGAGATTAGGAACAAATAAAGGATTGTTTTAATAAACCAATATTTTTTCTATTGTGACTAAAATTATATCTGGTTTGTGTTGCTTCCAGATTGTATTCAATGCAAAATGCTATTTCAAAATTTAATAAATTTAACAAATTCTATAAAATAACATTCTTGCTGAAACTGTTTGGTAGGTTAATTAAATACCTGATTATATTTAAAACCGTTACTCACATACCCACTAAAGATTTATAAATTATTTTAAAGTGAATATAATATGAAATAACCATATTAAATAAATATTTCAACTGATTTAGTGTTTTTTTATAAGACAAGATGTTAAACAAGCAGAGAATCGAGCCAATGATAATCGGTAACATTGTCTCTCAAATTTTTATGCGAATGGATTGTCACCCTTTCGAAATGATGTTATTGCATTTAAATTTTTTCAAGTTACCAAAACATTATATAACAACGGTTTGCTTGATATTTCATCCGACACCTCCGCAGAAATAAGAATCTTTCTTGAGTTTTTATTTTTGTATAAATCACGCTGGAGATAGCGCAGTATCATTGTCCTAAATGTGTTTGTAAAAAGACGAGAATCAAACACAGAGTAGTGTATTTATTTTCAATCTTGTTTTTATCGTAATTCTTAGAAGTAACAACAAACGAATATTTATTTATAAATTTTTAAAAGACAGGAATCTAACAATCATATTATACTCATGGTATTATTAAGTGAATGATTACTTTTTTATTTATTGATTTCCACAAATAAAAAGTTTTAAAAGGAATATTACTAAAACATGTGACCAAGATCCCATATATTTACTTTATCAATCTCGTTGTATAATAAAGTAATGCACATATTATAAAAATATAATATGTAAACGACACTACGCATAAGTATATTTTTAAACTGTTTAAAAATATAATTATACGCAATTCTATTTAATGTAATAAAATAAATAATTTATTACAAAGAAATTATCGCTAGATGTTTGCCTACTAATTAATTAATAATTTTAGATAACAAATATAAAATGCAAAATTATAGTATTATTATGGCTCAAGAAAAAGGTAAAGGTCAAGTTAAAGGTAAAAGAATATAAATAATAGGAAGCCAACTTATGGCAGCGTCTATCATAATTAAACAAATCTATATATAAGCCGTTATACTAATTATAGTTTTTCACATGAAAATAATATATTTTATCAAGGAAAGAAGGTTTTAAATGTTATTATATAATGCGATAAAAATTTAATTATGTAAATTTCGTTCTTAAAATAAGAACAAAGCTATAAGAATACAAAAGCATCGCTTGTTAACTTATAAAAACAATGATTACCATAACCTTTAGACGGTGTCGTGTAAATCAAGACAGGGAGCAGACTCTAAAACCTTCATTATAGAGATGAATTTGTCCTTCAAATGGACCCTATTTTGATCTAGACTTATAAAAGTTTCAAAGGCTACAATATTCATTTCATCCAAATATCTATTTGAAGAGTAACTTTCTTTGTTCACTTTATTTTGGTGTAAAATATTTATTTGTGTTATTACTTGTAGCTTATATATTTTATATTATTTCATCAATAATATGTTTATTCTATTTCATGGAAACATTTAGATTTAAGGGACAAATCGTTGTTTAACGTTCATATTAATATAGGTGCGCTCGCTTATACACGACTAAGTATATGCAAATGTAAATGCATATTCCTGATAAAGATATTTTTTAGACATCATCTTCAGGTTAAAATATCTGGAGATATCTATTAGATTTCACAAACGGTATTAACATTTTTAATTAGAATTCTTTACGTAATTGATAACTGATAACGCGACCAACGATATATAGTATTTTTTAAATAAACAGTTCCAGTAATGCACAATATATTGTACACACAGGTTTGTTGGTGAAATTAAAAAATCGGATGCTGGGTAAGAGAAGGTTAAATAAAACAGTTTTATCGCGACTTTAGGGCAATTGATCTTTGTGACTTACAGCACTGAATTCAGAAAATTCAAGTTTTATAACCTAACGTATTCCATTGTAACTTTGTTGGTGTGTTAGTATCAAATTAATTTTACATTTATAATACTTTTAAATAACAAATAATATAAAAATAACTCGTGCGTATTCTTATACGTATCATTATGATTAGGAATTATTACGATTTTTTTACCATTCATAAAATTGTTTTTTTAACTGCCCTAAAATGAATATGTTGAGTTGAACTTAGTGAAAATAGCTTAGTTACTTAGGAGTTAATTAGTTAAATACTTAGCTGAGAACAGATTAATGGTAAGCGAAACGTCACGTATTTTACCGAAAGCTATATTTACACTAGTAATATACGCCCAAACTATACTATACCTAAAGTTTATATAAATGTTTCATCTTCAAATATATGAGTTGTGCATTTCGCTCGAGATCACTCACTTCATTTATTGTGGTATCTGGTGTATGGTGCTTGAATAAAAAATGACGCGGTATTTTAAAATTTCTATATCTAGACAAGACCATTTGATATTTGTTATTATCAAATTTTTTAGTTTACCTTCCATTTATACTCCATATGGATGATACTCCATTTATTGATTAAAAATGCAGAGGTAATAAATACATTTAAAAATAAAAAAAGTTTTTATTACTATCTATAATGAGATAACGAGCAAACGCTAATGTTGAACTTGATTGTATTTTCAATTTATGTTTACTGAATATAGAAACGATACTCTTATATTTCAGTGAATCTATCAAATGTAAATATTACACGATTTTAAAAAAAGAAAGAAAAAAAAGTATGTTTATAAATTATAAAAGGCATATATATGAACTTTGTATTAGATAAATAGAGGGTCATTGTTATTGTTGTGATTTCGAGATCATCATCAAAATTTTCTATGCCATTCGTATTTCAAAACAGTGAAACAATAAAATAATCTTTATTTTTTAATATTACTAAATAAAAATGACGACCTTTAATGAGTACCTCTAAAAAGTTAAACTGTCCATTTTAAGATTTCTAAAAAAATCCGAACCGTATTTCGAAACAAAACAATATTAAAAATTCTAAACAAAATTTTGATTATTAATAAATTCACTTGAATATGTAACGGCACAATAAAAAAAATGATTCAATATTATTACAGATAAAATAACAGAGTGATCATTTTAAACTCTCCAAGTGTAAAGTAAAATGCAATTGATATTTAAATCATGGAATGGATAAAGTATATTATTTAATAATTCAGTTTCCTTAAAATAATAGATATTTTATTAGGGATTTATTACTTAAAAGCCTTTTTAAAAGTTGCTCAAACCCGCGTCAACTCGCGACTAATGCAGCACGTCGCTCTAAGATTATTCATCTTCTATAAAATTCCATTAACTGGGTAAGACGTCGATAAAAATATCTTGCTCAGAAAGAAATGCCGAACTTGATGCCATTTCTAATTATAGGTATATTTCTGTTTCAAATATAATAGATTTGTGCATTGGGGTACAGTACTAACATACATAGCAGTTATGCTGTAATGATGCGATGGTTTGACAACGAGGGACCAGTCTCCATGATACCATTGTATATCTGTGTATTTTATCGTAGGAGAAACAAATAATCTTTGTATTGTATAAATTCTAATGCTAGTTTCATATTACTATTAGGTAATATAAAAATGGTTGTGTGAAACCAACCATGCAACACGATGCATACGATCCATTATGATGTCGTTAAAAATATATTTGACAGATATATTTATTAAAATGGCAACCATTTTAATAAATATATCTGTCAAATATATTTGGCCTTTGGGAATAATATGTAAATATCTTCATTATTGTTGTAAATATACATGCAATGAAAATCAACGAGCATATACTAACGATGAACAACTGTTAGTAATATAAGTATAGGATATGAACCCAGTGTTTCACGTTTGTTCTATGTGTTATATTTATGTGAACAAGAACGACCAAGAGTCTATAATATTTATGTACACATTGCAGCCGCAATTCGGTTTTATTTCAATTGTCTTGGGACCGGATCTCGATTAATAATCAAAACAAATATGATAATAACAATTAATAAATAATATTGTTCTTACAAAGTTACATGAAAGTTACATGTTAAGACTAAAAAGTCTACCCCATAACGCAAAGTATTAGAAATATTATATAAAATATAATATTTCTAATACTTTGCGTTATGGGGTAATTGATATTATTGTAGGATATTAAGTTTATATATTAGACTAGCTAATGCCCGCCCGCTTCGCTGGGCACACTATTAATTTGTATGTGAACTTACGACTTCTTGTATGGACAAAATGTTTAAATTCTATTTTATATTTAGTGTACATTTTTTAAATTTTAAATAGAGAAATATTGTGCCAGTCAGTGAATACACAGATTTCCACATCACCTATGTGGTACTGTGTATTGGATGCGTTCTCTTTATGTGATGTGGCGGGATCCCCGATAGGCCTACACCAGGAAAAATTGCCAGCATAAAACTAAAGACAAATTTTGTAATTTATTTAAAACAATATTTATGGTATTATGTAGCTCCTACAGGTTTAACACTTGGCAAAATGCAAAAAGTTGAAATCTGTTGGGATAGGAATTCCGTAAAACCGGTTCTATGACGTCTACGTCACAAAAGAAGTAACTATGTAAAATTTTAAGTTAATAGGACAGATAGTTTCGATGATTTCGTTATGAGTCAGTGAGTGGTATATATAATTGAAAATATATATATGATATTTATATAATTGAAAATATAAAAGACAATTCTTTAACAATAAATTCTAAAACAATATTTTTTGCATTTGATAGTCGGAGTATCCTGAATGCTTTTTTTATTGGTTTTTGAACTTAGTTTCTGAAAGTGTTATGAGGCCTTTAAGTTGATCAAAAGTCATCAAGAGAGAGAGACTCAGATGTTAATTCATTCAGTTCTGATTGTAACAAAATAGCATACCAACAAAAATGATTTACAGAATATTCTTCCTTAAACAAAAATAATGATTTGATTATATAACAGATCAAAAATAGTCAAAGGAATTACAGCTGTCACTCGTGGACCGCTGGTGTAATAAATAAACAAGATGGGCAAACTTCTTCCAAACATTGATATCGTCGACTGACCTTAATTGGGCCCAAATTGTTGTCAATTATGGCTCATTCACAATATCATGATCTTGTTTATAAAATAAATTTATAATTTATGTTAATCAAAGGACTCGGTATGATTATTCATCTAATAGTATACTCGTATGTTGAACGCCAGTAAAGCCAAGGCATGTGGTCAGATTCATTAAATTTGTTTGGATCAGTTGTTGTAAGTTATGTAGTGTAGTATAATTTACTTTTGTGTTTTGTTTTGTTGTTGCCAGGTATTAAGTACACGACACAGATCCTAGAAAGAAACAACCACTCTGAACTTTTGGTTCATTTGTTGGTTCATTCTCAGCAAAAACTACTTGAATGTACGTTTAATAAACTTGGGATTGTAATACATTATTGTTAGATTCTACTTAATTGTAAATTATTTTTACTGCGCGCAATTCTCTCAACTCTATGACCAAAAACAAATTATTTCAGCTTTTCTAAACGTTAAGATGGATGGATTTTGAACAAATTTTGTGTGGTGGATAGCATGCTTTGACTTGAGGATAGCTTGAATCAGTTTTAACTTATACTCTATTGTTTTTGTCTATTACTCAGGTATTTGAAAGTTCTAACTTAATCTAAATCAGTGAAATGCATTGAAAGTCGTCATTAATTGACAAAACTATAATCTGATTAATGTATGTAGATGATATTGCTAGCTAAAAACAACGTTGACTTATTATTAAGTCAATGATGTTTTATATTCATCAAAGTCATGTTTTTGATACAGATTGGTACCAGTATTGTTGTTAATATAATGTATGACGTATATCAATAAATGGATAAAATGGCCGTAAAGGCCATCAATGTTTCAATAATGTGGGCGGGCACATCTCGTTTCAACAACTCAGAACTTTGACTGAATCTTGAAGACCACTCTCAATATTGTCCACGTAATAGACAGATGAGAGTTGAGTGAATAGCCGAAGAAAATATAATCCGAATATACCAACTTAACGTGTTAAATTATTATTCATTTTAATGTTTAAAAGTAGAATCTTTAAATTCTCTTAAATTTCAATTTATTTTAAAACATATCAATTATAACTATAATTATTGAGCTAATATTATAATAAATTATCAAATTATTAATGTTCAAAAAGTATCCGTAAACCTACTCTTTACTCTTTAAAAATTTACTTCTAAAGTTTGACAATTCCTAAATGATAGTCATGGTTATTTAATATGAAAAATGTTGCTTTTACCTTTAATGCACTTTCTTATATTTTTCGGTATCACTTTTTACAATGACATAATTTATTTTAAGAATGTTAATAATTTATGTGTTAATTGACCTGTTTTTTTATTATATTTAAAAAATCGGAAAGTATTTAATTATATTTGTTTATTAACGAGTACGTACTTAAGCCAGTAATTTTGTATATTGGATATTTTTAACAGTGATATATTTAATACTTAATGATTAAATATACAGCCGTAGCACAGGCAATACTCACGTTAATAATTAAAATCAGCTCAACACTAGTAAATCTTGAAATATCTTCACAGCATTAAAGTAATAAAATGAAATACTTTTTACTTACTGTTTTTGTGTTAGACACAGATTTTTTTAATTCTAAACAAGATATTATTAAAAAGAGGACGTTAAACTTTATCTACTTATAATATATCAGAGTCTTATAAATTGTTTAGATAATAACTTATAAAATAAACACAAACTTTTTGTAGATACTACTTTTACACTAGTCGCGTTTGTCGAGGACGTTGGACGCGCGACGTCGAGGCGCTGGCTCTACGAACTGAGTACGACCACGTGAGGATAACGACTGATGAGAGATACACTGTTAAGGTATATTGTGATAGAATCATCACAACTCATTAATGATAACAAATCAGTAACGTTGTCTCCTTTAGATGGATTTTTTGATTCGTAAAAAGCTTTTAATTTTCCCCTATTTCCTTCAATTTGATTTAGTTATACTACTGAGTTTTTAATTAAAGTAACCTTTTTTTATTATACTCAACAAAACCGTATACACTGGCCACAGAAAACCTAAGACAGAGATATTCGTTTGCGTAATGTTCACAGAGCTTTTATCGTTAAGCCGAACGAATCCACACTTGAATCAAGTCGTAAATAAGTTGCTTACATTATCCCATTTTTTGCCACAGATTATATTTATTATTCAGTAAAATACTCCTTTTACAATAATGTTAAAAAAAAAGATCTAAGTCTTAAGGTTTTACGATATAAGAATGTATAGTGTATCAGTGAATATTGATTGACGTCTTTTAGCATGAACGGAAGAAGTTTCAACAATACAAACTTGTTACAGTATTCAGTTGTGTTTTATATTAATATCACATCAATTGTAGTTAAGACAAATATAGAAGAGAAAAATAATCTTCAATAAATAAGTAAAAGTTCGGAAATTCTAAGAAATATTTTACACAGTTGTTTAACTTAATTGATATACAATAATTTTGTTCATATCACCTTTTAAATATTTCTTAAGAAACTTTTGAATGAAAGAACAAAAATAATGAATTCAATACAAAGTAAAAACGAGTACATTAGCTCTTCTGCTCAGACGTGAGTGAAGAGATCATTCAAAACTGTGTCAACGAGACTTTGAACCAATTCAGCTTCAGATTATCTCTTACGCTCACAGATTAATTGTTTAATCTCTATATAATATGTGAGATCAAATTAATTAACAAGTTTAATTTCACCAAACAACAAACACTCGTCGTCTACTACGCGACATGTTTAAATATAAGTGATTCAATGTTAAGAGATGTCTGCCATTAATTTATACTCAGATGTTGTGGTAAGCAACCACTTGCGGTATTATTTGCACACGATATAATTAATAAAATTAAAAACTATCTCGACCTTGATATTGTAAATATATAAAGATATAAAATTTGGCTTAAACATGTGATTGAATTTATTGATAATATACAAAAGGCCGATAGGGGATAGATAGTCTGAAACCGATAGATAATAATTAAAAATGTATTTATCTGAGTTGGCTTCAATCTTCAAATTACTATCTAATGTATTTTATTAATATCAATCTTTCTATTTATTATCTTAATATAGTTACAGATTAAATCTTGGAAAACCATTGACAATGGTTATAAAGATATTATCTACTAAATTAATTGACTTTTTAAAGTAAAATCCAAAATAATTTATTAATCCATTAGTTTTATTAAACAAGATTACTTCTAAGCCTATTCTATTATGTTCCGAATTCCTTGACATCCTTAGAAATCTCCTGTCCTTGTTTTATGTTTATTTTATTTATGTTTATTAATTTATTGTGTTGTTTGTTATAAGAAGCTTCTCATTCTTTTAGAAGTTTATTTATATTTATATAATACTGAAATACTTTTTTTGCACAATGTTGTAGATCTCATTTCACACAGACAGATCACAAATTTACTATTTTTAATGTATGTATATATTTGATTAAAAAATTGATACATTGATGATAGTTAAGATCGAAATTTAAGATAATTAATTAATAAAGCTAAGCTTAAGCGAGGTGACAAAATAGAACTGCTTGTAAAAAATGTCACGATTAGTTTTTTAATCAGGTGTTATTTTCTTTTATGAATTGAACATATCACATTCGCAAACCAAACCTTAAATTTCTTTTCCATTTGATTTTTATCAATTAATGTAGTGACATTGTAAAAAGTTTGTGTTCCGTATAACAAAATATATTATAGATAACATAAATTATTATATAAATAAAGTTGTAATCTATATTCCTAGATAAGCTGTTAAAACATGTATATATATTAATCTGACTCATCATAAGACAAATCATAAAATACGTGTTCCTGCATGATGTGTGACGGGACTTCATATTCCTTTATCATAATTTAAATTTTGTTTTAATAGAATGTGCCACCTATTTAATTTTAATTATATTTCACGTCTATCATTTCAAGTTAATAAGATATCTAATATAACCATATTAGATATTTTTTATTACTTTGTACTTAAAGTGTCATATCATCATATGTCATAAAGATCAACATCTAGGAGTCATAAATTTACTTTAGGGACAGTTTCACCTAATTATTTTTAATTCAAATATTCCATTGTTTTAAAATAACAAAAAGATAATAATAATACTTCGGTATAAATAATCATAGTTTGTCTAATGTTTATTTATGTAAAAAAAATCATTCTTGAATCACCGACTGATATACATAGTAATGTTTTAACACAAAATAACAATTGACATTGACGTAATAAATATTAAATAAAATAGCACACACATTCGACTATATTTTACTCTTTGTTATTATATATAAAGGTGTTTTGTCCTGGTCGTTTAATTTTTCAATAATAAGTTGGTGAATCATAAAAAGAACGAAGAAACATCTCACACATCACATCTCAAGATAAATCATTATATAAAGCAAATAATAAATAAATAAATAAATATCAAAGCCTTTTAAGCCAAATAATTCTAGTATTTTTTATATTGTATACACAAGAACAAACTCAATAGATGCACAACTTTAGAAAAAAAGGGAAATTTCCAGAATTGAGCTATACATACTATGAATGTATTCCAATAATCGATAAAAGTTGTTATAGTGTAAATGATTACATTAACGATGGTACGGCGTGGGAATTAATTGTATTTTAGCGATTAACTAGTAACCTACGCATTTTTTTCTGACACTATTTGTTACTCTTGTTAGATCTACTGCCTGCATCATACCGCTTCCTTAGAAGTCATTATTTGTGGTAGCAATGGGGGCCGGGTTGCCCCATCTCCCCAAATATGGCGAAGTGATGGCTGACACTTGCACTCGTTCATCAGAAGGGTTTGTTTTGATAGGTATGGTAATAAAGCAAGCCCTCTTGTCACTCCCATTTGACATTTGATTAAAAGTGGAAAAGATATAAACAAATTAAAAAAAAAATGCATGCACCTAAATCTTTCCTAGTACTAAATAATTATTAAAAAATTTAAGTATTATATTTAAACTAGTTCGCAATACAAAATACTATTAGTCCCGATGCACAAATAGACGAAGGAAAATATATAGCAAATGTTCGGCAAGATGTCAAAAATGTAATTAGTTGCTTTGCTCCACAATGGTTCTACAACTACAAATACTACTAATACCAATTACAAATCCTTTCAATGACAATGTGTAACTGTAACTAGGACTAGTTATACTTTAATGTTAGTTTTAGCAGTTATGATGATATTCTTCTTATTATTTTTAATGAATATACATAATACATTTTGAAGTTTGGAACGCTTTAATTTACCACAAAATGTAAATATGTACTAAATCGAGACAGACTTAAGCCCTGGATAGTTATACAGCCTCAGCGACATCATGTATATCGTTTGTTTTAAACTGATGATTGAATTTTATAGTCAGCACATCCTATACGAGTATGTTTCTATATAAGATGTAACTCAATATTATAAAAGAACACGATGTAGTAATAGTAAGTTTTAGAGTCTAAGAACAACTAACTTCAGCCCTGCTGACCTGTTTATCGACTATAAAATATATTAATGTTAGCATCGCCAATAAAATAAAGCCTTAGTCGTGATAATCTCACATTATATTGTGATTTAGCAATATGTCTATTCCAACGAAAGTACAAAGATCACAGGTTTTTATACAAATATCATTAATTGTTAATTTGTAAGTTAAAACTTACCTTAAATATAATATTTAGTGCAGCATTTTTTGGCTGCCAATTTCAGTCAAAATCACTTTTCATAAAAAGTTTTGTTGTGTTATATAACATAAAAAACCTAACCTGACCTGAAAGTTAATCTACCACGAGAGGGATGAATATGAACACTTTCAACAGTTAAGAACTTATAAAAGGTTTTAGTATTTGTTACCTATTTATTAAATATTTTTAGAAAAATCAGGAGAAGTAAATAAATTGGAGCAAAAGCTTTCGATTCGTTTAAGGGGTCACAGGTGTGTTGCGGATCAAAGGAATGCTATTTCTTTGAATTAAAATTTCTCTAGTTTTATTTAAGTTGATAAAAATTAAATAAAATTCCGATCTAAGAGGCATATTATTAGTTAAAGAGAATGATTATATCCAAATAAGAGTATAAAACCATTATTTGTTGTTCATTATTATTGTTAGGTAATTAAAAAAGTCGAAGTGCGTGTAAATGTTGAGGCGTTAACTTATAATAACGGCTACAAAGAGCTTTACTCACGAGAGTATTCACGAATGCGATTCATAACAGCTCGTAGCTATTGCAGAAGGTATATTAAATCGATATACATGGGATAACAGCAACTTGGAAGTTTTACAAAATAAATATATTAAATATATATATAATCATGGAAAAATAACATATGTAATTATCGGCGACATACTCGTATCTCTTATTTTGTAATCATTAATTGTAACTTACAAATTAATAATACTATAAGCAAAAATACTTACTACCTCTAAACGTAGTTAGGATAACAGAAAATAATTACTGAAATAGTAATAAAATATAGAACATGTAATATTATTGTGTGCCTAAAACTAATAATGTAAATGTTATTAAGCGAGGAGCGCGACTCTCGCTTGACCTATATAAATGGTTAAGAACATCACGGATAGACAGTTAACATTTTAAGTGTTCATTGATATCAACTTCCTGAGTTTTAACGTTTATTACGACGCTACGTGAGGAACCATTACTAAACGCATTGTAGGAAATAATACATCTCCTTATTTGGTAATAATATGTTGTTGTTGTCGAAATTGCTTTTAAAAAAATGTAAATAAATAATGTAATAATAAGTGCTTAACAAATATTATTGGTTTTAAAATAGATTTATTTTAAATATCGTGTCGTATTGTCAGAAGTTTGTCTCTAAAAATTTTCATCGTACTTTATTAATTACACAAGTAGGACCAAGAAAACTAAAGCAAAACAACAACATGATATAGTTTTTTAATAACAATGAAACGAATCACATTAAATTGTTATTTTAAGAACAACTTTAAAACAGACAAGCGGCTTATTTATTTGTATAATTCTTCACTTTTTCCACTTTTATTTCGTACACAAAGGTTCCCTGTTCAAAATGTTAGCCGAGTTTTGTACAACTGTATTTAAATTCTGGTCATTGCTTCAGAATAATTTACAAATTCGACACATAGCTTAGTGTTAAATTGAACTGGGCTAATCCACAGCTAGGTAGCATATAACATTGAACCATTACCTTATACATTGCGTTTTCATAATAGTAGTCCATCAGTTATTATACAGTCTAATGGTAGTACATCGTCTCAAAGTTGAGATTTCTTACTGTTTTGTTATGTTGATAAAAGTATATTTTATATGCTGCTTCTGTTTATAGAAACAATGCAAACGCATCTTCCTTCCATAGCATAGTCCATTTAACGATTGATGTTTATAAAGCTGCTAAAAGCGCTTTATTTTATCGAGACGATACTATCTATTCCCACTCAAATCAAATTGTAAATAAATCGGCGTACAAACATTTCATCAGTATTTTTATTTTATATATTCTAGTATGGAGATATATAATTGGTTAGGTAAATTTGACCCTAACGTCTAGAGATAAAAAGATACTAATTAACTTTTCATCATAATATCATCATCATAATACCCTTGGATACATACGATGAAATAAAAATCAAGCTAAATCTGCATATTAAATATTTTTGTACAAATAGTGCAATTCAAGACTTAAGACAGAACAGGACAGAACTGAAGACAATAGTTTTTAAATTTGCTGATCGTTTGTGCGTTTTATGTTCGCGTAGGAAAAACTTCAGAGCAACTTTAATTCCATTCTACATAGGTAACCGATATTTTTGTAATTTTCTTAGAAATGTATGTGTTTATTTTTAATATTTGGTTTTAATTTTATATTTAAAGTTTCAGACATGTAGGAATTATTTGATAAATGTTGTCCAATATACCGCATATGTGATTTGATATCATATTCAATCCAATTTTGGGTAGACCTCGAAGAATTCGGTCTGCCCATTCATTTGTACCCGACTTTCGAATTTTGGAAAAATTTCTTCACAGGAGGTCTTCTTATGACCCCCTGAGTCCGAAATGACCAATGGTCAAAAAGTTTATATATATATATATATATATATATATATATATATATATATGCGTGCGTGCGTCCAGATTCGACTTTTGTCAGCACGATAGCGGCCGCAGTTTCACTCGGATCGCTTTCAAACTTTGCACAAAAATCAACCATCCAAAAATAAAGGTCAAGTTCGTTAACCAGAGAAATCCGGCCACAGAGGGCGCCAGAGCTTCATTTTTTCTGATTTCAGTTTTTCGACCATAACTTTTTCCCTATACAAAGAAGATTAATAGCGTTCATATTATGTAATGTCTTTGATAAATACCTATAACTTTTGTACATAAACCGAAAACCTAACTTCAATAACTTAGGGGTGGGGGTAAAAAAACCAAAAATTTTTGGAAAAAAATTCATAACTTTTTTCTGGTAAACATTCTAACATAACAAGTATTTTTAATAGAAAGGTTATTTTTTACTCTAAATTTAGATATCAAAAGTTTTTCCGTAGAAGGTACCGTTTCCAAGAAAAAAAAAATAAAAACCCCTTTTAGCTTGAAAATTTAAGGTAGGTAAAACCAATGCAACTTTTTTCTGGTAAACATTCCCTCCTCGCAAATATTTTTAATAGAAAGGTTATTTTTTACTCTAAATTTAAGTGCCAAAAGTATTTCCAAAAAATATACTTTTTCCGAGAAAAAAAATAAAAACCGCTTTTTGCTTGAAAATTTTTGATGTAAACAACGGCATCATGTGTTATTCTTAGGTAGTGAGTTATATTTTGAACGAGTTACACACGAGGTCTACCCACGCGTGTCCCTCTGCGGGCACGGATTTTTTTACATTATGGCATTGAATAAATTATTACAATCTTTGCAATCTATCATTGTTTGCCAGATTTCAATTTATCTTAAATAGCCGTCCACGGAGCAATGCCTCATCAACGTCAAAACTCTGATTTTTTTTGTTTTTCCATAAAATACCCATTGACCTTGATTTTATGATTATTAATAGAACTTACTAAGTGAAAGTGAGCAACTCCTATATATTTTTATGATAATGGCACTTGTAATATTTAGAAAAATAGGACACACTTTGGTTATGAAAAAATAAGACACTATTGTAAATTACCAGCTGATACTAGCCATGACGGCCAGGCTACGGCTTGGAACAGTATAATCCGAAAAACGGTGCAAGCTAATTGTGGAAACATGCTTGTTTGACTATATTATATTAAATATATATATACATATATATATATATATATATGTATATATGTATATATGTATATATATATATTTTATTAGGATAACAAATTTGAAAAGTTAAGTTAATAAAAAATTACAACTATACCTGAGTAATAATACTACATACGTACTAGTTCCCGTTTTGCACCCGGGAACTAGTATGCTTTGTCTGTGTTGTAGTATTTGTTCATTTTCTATATAAAAAAGGTATCACATCTTTCGGCAAGATGTCAAAAATAAATTTTTGGGACACTTTAGATTGGTTACGTCACATGACATACGTCACAACAGTTGTACAACGTACGTAACGTACGTCTTGAAATATGTAAAAAAAAAAAACTTTAAATAAAATAAGCTAAGAATAATTAACTATATAACTATATATAATAACAACAAAATAATGTATTAAAATTTTTACAAAAACATATACTTAAAAAGTAATCACTGCTGTATATGACAAATCGTGACAAAAAAAATAAAAATTAAGGTATCTATTTGTGATCACAGTAACGACGTCCAAAATGAGGTGGGCAAAATAATTGGCTGTTGTAGTGTATTTAAGTAAATTGTTCCCCAGTTTTTAAATAAATAGAACATAGCAGTTTTAAAATAGAAAATGTTTACCTCTTCTAATGTATTTAAGACTAATTGCATTTTAATGTTCTTTTTCATTTGGAATAGTGATTTTATTTATAATAATTCGTCCCACTCCAAAAGTTTTCAGTTAATATCACTATAATTAAGTCTAAATCCTCATTGATGTTTAATTATAAAATTATTATAATAATGCTTATTCGTCAGAGAAACGGAAAGTGTGTATCAGAGATTGTAAGTTCAAATCCTGCTCGTGTTTAAATTTTACTTCCTATATTATTAAAATGTTCTTAAGACTTAACATGGCTAATATTTTTATACACAATTTATAATAAAGATTTGTTACGGGTAATCAATATTTTGTTATTTTAATACGTTTTTCTTGATAAGTGCTTTGTAAAAGGGTTTCTATTTAATAAGTGTCCATATTAGGTGAGAGCGTGTGTGGCGTATTGCTACTATTTAAATGTATATTATAATTTATTATTTAATTTGTCTACAGTTATGTAGTTAACTGGATACGGCGGCGTTAAAGCTCCAATAGACATAAAGTGCCGCTAATATTACTCACTTCACACTGCGTTGGAATTCACTTAATACTTGTTATTTTGTATAACATTTTATATAACACTCAATGGGGAGATACTAAATACATAAATATAAGTTTATAGTATAAAGAAGTTTTTATTATTATTTTATAATAAGCTTTCTATGCAAATAATAGATTCAGAAAAGTTGAAATGTATCGTTTATATTATTATATTAATTATATTATATATTATTAAATATATTATTATATTATTAATTATATTATAATTATAATATATATATATGTATTATGATATTATTGTATAATTATCGTACTTTTCTTGCAAACAATTTATGTCGAAAGTTATATTTTTACTGTAACATTTCTTAATTCCTTAGACGCAGATACAAGATACATCCGCAAACGCAATGCGTAACGTAACGACTGCCTGTAGCTTATTATAATTAAACTCACTAACCACAATCTGTTACACTCATTACTGTAAAAATTTATGTAATTTCAGCATGTTCAGTATAATTTTAAGAATTAAACTAAGATATAGCTCTAATTTCGAAATAAGTGTTACAATGGAAGTGTAACGACTTCCATTAACAATGAAATACATGTAACATCTATTAAGATTCTAAAAGATCATTCGTTTTTTGCCCCGAAAATCGATAAAAACTTCAACTTATTACCGAAATATTTTTAATTTTTTCTTATTATTGCTTAACTCATATATTCTCTGAATATTATTATTGATTGTTAAATAAAAATATTAGCTTCTCGGCGTTTTTTATTTATGATCACCATAAAATATTTTTGTTTATTACTTAACGTTACAAAGTAAAAAAAATACATAGATATATCTGATTACTTCATCTATCAGAACAATATGCATAGTATTAATTCATTTCATTGTAGTATAAAAAATCTTTCTTGATTCATTTTCAACAACATTTTCAACTATTTCAAATATATAAGACTTACCTAATTGTTTACAATTTACAAGTCTTTATTAAAGAAATACTCTATAAAATATGCCTACACACTACATAAATGGTTACTTTCATGAGAAATCGTAACTTACAGTTCTTATATTAATACATAATTGTAGATTACCTTTTACCACTTGTATGTGTATTATCTTTTAGAAATATTATATAAAATTGTCACCATGAACATAATAAGAGCGCTATGATTGCTTCTGACGCTGGTGAATCTCCAGCGAATTAGCGAATCTAATTCAAGCGGAAGTTTGATAAACACAAAGAGATATTTTTTTTAATAATATATCGACTGCTGGACTGTTTTTTTTACAGAAAAAATACTATAAATATCAAGTTGTTTTTGTTATTAAATCATAATATTATATATTAAATCTCGTAAAAACTCATTGGTAACGTACAATGATTATAATTAGAAATATATTGTTTATTTATTTTTCAACTACGTTTTCGTAAATTTGGTCTTATTAAAAGTAGGAGTTTTATTATTCAACTTTAAGAATGTTGTGTATTTGTGTGAAATTTCGACGATTAACTCCACTAAGTCAGGGCTAACTTACATGACAGCACCCTGGGGCTCAACTCGACAAGTTAAAAGGAGTGGAATGAAGTTTTAGGAGAGTAACAGACATGTTACATGTGTAACTTAATAGATATATAATTTTAATTTCAATTATATTTTGTTAAATACTACTACTAACTAAATACGTAATACAAAAAAAAAAATGTGCGGTCGAGATAGCTCGTCAGGAAAAAAATTATGTGCTATAGTTGTAGATAATACATAATTATTTTTAAAATATATAAATACTATGGTAATTATGACTAATATATTATGTATACGTTATAATCATAGAAATATACCATAAAACCATTGTTCATGTTAGAGGATTAATATATATCTATGATTTAATATTGTACGATCTGTATAATTATAGCGATTGCCACCGTGCTACAAATTATATATGAAATTATACTTCTCAGTGGGAACATTTTTATTTCTGTTTCATTAATAGATAATAAATATACGTACCACTTTAAAAGACAAAAAATGATTCTTTATTACTGCCACGTAATGCTTGACATAGTAATACTACTATGTCAAGGCTACTGCTACTACTACTACTTTTATAGTAGTTAATTTTAGACATTAAGTGCCGTGTTTTTCTGCAGTTTCTACGATGTTAAATACAAAAGTGTTCCTTTAACATATATCCGTAATGGTGTATCGTCGTTTTGTTAAAAGCTGCTTCTAGAAAGCGCAGTTTACTCCGAGATGCGACAACGGCACGTACAAGCGAATGTATGTTGGTCTTAATAAATTATGTGGTAATAATAAAAAGATATATAATTATTTAAACTATAATTGTTTATTTATTAAGAAAAACAGATCCTGGAAACTTTTTAATTGACTGATAACAGTAAATTTCTATATGATATTATTATGATTCAAACCTGCTTTCACAAGTATTGAATGCTTTGTTGGCTTGAATGAAACCCTAATTTATCAAAGAGCAAGCTCTGTGTTGTGTTTCTGGATTTTCTTGTTACTTGTATTTACTTTTTTCTATAACATTTTGTCTTCGAAGATAAATTAACTGCTATAAAAAATGTTTTTTTGACTTATTGCAATGTTCCTTTTTAGCGACCTTTATAACTGTTTTCAAATTTCAAAATCACAGTTCTTGTATTTTATGACTTATAATAAATAAAACAATGTTTGCGAAATTCATAGTGCTTTTATTTTAATCTCGTTATTTTAAAGCCTATTGTTTATTTTTTGCCTTTTGATATAGTTTACTTTTAATAAAATATAAGATAAAATTTATATACACACGGTACATGTAATAAGGATTATGTACAGACTTTAAATAAGTTTTATTAAAAACAAATAATATACTTCAAAAGAGGTCTCAGAGTCGACCACAAAATAAATATTTTCCCAACGGTCAATAGAAGTCAATCAAAGGATCGTTAAAACATTAATTAAATATTTTACTTAACTTAATCTCGAAATACTGAATCTAAACAGCCATTTAAATTTAAAGTTAGTAATTGAATATTATTTCCTAATCACACCAAGAAGTGTACTAAGAATAATTGCACGATTACACCTATATTTCTTATTATGTATTTATAAAAAGTGTATAGAACTAAAATGAAAATAAGTAAGAACTAAGAATCTTAATGTTGTGTATGACACAGATCGTTACATCTGAAGCACTCTGCTAGAAAGACCGACGTAATATAGTCACTTGAAATGGTTTAACACGGTCCATATCTCTCGTATAAAGTTAGGTACCTGAAGCTTTTCAAAAGTGACTTTTGCCAAATATCAGGTCAAAGCAACTTACATCAAATCAACCCAGAGAACTATAAAATTTTTTGTTACGGGTTATAATCTTTTCCTTGTCAAATTGTATATTACTTGCTTCTTGTAATGGAATGGAAGTGGAATGGAATAAAGTATATTACTTATTACTAAAAACGTTTGACTTTTGTTAAAATATTGCTTTTAATATTTTTTATGGCGCCATTAGCATAATAAAGTAAAAAGACTTTTTAAAAACCAACAGTTAAAAAAGATGCTGATCATCGAGCTCGCCTCTTTAATCATTCTACCATGTATTTAACTACGTAGTGTATAGGTTACGAACAATTTTAACTCTCTCTCTTTCTGAAAATAATATATTGCTACTTATATTTAATATTTATTATGAATTTAATGATGAAATAGTTCCAAGCGAATAGTTAATGGTAGTTTCTTTTAATTAATAAAATAAATCAGTATATTGTACTAGGTACTAAGGAAACTTAACAACTATAAAAGTACATAAATTAAACGAAATATTCAATACTTTGTCTATTAAGGATTCAAATGGCAATTTTACTGTTTTGAACCGCGTGATACAAGAATCTAGTGTTTTATCGTTAGTGTGTAGTGTATACTCCTTTTTATTTTATTTTTTATTAATATATTTATTACATACAGTGTAATCATTATTAATAAATAAAATAATTAATATATTTAATGAATAACCTGTCTGATTTCATCTAAGACTATTTTAAACAAATGTTGAGTGTATCTTTTATTATAAGTGCCACAAAATGAATATATATAATAATCACAATTGATTTTTACCACGTTTTACTTAGCTCGTCTTCGTCACGTCTGTCTGTTTGTGGCGATCAAATCTTGCAATCGAAATTTCACCCACTTTCCAGCTAGCTAGAGCGCTGAAATTTTCAGGATCGCTCAGACGCCGATGACAATGCAATATTCAAGCATAAAAAAATTTACAAATAGTAGAAAATAATTAAATAATTAAAAAAAATTAAAAGCCTACGTTTTACAAATGCACTCAAAAGAAGAAAATAATTTTGCCCTATGGCAGCTCTGAGCTCCACGTCTGCCTCACTCCATCACCCCTCCTGCAGCTGTTGCCTTTATTTGTGTCACTCGTAATCTTGTACTAAGCTGAAAACTAAAAACGTGGGGTGGCTCAACACACACACACACACTCACACATAAACATTAGTCTAATCTTCCTTCCAAGTACATCCGGCGAGAATGTCAACCTTAATTTCTCTTCCGATCAAATTCATTGTCCATTCTAATCCATAATTATGCTGATATAGATTAACAACAGTAGCAATTACTAAGAATTTTCCTTATTCTCCTAGACTAAACATCCACACATCTCATACAGGCACAATTCACTGATGGAAGATTCCCATGAAGCTCATAAATTTAACTCTCTAACTCTAACAGCCTTGCTATCAAACGCATACATAGAAATGCACTCTCAATTGATTAAAAATTTAAAACCACCTAGAAATAATCTACATACATGTATAAGTCAAATCACCAAACGATGCGCCCCACGTTTTCACACGTTTAGTATCTTGACAAACGTTTTATTATATTAATATTATATATCTCAAATTACTAAACCATTAATAATTAAAAATTAAATGGGTCTGTGATTTAATCAAGCATTGATTCTCGGTTGTCTTTGCTAATTATCTTGCTTTTGATGTATGCCATTGTTTCTTAATACTAAATAATGACTTCAAAAATAAATTTATTAATTCAGTGCTTTATAAAAAAGATTAGAGTGACATGTATTAGCAATATAACAATTACGATGTATAAATAGAGGGATGAAAAAATAATTAGCCATTACATTGCAATTAATTATATTGTCTCACAGCGGTTGTACATAAAGTTTTCAATTACACAATGTTTATTTCTCTTAATATATTTGCGATTAGTTATATTTTTATCTTACATACGATCTTGTGTTCCTTATTTGAATCAGATTCTCTCTAGGATAGTAAGATTGTATTTAAACTTAACCTTCCGACATGCTTATTAGATATATAGTATTTTGTACTGTAGTGTTGTAGAATTTCATATTGGTTCTCCAGACTGGCCAATAATAACGCAGTCTTTGCCTAACATGCTAATGTTACGCTGTGACTGCGTAGATATTTAAAGCCTGAATACTACGAACAATAATATATAATGTCGGTATACACATTTATGTGCTATACTTTTTACGTCATAAATGGCAAAATATTAAGTTTTTTTTAATTCTTTGTGTCAGACCATTGGAAATTAAAAGTAAGAAACGGTTTGATCCAGATCTGAAATTAATACTTCCGCCTTATCCGACTTATTAGGATCCCAATGTTTAGTTAAATCTGGTTGATAAATATAATTATCTCACTCTCTGGCAGCTAATGTGTAGATTAATAGGATTTTAAACGGTATGTTATATTATATTCGGTCTATATAACGTAGTTAGTTAGTAAACACTTAATAAATAAGGTCGTTATAATGTTGTTTGTTATGAGCCTAATATTTATTTATACTATTGTTATTTATTGAACGTATGAAGGAATTCTAAATAATCCATTTGGATAAAATTAACCTTTACAGAGAAAAACTGAACATTCTTTTGTATTTTTTTTAATATCTTACGATTCTTTGAGATATCTTTGAGAACTTATCATCAAACTCAGATCTACCTCCGCTGGTGAAATTTCAATAAAAACTATTTTTTTTCATAGTTTAGTTAAAAGTAAACTTGATAAGAACAATAAATAAATTAAAGATCAGTTCTAAGCTGATTTTTTACTGAACTGAACTAAACTAATATTTACGTGTCAAAATAAAAACTAAAATGTAGATAGAATCTTAAATGTAGCAATTCCATTTTCTCTATTTTATTCAGATGACACTAAGTGTTTTGAAAATGAATTATTCATTCTGATTATATTGATTTTATACAATAGTCTGTTTCTCTATTAAATTTATTTTTAAATTTTACATTACTTCTTTCAAAATTTATTAAATGTAAAAATAATAAATATATATTTTGGTACGTAGCTCTGCGATGTTATTGTCTATTACGTAAATCAAAGAGTCCAGAGGATTTACATAATTAAACGGCCGGTTCTCATCTAAAGATGGGTTTTTCAAAAAGATCTATTCTTAGTCCCTTTTTATTGTTACTTTTTAATAATGACTTGCCCTTTATAATAAAAGATCTATGTGATATTGTAATTATTGATGATTACACCTCGGTTATTTTTAAAGTTGAGCGGGATATCAAAATCAAAAATCAAAATCAAAATCAAAGGATAGGATAGGATTCATTATGACGAAATAAACAGTACCTGTCACGTGGTCTTTATTGGTTCAAAATGAATAATTTTAAGATTAAATGAGTTTACACTTTCTAATATAAAAAGTCAAAATTTGTAGTTTGTTCCTTAACAACAAAGTGTTAGAACTGACACGCTCAAGAAATTTCTTAGATATAACTTTAGATAAAAATCTTCAGTAGAAGCCCCATCTGGTAGTACTCGTAAACAAACTCAGTTCGGCCGTCTATGAAATTAGTAAAGTTACAAATGTTTGTTTGTTATTCTCACAGTTATATATTTAATAACAGATATTTAATAACATAATGTTTATACGCCAAAATTTTTATTCTTATGGAAAAAACGATGGCAGGCACCCGAAAAATACAAAAAATAAAATTACGCATATACAATAACTTTTCACAAGATATCTTAGACCTTCCTTTTTTAGTTTTTAAACTAAAATCAAAAGTCATTTATTAAATAAATAGTATCATAATATTCAAGAGTTTTTAGTGGATCGAATTTTTTTAAAGTTAAGTTGTTGACTCTTATACAGGGTTAATAATATGAAGTATAAAGTATACATCTAAAATTGTATTAAAAAAAAAATCAACTGTTGAGTTTCTGGTCCGCACTACTCAGCAGAGCAGCATTCCAAGCCGATGGTAGCTTACTGACGGACTGACTACACTGACCTTTTTTATTGCAAAAATTGTCGATTCGAAAGTGCGTGTAAATGCTTACTTGAATAACGATATTTTGAAATTGAATTTCAATTTGACATAAGACCAGAAGATAATAAAAGGAGATATTTTGAATTTTTAATTATTTTTCATTAATCCACTTCAATCGGCTCGGCTCGTGTGTAATTTTTTGGATGTGTTCCTACGAGTAACATAACCAAGCTGATATCAATTGAGCTGGAACATATTGCTTATTTATTCAATTATACGACACACATTCTAACTATTTATTACCAATTATAATTTTCCGATATTTTTTACACCTGGTACGCAAGGTGATTAATAAAAAAATATTATAAAACTTACTACACGGAGTCGACTTGAAACAAAATGGAAACTTAATAATATAGTGTGTAAAGTCCCTGTAAAAAATAACATCATTTAAGATTATAGATTTCAAACCAAAAATGTTGTAATCGGTAAACTTTTAAAATAATAATATATTTTGGATATTTTGAATAATTAATATGCAAGATAAAATTTAAATATTCATAGTCAATATATAAAGAGAACGTGACGAGATTATTTAAGGAGAAAATAATTACTTCCGTGAATATTAAAATAATATTTAATATTATCACATTGTTAGTTTAGAACTTGTTTTTCTTCATAAGTTTTCAAAGGAAACTGAAGATATTATCTGTTTTGCAAATTTTTATTTCAAATAGGGAAAATGTCTGTTCACGGGAACGTTTTTTTTATTTTAATTTAAAAATTATATCTGTTTATTGTAAAATAATACTTGTAACATTTTAAAAATACTATTTCCTTTGGTGGTTGAATAATGATTTGAAATTTGAGTAATTTATGTAATAATCGTGACCATTGTAACGAACGCCACGGAATAATCATTATATAAATTGAAATGTCAAAGCTCATAACTAAATCTATTTTTTTGTTCGTCTGACCTGCTTTCAGAAAATTCTTCGTTATATATTAAGTTTATAAATGTTAGGAGTAGACGATAGAATTAGCAATACTATAAAAAAAACATATTTACGTAGCATTAAGTACACCCATAACAATACTTTTTGGGAAATAGAATCACAAAAAATAAACAAAAAACCTTTTGCGCAGCGAAAGCATCAAATTCAGAATTAAAATTAATTCCTCGAATTTGGTAGCCAAAACTTAATTACAAAAGCGAAATGTCAAAGGGATGATATCATCATATCTGTAACATCCAGACACCGTGTCGTCGACCGCAATTCATATTATTAACACTCTAGTGGTACAAAGTTTTGAGTTGTATCGTTTTTAGTTCATCGAAATATTAAAATTGTTAAGTAGTTTGAAAGGTATCTAGTATCTAAACGACATTTTAAAATAAGTGTTGCTAAATGATAACTGCCACTAATATGTTTGTAGGTATGTGGGGATCACCACTGTAGGTATGTTGGTCATGATTACGTGATTTAGTGAAACATCGACCTTGCTTGACATATATTTATTCACACCTAATTACATTGCGCGACTGACTCCGTGGCTGAGTCTCTGAGTGTGTCTTAGTGTGTCAGTGTGACTGAGTGTGTGACTGCGTGCTGTGCGTTCATCGCACCTCACGTATATACATTTAATATTGCTTACTTACACAATATACCCCCTACATGTTTTAAAATGTATTAACATTTTTAAAACGCTCGATGGATGTTTTTGTCTGTTTTTTTTTTATTATTTCCACGCACTGTAAAGATAAGTAAAGACGTAGATTAAGATTATTATTTATCTGTATTCAATGACGTTATCAATGTTGTTATCTAAGTATATATATATCTAGCTTTCTCTCTTATTTTTTTACCATATTTGATAAAAATAAATTAAGTAATTTGAATGTTTTTTAGTTCAAATTAACTTTTTTACATCTTGACTACATTCTAAGTGTCAAAGTGAACGCGGTAATTCATTTAAAATGCTGGCGTTTTTTTTGAAACAAACTTATTTTTGTTTAAAACAGCAAGGACTGGAACTGATTTATTGCTTCGTTTATTAATTACAAATATTTTTTAGTTTATACTTTTAATCACTTCCCATAACTTTTAAAATTAAAATGTTATACTATACGACACTTAAAAAGTAACTATGTTTCTAATTTGTTTTTTTGCACTCATATATGCTATGTATATTATTATCTAAGCAAATATTTTATAATTTTCTTCTTAAATCAATAAATTGGCCTAACTTCGTTAAACACTATTTATAGAATTTTGTTGATAAAGTTATGTACAGTTATGTTGTGTTGGTTTTTAAAATTAAACATTCCCTCTTAAAAACATAAGTAATAGATAATAGTCACCTTTTGTAAAAATATACCATGATAATTGTAACTTTAGTCGGTGTTTTCATGAACGACATTGAGAAAAAGAAAACGAGATCACATTTTATAACTTATACTTCTAGCTAAGAGCATTCTTAAAATGAACTTATTATTTATATTTAAGATATTATTTGAATAAAATAAATTTATTTTTTTTCACCGTATCAATAGTTACTTAATTTTTACTTACCTTAATTTTGATACAGTAAGTATGCCTAAAAGAGGAAGATCATACAGGCTTCGAATAACATATAGGCTACTTTTTACAGCGGGAAAATGTATTTTTTTCAGGAAAATACCAATAACTCAATATTCAGTTAGTATTTTATATAATAATAATAATTAATATTATTATATTAATACCATTATACGACCCTTACGTTTAATAAAAGAAAATATTCCTGATCTGTGCCTGAAATTTAATAAATGTGACATTTACTGGACTGTTACTGATTCTCTTTAGTGTGATATTGAGCTCTTATTAAAGTCAATTCCAAATCTCGGATTCTGCATTATTTTTTCTCTTTTGTGGCGTGTTTTGACAATGACTATAGAGTGCGTCACATCTTTCATAATAGAGTGCTATTAATCGCACTCATAGCCAATTGCCGAAAATAATGTTCCAATTCTACATTAAAAATGGATTGGCTGTGAATTTTTTAATAAGAATTTTCAAAAAAAACATATATAAAATAAAGCGCTCGAGATTACAAACTAAATATTAGGAAAAATAATAAAATGTTATTAAATTTGTGGTACTGTAAATGTATGTATGTCCTTTATTGAGAATTATACAGTAGAGTGCAGTACATCAGTCACTGTCAAACGTCGGTCTGTCGGAGTTAAAGTGTAATTACACCCCTGTTTAACATTATCAGTTAAATAACTAACCGAGTTACGTATTAAATGAAGCTATTAGTGTAAGCTTTGAAGATCTAAATGATTTTATTATCAATATCGTGTATAATTCTCGATTGAGAAAACGGCTTTTATAAGGTACCAAATTATTTATTGACGTAGTCATGTGACATGTTTTAGGTCGTACCTCAACTTACTTACTAACCTAACATGTGTTTTTAATATTTAAAAATTATATAAAATATAATCAAATGTATACTTTTTCAATATCCGTATCCATGTCACGATCGTGGTTAAAAAGGTAACTGTAGCTCGTTCGAAATAAGCGACATACACTTCTGTAAGCATGGTTTTCTGTGTGCTTGTATTGAAATTACATTTTGATGTTGTCAAGCGATCAAATATAATTTGCTAATAACAGAATTTGAAATAAGTCTATACATTTTGTAATATTCATCCTTTAATATATTAGTATATGTAATCTTGATTTGCATAATTTCAGTATTAGAGATTTGGAGCCATAATTTGCATATTGGAAATTATTTATGAGGCTCTGGTGTAGGGTTTATCTAATGGTAAATAGATAGATAGATAATGGTTAGGGTTATCTAATGGTAAATAGATAATCTTTGCATGTAAACTGAGTTTAGTAACCCGTTTAAAGAAGCATATTAAAAATTATTTATATATTTTTTCAATTTGAATTGAATTTACATGCAAAAAATGTTGCACTTTTTTATAATTGTCATTAATTAATTACGGAAAATTGTTTAAAGTCTTACAATAAGAATTTTTTGTAAGAAGATGTTTGTACTTGCTGGGGTAATTAGATTTATTACTAAATAATGATAGACATCAAACTTCTCTACTTTTCTGACCGTCATTATAAATATTAAACACTGAACATTAAATATTCCAAAGTTTCTTTTAATATCATATTTTTACATACATATTAGTGTTTATTACAAGTTAAAATAAGCCCTTCGTAATATGGGAAATCTGTCCACATTTATCACCTCTATACCTATCACATATACCTACATCATCATATAAGTATGAACATATTGTACACAATGTATAGTGTAAATGAGTTCGAATAGTATATATAATAAATAAAACTAAAATATACAACATAATTTTTTTATTTATAAAATGATCTGGAAGTCCTTGTTTGCTTGTTGTTAAAAATTTTGAATACAAGTCGTCACAAATGATGTACGTTATACATTTTTAAATTCAGCACTGAAGGTTTAAAGCCGAATCATACCAAAGAATACCACTCTACGAAAATAATATCAAGTTTATTTTGGAACCAATATCTCCTGCTAGTCCCGAAAATCCCGACGGTTTATTATAACTTATGAAGTGGTACGTAAGATTATTTAGCAGCGTTTCAACGAGGGATTTGTTTATTATAAAAATGCGTTAGAAAAGTATTGCACTACAAATATTATGTAATTTATTACATATTATAATAATCAACCTCAGTTAAGTAAATATGTTTGTGTATGTTAAATTTTATGACTTATAAAACGTGGACTACTTTTAAACAAATAAAAAGATATGTAAAAAACCATAAAGCAATCTTGATAACAATTGGCTTTGGCAGGTAAAACAAAAGAGCGTCTAATCTCTCTCTAAATAACCTGAACGCTCAAGTGGACACTTGCTTAGTGCAAAATTTAGTAAATTGATTGAATATTATTTAATTTAATGGAATAATTCATTTATAACCCTATGATAATATAGAATAATAACTAATGGCTGCACATAATTATTGGTACACTTATTGTTTTAAAAAAGAACTTTATTATATTAAACTATTCATACTGTCTTGAAAATTGGTATATAACTAAAATTTACATAAATTTATATATTTTACACTAAGTGCCTATTAAGAGTTTCTATCTTATAGTATATACGTTTTAATCTTCATTATAAAGAAAAACTTTTTCCACTCAACTACTATATTATGTTCATATGTATGTGGCCTTAATAAAAATTTCGGTTATTCATTTCACTATATACTTACTATCTACTTTTTAATTTTGGAACTCTTACAAGTTATAAGAGTCTAAAATTAAGTTATTGTTTGTAGACATAAAAAAAATTAGTTGCGAGTAACCATTTATAAATTACCACTAAAATATTTAATCAGTTAACAACAGTGTATATCAGATGTAATTTATAACCAGTTTTAAAATTATTTTCATTAATTCAAATTTTTGATGTTAATGAAGTAAAACCATTTAAAAAGTCACGAATAAAAGAGATAGTAATCAAAACAAAATAAACAAGAAATGAATTAAACAATTCTCTTTGAGTTTCCCAATCAATGACTTCTTTGACAATTACACAATGTGATGCCTTTGATGCAACTGATTTTATGTAACTGATTATATATATGTAGGTAGTAGTGTTATGTAAAATGTGCAAGCATGCATAATACATGCTTTAGTTGAGAAGTGTCCGAGTTTAAAATTTTCATCTACCACGAGTACTTAAACTAAATGTTTAAAATATACTACTAAAATAAGAGCAATCTTTTAACGCTGAATTATAACGTTATGAATTTTATATTTTATGTAGACAAGACAAAGATACACATAACACATATTCCGCGTACAATAAAATTAAAGTTAAATGGTAATAGTAGTAAAAAATGGACACTTTTTAATATCACCTACAATTTGTTAATATTTATTTAGACCTTACTACATATCTTATTTAGCTCTGTTTCTAAGGTGTTAATAGAATGGTGTAATAAATTTAAATAACAACATTAGTGATCAGACCAAAAAACAAAGTGTAAAACAATAAGACGAGCTATTCTTTCGTACTTGCAAGTCGTCACAATCTTTACACAAACTAAACTTTTTAAATAAAGTAAAGATAAAATTTCAATCTATAGAGGTCTTTCTCTTGTCTCTCCACAATTTCCAATTATATCTGAACAATTCTTAAGTTTTATAGAAACGTGAAACGGAAATGGTATTATTTAATGGGAGAGATGTTTATTGTAAACGTAAGATCTGAATGCTTAAAATATTTTGTAGCTCAATAGCTCTCTCTATTATGACAGGTATATTATTTTGGGGGTGTTAAACATGATATTTTTCAATTAAGTACAAACCTCTAATACTTACTCGTAATCTGATCAATTAGAGATCCAGTGAAGTCAATCTGTAACAATACGTACACCGTATAAATAAAAGAACATGAAATATTATTATTAACAAGTATTCAGATTTGCAAGAACTCATATACAAAATTAAAAGTTTTCACTATCTCTTCAAAATAACAAAGCTTTTTTAAAAAAACAATGCCGAAACTATGTTTTACTTCTTAATCTTAAAATTTGTAGAATTCATACATAGTTATCTATGACGGTTAATATCAAAACATAACAATCTTTGAGACACAGAAGATTTTACGTTTTATTGATTTAGTTATTAATTATTCAGCCTAAAACTAATAATATGAAGTAATTAAAAAACTATTACTTCATCTCTCATAATAGTGACCTCGATTAGATGAGATTAAGGTTTACACTTGCTTTTCACTTCGCTTCACTTCGTACTCCATCTAGAGGATAAAGAGGAGGTAATCCTGTATTTTGGAGCGTTTCATCTTTTAATATAGACACGCATACAATACAAAGGGAAAAAGTTTTACCCTAATTGATTGAATGTACACTATATTATAACATTTTAAATTATTTTGTAGCAACACGACAACACTCTACAAACACACTATTTACGTTTTGATAAGATTATGTGTATTAATATCTTTATACTAAATATTATATACAAATTCTATCTCTCTAAACTCATTCTCCATATAAATTTTAATTATGCCCAATCTCACACTACATGCATAAAAGGGATACAGAGATGTATGATCGCATGATCTAAGGAAACATAAGAATTTTATTTATTAATAATTTTTTGTAATACATCATATATTATAAAAAAAAGATAATATGTGGATAATTAAAATTCACTACTTTTTTTATCTTAATTTTCTGGATTAAAATTTAAAAGCTTTATCTGGTGTCGCTAAGAGATTAATGGTTTTGAACTATTCTTCCTCACATTTTAGATCCTAGAATGAGAACAGTTACGGAAATAATTAGATTATATTATTATACCTACCATTTTTTTCAAAATTAGTAGGTATCAAGTAAATGAAGGCGTAGTTTAGAAGCTATTAGACATTTACAACAACATGTAGTTGTTGATGTAAACCGAATCTGAAACATTACTTAAATGATATAGTATATAACAATTGAGCGTTGTCTTGTGCCTACTATAGTATTTTAATTAAAAAAACTACTGTTATAAATTCGTTATTATGATAAGTTACCTGACATATTAAAAAAATAATAATATTAAAGCCGCAAAACGGCAGTAGCAGTCCATGATGGACTCAACACCTTGAATGTATCTCACATATTAACTTTTATATTGCCTTGTGAGGTGACAATATGCTATAAATCTGAAAACTCAATAATTAAATGAGGAAACTTAAAAATAACTTAGATTTTAATAAAACATTAGGCCGCCAACAAATACAATTAGCTAACGAAGTTATTAGAGAATGTTCGAATAATTTGGAGTCCTTTTGTAAACAAAATAATTGCTGCAATGTTGATCATAAAATTGGATCATTGTCTTGATTTATACGATACTATGTCTTAGTTATGGTTAAACTTTATTTTTATAAAGTTACAAAAAGTAAGTCGCAGCGATCCGAAATATATAAAATGTTTAATTTATTTTTGAACATTATCTTATTCTCTACGATCCAGCTTGATTGAAGTTTAGTCTTTCTTTCATTAAATCAGACAACCCAATTAGAAGTTATATTTATTGTTATGTGATTATGTTCATAGTATCTTGAATATACTTTTGAATTTACAGTTGTTGGTAGAATGAAAAAATTTAATAAGGGTTAAAAAAAATTCAAAAACTAAAAAAGCTTTTTCTGAAAATAATATGATAGATCTGGTTATTTTATTTGCATTTGTACAAGTAATGTTAAAATAGTAATAGTCGGTGTGTCAATGCAACACTATATTGCTGACTGTTACTTGGTCTAAATGAATGCATCATAACCAGATATTAATTGGTCTATTGTCGAATAACTTCATATTCTTTTAGCTAATATGGTTATTTCTTGATCATTATTGTTCTTTTTTGTTAAAGCTTTACGTACCAATAAATAAAAAAACCAATTTAATAAATTAATCAAAGTTCTTCATAATAATTATGTAATAATTTTGTAATTTAAATACCAATATTCTATCAATAAAAACTTGAATTACAAATCAAAAAGTTGTAAAATCTATTCGAAAGTTTGTATCTATCAGTGTCACAACACAATATAAGACATTTTATTAAGTATCTACTATAATACCAACAAAACATTTTAAGAACGCATTATTGAATATTTTGTATAATTTTTTTTCATGTGTTATTTTTATTTTAAATGAGTTTTAAATATATATAGATCATATCTTAAACAGAATCAAATTAAAATACTACATTTAAAGACATTACTATCTGAGCTGGCCTCAAACCGTCTTGGAGTGGAAAAGATAACAGAAACTTATTTAAATCAACTTTAACAAAGAATTGGAAGTCAGTTAAATTATAAATCAAGATTGCAATTGAAGTACGAGTCTTGGGGGCAGATATATATTTTCACTGAGTAATTGAATTCTTTGTTTCATTTCATTACTTTAATGCTTATAAGTTACTTTAAATTATATTCTTATTTATTTTAGATTACTTTCTTCATATAAGTACTAATATTATATTTAAAACAACACATTTTTTCTACCACCTAATTTAATAAAATTCTTATAACTCTCGGTTTCAATTGTTTCGTAATCTGATTAAACAGGAAGAAAAAAATTAAGCATAAATATGAACATAAACCCGTCGTACGTCGCTACATAGCCTTTCTGAATCATAATTTTAAATATGATTCTTACACTGCATTGCATGCATATATAATATATTTGATACAAGTCACCAAAACTAAAAAAATATTTGTTCAAATACAAACGTTATAGCTTTTTATAAAAATATGGTCTTGATCTTTACAAAATAAGGATGAGTAAATGATAACAGTAGTTTAATTGTAAATGATAATTAATTAATGATTATTTATTGTGTAAATGATACAGAATAGTATATGTTGGGTGACAGAAGGTACTACTAGTACTTACTATATTATTATAATGGCACTAAAGTATAACATATAGTACTCTATATTATTATGCATAATTTTTATGATTCATCATTTAACTAATTATTACATATACATTATTATTATTATTAAATATATTTTTGGGTTGGATATATGTAACATATATAAATAAATATATATATATATATATATATATATATATATATACAGTTGATCACTTTATGAAGCTTCATACTTAAAAAACATTTTTAACTTTGTTCAATGAACTCATTAAAAGAAAAGTTGAAGCTAAGTTAGCTAGCTGGCTGCTGGCTTTTTCAGATCCATCTCCATTGATACTTACTATTTACTATATTTTGAGTATTACTATACTAACATGTACAACTAACGAGGAAGTTCAACATATACGAAGAGTTAACTTATTATTACATCGCGTTAAAGAAATTTTAGCTCTACTTATTTAAATTAAAATGTATAAAAACATTAGTTTTTCCACTTTTTCTTGTAAATTATTGTATTTGTTAATAAACTTTTTGATAAATGTTACTCAATAAATATTACTAGTAATTCCTTTGTATAGAGTAAATCTGATACTTAGTGAACAAAACTTTGAATTAATTCGTACTGCGGTTTATCTCTTACGCCCACAGATTAATAGTTTAATCTCTCTGTGAGAGGCGAGAATAAATTAATCAAGTTTCATTTCACCAAACAACAATCACTCTCGTCGTTTGTTGCGTGATACTTCATATTTGTAATATTAATGTTTTAAAGTTCACAGATGTCTGTCATTAATCTGTCGTCGGATGGAGTTTGAATTAATTGATTGATTAGAAAAATTTAATTTAGGATTCATTTCAAATATAAAGTGGCCGCTGTATTGTTAGGCTCAGATACATCTCATTTTATTCTTTTATATATTCTCATTTTAACTTTTACAAGTACTTGGAGCTATTCTTTTGGAATAAAAATCATTATAATATTTATTACTGCTATGACTATGATAACATAATCATCATATTGGTGACTTTAATCTGTTATCCAATCATTGAATATTGCCAAACAAGCGAAGTGTCATTGTGATAAAATACTGATTCTTTTATTAATTTTAATGTATAAAGTTATATTAATTATTATTTTAATGTACTGAAAACCTAATCGACTTAAGTTTTTTGCCTTTTTCCCTTTGTAGTTGTTGAAACGAAAGACAATTGAGTATAGATATACATATGTATTGCAATATTATGATTTTACAATATTGAATTAATGCGACGATATTACAGTGCTAAGTTTGGATGGTGACTGACTAAGAATATATAATTATTTATTAATTCACTTTGTAGCATATCGAATATCGATCTGTTTCTATGTGCCAAATTTGGCCAATGGTATTTGCTTATATTAATAACAAAATAAGTAGGCACAGTTTCTCCGTTAGCCTTGACAGATTTTACTTTTGTTAATTTTCTAAAATCATTAATATTAAGTTAAATATTTTAATTTGCTTTTTAAAAAATGTATACTACAATATAATCCAGCAATTTTTAATACTATAATAATTTAATATTTCTCCCTTCTTATTAATTGACAGTCCTTGACAGACCAGACCAGACCTTGACAGTCGAGCCCAGAGTTCAGAGTTCAGAGTTCATGAAATTCCCAATCAAATATATTTTTATAGTTAAATAAAATAACTTATTGGGTCAATAAATATTTATCAATTTATTCAAGAAAAAACGAAATTAATTTAAGAAATATTGAATACTTTATGAGAGTAACCTCTAATTTATCAACTCGGTGACGAATATAATATAATTACCACATTAATATTAAAAATGTAGCAACATTTTATATTAGTGTTTATTATTTTCCAGACTGGAACATCAAATGTTTATCTTTATCTTACATTTCCTCATATGTACTTTTCTGTTCATTATCAAAGCGGGCGTTAGCTAGCTCAGAGTGACGAAAGCGTATAGTGCTGAAAGTCTAACTCTGTATATATACGCGCAATATCGATTTTTTTATACAGGATACCTTCTGGTATGAGTGTGGTATTTTTAGAAAGCCCTTGGCCCATAGACCCAGAAAATGCATTTACACTTAGCAATATACCTACCGCCTCACCTCTACAGCCGTTTGAAAAATGAGACTAAAATTTAGTTTTTGGCTCCGCACCAGTATAAAATCATTTTCCTAAAGGTCCTCATCGAGACCTTTTCAACAAGCCCAAAAACGCCAAAATCCGACCACCGGTTGATGAGATATGACATTTTGAAAATTTTGACTGGCGCCTCCATCGATGTCAACTTTGTCTGTTTGTGGGTATATTCGTAGTTTCAACTGATTTTGTTCAAACTTTCAGGGATTGAAGTACATCAAAAACTAAGACTTTTTTGTTCTACGACATTTCGATTTGGCCGCCATGTTGGCCGTGGCCAGTGTGTTCGGAACGTTGCCAAACAAACAAACAAACAAACAAACAAAAAAACAAACAAAAAAAATACAAACAAAAAATGTGAATGTGCTCGAAACGTTGCACAAATTGCATTTTTGATTTTATTTTATTAGATTGATCAAGGCAAGTTGGCAAGGTTCCGAACACATTCACGTTTTTTGTGTTTGTTTACGTTTGTGAATAAAAATGTTCGTGGTTTTTTTCGTCGCAAAATTCATATCAGGAGTTTTTTCAGTGGATTCGCTTTCGTCACTGGGTATTTACTTCGTTGAGAAGTTTTTGTTTTTCTAATATACCCTATAGTTATTCCAAAAAGAGGACACTATATTAATTACTATTACAAATGTAAACAAGGATGGATATAAAAAAGGCCAACTAACAACATGACATTGATGGAGAGCATAAAAATTATATTGCAAAGAAATCGGTTTTCAACGACATAAGCTCTGATAAAAAAGCGAGAAACAAACACTTCTCGCCAATGTCAAACTAATTGGCATAAAATATGATTGAACAGATGGATCTAATTTGAAAGTTACAAATTCGAATCCATTTATCACATATCTGTAAATGTGACAACTATTATGAGATTAAAGATCACAAAATTCGTTATTATTAATAAGTTTAAGAAACTATTATACAACATTCTCTTAATTTTTGCACCTATTGATTTTTCTTTAACCTATATTATATTATTATTGTAATCAAACAATAGAATACATATTATTTTTTGAGAAGACTAATTATGACCTCAATATTATATAATTAAATATAAACTATTCCTATATTTATGTCACAGGTGTAGTTTAAAATGTAATGCGTGTAATGTAACTAGGTCAAACATAGCGACGTACATTTATGCAAGGAATCTTGTCTGTGCGCTTGAATTGAAATTACATTTTGATGCTGTGATTTCAAATGCAGTTTCCCATTAACAGACTGTGAAATATACTTATTAGTTTTGGTGAAAATACTTGATAAAGTTCTCTTCAAAAAAATGTATTTTATAGAACTTTACGGAAAGGTACTCTCAAGAACCCTGCCTATAAACAATGTTCTTTTCAAGGTCAAAAATATGGAGAAGAAATCTTTTGCATTGCATTATATACTAAAAAAATGGAGTTTTAGATAAATTAATTTATATTTTTAATGTTTTTCTCCTGTTCAAATAATAAAATGCAAAATATGCTAAAATGTTGTTGTAATAATTTAGTTGACATTAGTATTTATATAAAAATACATGTATTTGTATTTGCTTTGAAGCATATTAAACATTTATAATGAACAACGTTGCAAAAATCTTGAAATTTGTTACACAAACACATTGAATAATAAACTAATTAAAAGTTTATATTTTGCTTTCACAAAGTAAATATATATATATATATATATATAAGATGAAAATCATTGACCACTTATGTATGGTAATTTTAAAATATTTTTTAAGGTTATCTGTCACTTTTTTTTTCCTTTGTAACAATAATTGTCTCGTATGAAGCTTTTCGTGCTATGGTTTTCAATTAAAATACAGTAATACTAAATGAAATGAAGTGATTTTAATTAAATTTGATGTGGTGTTGACTTATGATTAAGTCAGCTTTTAATCCGGAAAATTCTCTCATTTTCGCCGACAAATTTGTTTGGCCTAGAATTTTAATAAAATTAATTTGTAAGGAATTGTACCAATATCGTGCGTTGGCATATGTACTGTATCTTACAATCTAAGTCGGAAGTGAGGGTGAAAGATCAAGCTTGGATGATTTTGGTGATTTTAAACATATTATTAAATTTAACTGAAATTGTTGCTAATTGATACAATTGAATACTTGAAAATTATACTCATAAGCTTAATTAACATTCATAATGTTTTTTTTGCGACACTTAGTGAGATTTTGTAATTCTTATAGGGCTTATAGATTTTAGTTATTCAGGTTTCGTCATAAAAATTACAGAAATAATATTAAAATAAGTTTTAATCCATCAGAAGGAAGACCAGGTAGTTAATAGGTTCACAAAAGATTTTTTTGTCCTGTCCATTGCTTATCAAGATGTTAACATTTCACACCTATGCTCAAAAGTTCTGAAAGAAAAAACGGTCTTAAACTTAGGTCTAAGACTGTCTGTTAGACCGTATATCTGTCAATACCTGACTTTTGACATGTGTTTGATAAGGTCAGTAAATATGAAAACATTATGTCATCTTCAATTTAAGTTAGTTAATGCTTGTGCTAAACTGACTAGACCGAGAAAGATTAATTACGCAAACAATTTTACCGCATCACACTTCTTGTTTATAGTATCTGATGACCATAAAAGAGAGAAGGATTCGTCACAAAAGTTCTTAAAGTATACGGGATCCGGATCTGTTATGTAATTAAAAGACAAGAAGATTTTACGTACGTAGTAGGTACTTTTATTACATACCTCTTTAAAGCACTTTATTGCTTGTAACTGGAAGTTAAATTGTGATTTTGCGTCCTTCAATAAAATAAAATAAAATTCTAGAAGCGGTCATTCGTCACATGTTCATAACGTGTTAATATCGAAAAGATATATTTAAATGTTTTAAACTCATAAAAAGTTATTACTGTATAATATATTTAGGAAATCACAAAACAGGTCATAATAGTCATACTGGATTATTTTAAATGTTTGTATTGCTTATATGAAAATATTAAAAAAAATGTAATAAAAAAAATATGTCGCAGATATTTTTGTTAGTAATAATTTTGTACACACAATATGTTGCAAGATATTTTATAATTTAAAACTCTTTTTATGTATATTAGATGTTCTTAATGCTTCGTTTTTTTTAATTTACGTAATAGTATACGATTATAAATGACTATTTATAAATAAAATTATGTTGCCCTAATTAAGTATTCAATTTAAGTATTTACAAGTTTTTCCTTATACAAGGAAATCATGTATTTTACAAATATCAGATTTAATCAATTTAAGATCGTTTGAGTAAATAATTTAATTTGGATACTTATATGGATGATATTTTACTTTATACAACACAGCGTACCAGCGACGGCAATCGGGAAATTTTAATGAGGAGTTATTAGATTTTTTTATTTATTTATTTCATCATGTTTGTTATTAGTGTTTTTTTTAATAATTTTAGAAAAATAATTATATATTTACTAATTTTTTATCAATGTAATTATAATTAATCCAGCTTGATGTCATATTAAGTATAAGACACTCGTGTATTCACAACCCTGATTTTATGCCGAGCGTCCGAATATAAAAATCTAAATGCCATACATAAGGCAAACAAAACCACACTGTAACAAAATATATGATGAAAAAGCTATTTAAAACAAATATTCAACTAATGTAAACTTTATATACGTACTTTTTAAAAGTTCGCAAACGAATATACATATAGAAATTTGTACTTGTTAGTAACTTGAATGACAAAGCATCAACTGAAAGATTTTCTTTTTTTCATATCTGACTCTAGAGAAAAGGAGGAAAAAAAGCCTTCAAGCTATGTGCGAAACTGACATATAAATGTTTTTTCCATGCATGTTAGATTTATCAGACTCGTTTTACATAGACTCATGTAACGTGTACTTTAACAGCATAATTATACCAAAGTATATTAAATTATGTTGTGTGTTACTCGTACTCGGTGGTTACTTAGTAAACAAGCTGATTATAACGTTACTTGTAACAAATTTGATCATTTATAATATTACTGGAATTAATTAATTATATGTTGAAATCCTGAATAACCTTTATAAAGAGAGATATATTAAAAAAAATATTATTTTTTCTGTCTCTTACAATCACGTACTTACTTATGTATAAATTCTGTCTTAATGAATAATAACAATTTTTATATTTTATTTAGTATTATGTCCAACCAATCGAGGAATCATATTCTTATTCGTTTATTCCAATAATAATATTTAATTTTTTATCTGTTATCATAATAAACCTAAAAGTTTCAGTAGTTTGGCACTAAATATATCAATACATAACTCAGTACAATTTATCACAGCCTGTCAGATACCAAAATATTTTAAATTATACCGACTTTTACCTACTGCCTATTTTTACCGACTGACACGCCTTAATGTTTTTTTCATAAAGTATTCATTGACTTTGATGTTATGAATATTGATAGAACGCACAAGTAAAAGTGAAATAATTTTCTTCCTGTAGATTTTTTATAATAAATATTTATACCTATATTTATAAAATAATTAATACTTCATCCACAGTTTTATAAGTTTTCTATTAACTGATATTAGTCATGGAACGATCGATCGAACGATTGAATACGAAGGGCAGTACAAGTCACCCGTCCTATGTACGATAAACCTTCTTTACGGCTAATATAGACGATTAAGCACCTAAAAATTTAAATGCTGAAAGCCAGTGGCTTCACTTTTCTGAATTCTGACCAAATCTCCGTAGGAAGTTGTGGTGGCAACAAAAAAACAAATTGCGAAGAAGAATAGTCCTAAAGAGACTGTAGTTTTCGTCTTATCAAATAAAATCAAGAAAAGATACTTGTCTTAATTCTTAAATTTCCTTATAATGCCTGTTCCTCAATAAAAAAAAATTCAAACTATCAAAATACACCGCATTAACAGGGTTGCCAATATCAAAATAATATTTTATTATTAATAATAATATTTTATTTATTATTATTGTTCTAAATAGCTGTGGACGTTCCTTGGAATCTTAGAGTTACAGTTTTTAAAATTTTCTTTAGGGTAATTATTACAAAACAAAAACTTCTCAACGAAGTAAATACCGAGTGACGAAAGCGAATCCACTGACAAAACTCCTGATATGAATTTTGCGACGAAAAAAACCACGAACATTTTTATTCACAAACGTAAATAAACACAAAAAATGTGAATGTGTTCGGACCGTTACCAAATTGCCTTGATCAATCTAATAAAATAAAAACAAAAATGCAATTTGTGCAACTTGACGTTACGAGATCCATAGAATTGAATATTTATTATTAATATATTTCCCTGTTAGTATTGTATAATATTAATAGTACATTCAGCGAGTCTCTTGAGACGAGAGAAATGTTTCAGACGCTTATTTTTAAGTAACTGAACTATGAACTAAAGTTAATCATTATGAATTAAAAAAATATTCAATAAGGATTAACTTTTAATAAAACAAATTTTGATGACTGCTAATATATTATAACATTATAAGGCTAGTACATGAGATCAGATTGTAAGGCTAGTACTTAAGAATAGAGCAGAAGTGCGGTACATAAGACAAATACGTCATAAGGTTAGTATATAAACATAGTACATAAGGTTAGCTCATAAGGCTAGTATATAAGGTAAGTCTTAAGCAAATGAAAATAAAATAAAGGCAATAAATCAAACAACTGTTTTGTTTAGGACGAGTATTGTTTATGTAATAAAACATGTGCTTTAGAATATATATGTCATGTTAATTTCTGTTTCTGTGAACAGAAATTAACATCAATCAATCAATATTAATCAAATCAATATTTTCAGTCACGTAAATCATTTCAGTCAATTCCATCTTTTTAAACAATCTTGTATATAAAAAATTCCGATACAGATATTTTTAATTATTAAATTGTCACACAGTAAAAAAGTTAAAATAAAGAAAAAAGAAATCTTAATCATGTAGCTGAAATACTTAGTCATACAACATCGACATTCGCGCAACCGCAGTGAGGCCGACAAATGTCCTGTATACAAACACGTTCAGTAACTCACATATTTATAGGCACAATATATGCTACCTACGATGACACACAGAGAGACACGTAGTTATAGTTTTAGTAAAATAACTTTTTCTAAAACCATGGGACTCTTAGTTAGTAGCACTCTTATAGATCTATTCCAAAAAGCCTAAACATGTGGCCATCGCCACGACTTGTCCCGAATACCCACTAAATCATTGCAAAGAGAAAAAACCAGTCATCTATGCAAACCGACCGTCTGATAGTTTACGGCCCAATACTTAAACAACAATTTCAAACAACTTTGTAATAATTTATCTTAATTTTTTATGTTACTATGTTTTTGTTTTTCATTTAATTTACTATGTCATGTATTAAAATTAAATTGAGAAAGAACAGTGGGAAGGTTAATAAGGTTAATATAAAGTACATATAAAGTTATAAATACTTAATATATTTTCAAAAACTATTTTAATATTAATTTTTATGGCATACTATACTATAGAAGCTAGGTGCTGCTGGCGGTTTCATTAATATTCATGATTAATTTCTTTGTCCCATCTAATTTAACCCGACTACGAACTGACCCAACATTTATTTACAAGGATTTTATACATTAATTACAAATATTGATTTTTAAACGTGAGGTGAAAATTTTTATTTTTATCATATGGATAAAATGTATAAGTTGGTGAAAAAAGATTTCAATTTCATTGAAAAGTGAACATTACATATTTTAAATTAAATTCTAATATAAAATTTTTGTGCATTTTTTTGCAATATCAATCGACTTTCAGATCTCAGTTAAGGTTATGATTTTATGGTTTATGGCATTAATATGTAAACTTTTTATAAATATTAAGGAAGACATGGTTGAATTATCTTTCATCTATATTTTAAGATCATAATGAATCAGCAAACAAAAACATTTTGACCCAAAAAAACAAGTTAGTAGTAACATGAAATTGTATCCTGCAAGTGACCATTTACTATTCAGTGGTGCGTTATTTTGCATCAACACGTTGTATTGAGACAACACCCATTACTAGAAGTTTTTCCACCGGTGACGCTGTCATGGCCAATAGGGCTAACAGCAGAGACACAAAAAAAAATATACTAGAAGTTATTCCAACATAATATTTAGTTTAAAATCAAAGCCTGCTGCTACAAGACATAAAGCTACAAATGTGCAACAATGAAGAATATAATCATTAATCTATATATCTATACTTATAATAAATCTGTAGAGAGGTCAATTCTGTACATGAAATATATTTACAAAATAAGTAGCAGGGGGTGATTAGTGTTCGATACTGATGCCAAAAATGCAGTTAAAAAAATTTTTGTCTGTCTGTCTGTCTGTCTGTTTGTATGTTATTTATAGAAAAAAAAACTACTCGACGGATTTTAACGAAACTTAGTACAATTATTCTTTATACTCCTGGGCAGGTAATAGTATACTTTTCATCACACTACAATGAATAGGAGCAGAGCAGTGAAAGGAAATGTTGAGAAAATGGGAGAAGTTGCTTGATTTTTTAAGCTTCCGTCGCGTGTGCAGCCTTAATGGTTAGAGCTACATAGAAACTATGTATAACGGAAATATTCTACATAAAAATACACGAAAAATATTCCAAGACAGCATATATCTACCTTTTATAGTTAACTCACAATAACACGCATAACTCTCGATAGCTTAGCAGTTCGGAGATTTCTTATTAAATTTGTTTACTTTTACGTTTATAAAACCAATAATGGGGCGGGGCTCGCGGCGGCAGAGTATAAAAGGGGCGGGAGGCGAGCGCAAGCGTCATTCAATATTTGGCTGTTGATGCGTTCAGAGTGTTGAACTTTATTGACAGACAATAATTGTTATTTTATAAACCGTGCTTATCAGCGCGACTTTTTGTCTTTAAATAGTTTATTTTAATTTCTTTTGTTGTTATTTTCTAAATTAGTTTTAGTTTTGTTTAAATTCTTAACTATTAATAGTTCCTATTTTATTTCTTTTTAAGTAGATTTAGATTCGATTTTTAGATTAGATAATAGATAGATAGATTAGATTATTGTTAGATTTTTAGTTACTGATAGGTTAGTTTTGGGCATTTTATGTTTAGTTTTTTTTGTATTGAGTAGATAAAAGCGTAGGTAGGTACTTTTATTAATTATAGTATTCATAGGTATTTTTTATTTATTTTTAAGTGAAGTAGGTATAGGTAGATATTGCCTACTATCTACCTATACTGCACACGTGTTTTAGCTTTATTTTCATTTCTTTTTTTTTTGTACCTAAGTTGTAGGTAGGTAGGTACATATTTCTTAGTTTAATTCTATTAGAATATTAGGTATTTAAGTTTAAATAGGCACTTAGATTTATATTTTTTTATTATATAGCAGCTGTACTTAGAACATCTAAGGTTTTTTTTGTATTAGCATAGGTACTTTGATTAATTACAGTAGTTGTAGGTATTTCTTATTATTCATTTTTAAGTGAAGTAGGTAAGTGTAGATAGTATTGCACACGCATTAAGTATAGCTTTATTTTCATTTTTTATTCTTTTGTAATTTGTAGGTACCTACGTACATATTTATAATTCGATTAGAATATTATTTTAGTTTTAATAGGCACTTAGATTTATATTCTATTTATTATATACTTAGCTATAGTTAGGACCTCTGACGTAAGTTTTTTGTTGGGTAACTAAATAGAATTTAAGTTACCGTCGATTAAAAATAAATGCCACGATGCCACCTAAAAAACGACCATCTTTATCTCGAACTTCGAGTCAAGCTAGGAGAATGAGAATGACGCGTTCTCAAGAATCGGAAGAGGAAAGAGCACATCGGTTAAACTCTATGAGAGTTAGTGCCTCAACATCTCGAGCTAATGAAAGCTCTCCAGAAAGAGAGATGCGATTAGCAGCTGAAAGAGCGAGACGAGCTACAACACGGGCTTCTCAAAGCTCTTCTCAACGAGAGCTAAGGCGTTCCATTGACCGGGAACAACATGCGTTATCCCGAGAAGCTGAAACTGCTTTACAACGAGAATTGCGACTCACAGCTGACCGCGAACGGCATACATTATCTCGCGAGTCTGAAACCTTCACTGAGAGGGAATTACGGCTTACAGCTGACCGCGAACGTCATATTTTATCTCGCGAGTCCGAAACCTTCACTGAGAGGGAATTACGGCTTACAGCTGACCACGAACGTCATATTTTATCTCGCGAGTCCGAAACCTTCACTGAGAGGGAATTACGGCTTACAGCTGATCGCGAACGTCATATTTTGTCTCGAGAATCTGAAACTTTTACTCAATATCAAGACCGTTTGACAAATGATAGGGCGCACCATAACATGATTCGATCTCTTGAAGATGAACATGAGCATGAACAACGACTAGAGTCGGGACGCGATTATTACAATTCTTTGAGACAAGAACAATTGATTACTTTATCTAATGAAAGATTAAGAATTGAAAATATTCGGTCGCTTGAAACAGAAGAACAGCGAGAGGCCCGTCTTACTGCAGATAGATTTCGACATGGTCTTAATGACTTAGATATACACGTGGTAGATCAATCTACAAATTCGGTGGCGTGGTCCGATAAATATAAAAGTGGGTTTGCTTATAACCTCACAATTGATTACAGATCATCTTCTGAAATAGGCGATATGAACGTAGTATGTTCCTTTTGTAATGCTTCGAAGTGGAGGAAGGAGTCTGCTGGTTTCTGTTGTTCTGGAGGTAAAATAAATTTGCCTTCGTTCGAAGACCCACCGGAACCTTTAAAATCACTACTTTTAGGGGAACATTTGCAATCCAAACAGTTTTTAGATAATATTCGCACTTATAATAGTGCATTCCAAATGACATCCTTTGGTGCTAAACAAATCTCAGAAGGCCCTTTCATGCCTACTTTTAAGGTACAAGGTCAGGTTTACCATTTGATAGGGTCCCTTTTGCCTGAAGAACAACCTAAATTTCTTCAAATATATTTTGTATCCGATTACAACGAACAGTCGAATATAAGAAATCAATATTTTCCGAATTTAAATACTGAACTCATTTCACAACTTCAGAACATGTTACATCAGGTTAATTCGTACGTATGCAGTTTTAAATCGGCATTAGAAGCCCTTTCTCAAGATGGTAATAACAATTATAAAATTGTTATAAATGCCGATAAGCGTCCAACTCAGGAACACCCTGGGCGTCATAACGTTCCATCCACGAATGAAGTTGCTGTAGTACTGGTCGACCAGGAATGTGATAGGCGTGATATCGTTATACGTTCCAGAGACAATCGTTTGCAACGTATTTTCGAAACCCACAGGGCTTACGACAGTTTGCAATATCCTATGATATACTGTCGAGGGGAAGATGGTTATAATTTCGCTGTATACCAAACCGATCCGCGCACAGGCGCACCTAATTATAATAAAAAGGTGTCATGCCTTCAATTTTATGGTTACCACCTGCAAGTGAGACGGAATAGATTGGTATACTTTCAACGTTTTCGTGGCTTATTTAATCAGTTTATTGTTGACATGTACGCAAAAATTGAAACCGAAAGATTAGTTTATATACGATCTAATCAAAGGCAGCTGCGCGCTGAAGAATACGTGCACCTTCGCGATGCCATGCAGCAAGATAACGATACTGTGAATATGGGTCGTTTAGTTATTTTACCCTCTTCTTTTACTGGTGGTCCACGCTACATGCATGAACGTACTCAAGACGCTTTTTGTTACGTAAGAAAATATGGACGTCCCGACTTATTTGTTACTGTAACTACCAATCCCAAGTGGGATGAAATCACTCGGGAGCTTCTTGAGGGTCAGGCACCGCATGACCGCCATGATATTATTGCAAGAGTGTTTCATTTAAAATTAAAATCAATGATAGATCTTCTTACCAAAGATAACATTTTTGGAGAAGTATTGTGTTATATGTATAGTGTTGAGTGGCAAAAACGCGGCTTACCTCACGCACATAGCTTGCTTTGGTTAAAAGATAAGGTTCGACCTAATGATGTAGACAGATTAATCAGTGCTGAAATTCCAGATCCGACTGCAGATCCCCTGTTATACGACATTGTTAAAACTCATATGATACATGGTCCATGTGGTGCATTTAACGCAAATGCTCCTTGCATGCAAGACGGTCGTTGCACTAAAAGGTATCCAAAAGCATTAGTGGATGAAACTGTAACAGGACATGATGGATACCCATTATATCGTCGCCGTTCAAGAGACAATGGTGGTTTTACTGTTGAAAAGCGAATGTCTGGACAACAGGTTACTTTAGATAATAGGTGGGTCGTTCCGTATTCGCCTGTATTGTCCAGAGCATTTCAAGCTCACATAAATGTAGAAATGTGTAATAGTGTAGAGTCAATTAAATATATTTGTAAGTACATTAACAAGGGCAGTGACCAAGCTACGTTTGCGTTAAGAAATGAACATGATGAAGTTACTAGATTTCAGTCAGGCAGATATATCAGCTCTTCAGAAGCTGTGTGGCGGATCTTAAGTTTTAATATTCACGAAAGATATCCACCTGTGACCCATCTGGATGTTCATCTGGAAGGCGGTCAACGTATATATTTTAACGCCGAAAATGTTACAGAACGATTAGAGAACCCTAGACAAACAACTTTATTGGCATTCTTTCGACTTTGCCAAACTGATAATTTCGCAAAGTCTCTTTTGTATGAAGAAGTTCCATCGTATTATACCTACGATAAACAACGAGGTGTCTTTAACCGTAGACGCCGAGGCAGGCCTGTAGATGGCGAGACAGGTATTTTCAAAGAACATGTTCTTGGTAGAGTGTATACTGTTCATCCTAACAACGCAGAGTGTTTTTATTTGAGATTATTATTACATACAGTGCGAGGACCAACATCATTTATAGATTTGAGAAAAGTAGACGATGTTGTTTATCCAACTTATCATGCAGCTTGCCAAGCGCGTCATTTGCTTGAAAATGATCAACATTGGGATGACGCTTTAGCAGAATCCTGTGTTAGTGATAATCCACGACGGTTACGCCATTTATTTGTAACATTACTCACATTTTGTAATTTATCTGATCCTGTCCAATTATGGGAAAAATATAAAGAAAAATTTGCAGAAGACTTTCTTCGGAATTTATCTCACAATAATGAAGGCGCAACTAATGATAATTTTCGAGATCTGGCTATAAATCAGTGCTTATTAGCTCTTCAGGAAGACTTAACAGCAGTAGGCGGTAAATCACTTTGTGAATATGGTTTGCCAACGCCAACCTCAGTCGGAGAGGTTACCAATAGGGAATATTCCGCAGAGATTGGTTACAACCCAATGGAACTGCTGGTAACATTAGAAAACGGTGTCCCAATGATGACTGCAGAACAACGCTTAGTCTATGATCGCGTGTGCGAGAGTGTGCAGAATAATTTAGGAACAATATGGTTTTTAGATGCACCTGGAGGAACTGGGAAAACTTTTTTGACTAAATTAATATTAGCTTATGTTCGAAATCAGCGTAAAATCGCTCTTGCCGTGGCTTCATCAGGTATAGCTGCAACATTGCTACCAGGAGGTAAGACTGCTCACACTATGTTTAAAATACCAATTAATTTAGATCGCACGGAAAGTCCAACCTGTAGTATTTCAAGAAATAGCGACAAAGCTAAGGTATTGCGTGAGTGTAATTTAATCGTATGGGATGAATGTACGATGGCCCATCGAAAAGGAGTAGAAGCAGTAGACAGAACTCTAAGGGACATAAGACAAAATGATCGACCAATGGGCGGTATTACGGTTTTATTTTGTGGTGATTTCCGACAAACCTTACCGGTAATACCACGGGGAACCCGAGCTGATGAGATTAGGGCTTGCCTGAAAAGCTCTTATTTGTGGCGTGATATACAATCGGTGCATTTGACTATAAATATGCGAGTGAGAACTGGAGACAACGCAGATAATCGTGAATTTTCTGATACATTATTGAAGATTGGTGAAGGTACCTATCCACAACTACACCAAGGAAAACTTATTCTGACACCTGAGTTATGTTGTATAGTGCAATCCCAACAACATCTTATATCTTAGGTTTACGGTGACATAACAATTATATTAAATAGGGACAATTCTTGGCTTTGCGAAAGGTCCATTTTGACTCCTCGCAATGACCAGGCATCTGAAATTAATAATAAACTACTGTCTAATATACAGGGAGAAAGCAAAGTTTATAGTAATAATAGAAAAAAAGTTTATAGTAATAATAGAATGGTTGATGAACAAGAAGCCACTAATTACCCGATAGAATTTTTAAATTCTTTAAGTATGCCTGGACTACCTTCTCATATAATTTGTTTAAAAATTGGCATACCGATAATTCTGCTCCGAAATTTAAGACCACCTCAACTTTGCAATGGAACTCGGCTAAAAGTAACCCAGTTGCAACAAAATGTAATCGAGGCTCAAATTTTAACAGGTTGCGGTGCAGGAGAAACTGTCTTTATTCCCAGAATTCCCATAATACCAAATAATTTTCCATTCCAATTTAAAAGAACGCAATTCCCAGTATCGGTGTGCTATGCCATGACTATCAATAAAGCTCAAGGGCAGACTTTTCGTGTTGCTGGAGTAGATCTCGGTGTTAGCTGTTTCTCGCATGGTCAATTATACGTCGCTCTTTCCCGGGTTAGCAATTCTAGGAATCTTTACGTTCACGTGCCGGACGGGTCGACTCTTAACATAGTCTACCCAGAAGCTTTGCGCTGAAACATTTTAATTTGATCTAAAAATATTAGCAATATATTATCTTAATAAAAAACAAGGAGTTACACGCTGACCGAGTCGTGGGTATAGCGTGGGTATATTATAATATTTTGCGGTTACTTATATTTTTCAACAGTTTTGTGGATTGGCATATTATATTACTATTGCCCTTCTAAAATACGAAAGTGAATCTGCCTGTTACGTCAAAACTATGAGGGAGGACATCTGCAAATTTTTTTTCGAAAAACGTCGGAAACGCGGACGAAGTCGCGGGCAAAAGCTAGTATTATAATAAATCTAGCTGTTGCTGGTGACTAAGTTTGCTCCTTCGACTCTCCTCCTAACTCCACATAAAAAGAATTGATTATCACATGGAACCTTCTACGGTTATGTTTACTTTGAAGATTATTTATTATTGTTCTAGTTACAACCTACACATATTTAATATACTATCTATCCTAACTAATATTTGTATTATATGTCATAAAAATATTTAGGTTCCTGGCGCTAAAAACATTGTTTGGTTACCAGCAGTTAAGACTCTCACACACTAGACAGGACTGTTCCTGTAAACTAAATTAGACCATACAAAAACAAACCGAACCATGTTATATTAAGAACGAAAGAATTTAATGTAATCCTGTACTGTGTGTGTACTGGTCATGACAGCGTCACCGGTGGAAAAACTTCTAGTAATGGGCGTTGTCTCAATACAACGTGTTGATGCAAAATAACGCACCACTGAATAGTAAATGGTCACTTGCAGGATACAATTTCATGTTACTACTAACTTGTTTTTTTGGGTCAAAATGTTTTTGTTTGCTGATTCATTATGATCTTAAAATATAGATGAAAGATAATTCAACCATGTCTTCCTTAATATTTATAAAAAGTTTACATATTAATGCCATAAACCATAAAATCATAACCTTAACTGAGATCTGAAAGTCGATTGATATTGCAAAAAAATGCACAAAAATTTTATATTAGAATTTAATTTAAAATATGTAATGTTCACTTTTCAATGAAATTGAAATCTTTTTTCACCAACTTATACATTTTATCCATATGATAAAAATAAAAATTTTCACCTCACGTTTAAAAATCAATATTTGTAATTAATGTATAAAATCCTTGTAAATAAATGTTGGGTCAGTTCGTAGTCGGGTTAAATTAGATGGGACAAAGAAGTTAATCATGAATATTAATGAAACCGCCAGCAGCACCTAGCTTCTATAGTATAGTATGCCATAAAAATTAATATTAAAATAGTTTTTGAAAATATATTAAGTATTTATAACTTTATATGTACTTTATATTAACCTTATTAACCTTCCCACTGTTCTTTCTCAATTTAATTTTAATACATGACATAGTAAATTAAATGAAAAACAAAAACATAGTAACATAAAAAATTAAGATAAATTATTACAAAGTTGTTTGAAATTGTTGTTTAAGTATTGGGCCGTAAACTATCAGACGGTCGGTTTGCATAGATGACTGGTTTTTTCTCTTTGCAATGATTTAGTGGGTATTCGGGACAAATCGTGACGATGGCCACATGTTTAGGCTTTTTGGAATAGATCTATAAGAGTGCTACTAACTAAGAGTCCCATGGTTTTAGAAAAAGTTATTTTACTAAAACTATAACTACGTGTCTCTCTGTGTGTCATCGTAGGTAGCATATATTGTGCCTATAAATATGTGAGTTACTGAACGTGTTTGTATACAGGACATTTGTCGGCCTCACTGCGGCTGCGCGAATGTCGATGTTGTATGACTAAGTATTTCAGCTACATGATTAAGATTTCTTTTTTCTTTATTTTAACTTTTTTACCGTGTGACAATTTAATAATTAAAAATATCTGTATCGGAATTTTTTATATACAAGATTGTTTAAAAAGATGGACTTGACTGAATTGATTTACGTGACTGAAAATATTGATTTGATTAATATTGATTGGACTATGAAGTAAGTGATTGGAGTATGAAAAAAAAAGTAAAAAAATAGGACCACTGGACGATTTTTTACTTAGTGACTCAGATCACTGCCAGCGGATAATGGACTCTCACGTTTATAGTATTTGATTATTGATATTTTTTTCAGCTGGTCAGTCAATTGCTGTATACAAATCTAATCCAGCTTAAAATTTAACATGTTTAGGCAATTGACAAAACATAAAAAATATGAATTTGGGTACTTTGAGAGCAAAGTATGGCCGGAATTAAAGGAACTTTTTTCCTCTGCGAGAATCGTGCCAAAGGAGTATTTCCCGGTCACGCTTATTCGCTTGAATGCTTGCAGATTCCTGAGACGTAGAGGTTGATAGTGGCGGAGTCTTTCGTTTGGGAGCCGAATGCTCAACAGTATTGCTAAGAAAATTTATTTTAAGCGTTTTAACTATATAATATCAGTGATAGGAGTAGGCGATAAAAATGTTTATAGCACTAAACAGATCCTGTGTAACATAGAACGAGTACCCAATAGAAAACCTATTCCATGATTTGTCTGCTGTATATTTATGATGTTATAATACTACACGAAATCTTATTTTACACATTTCTCCATAAAAATATAGTGAATAAATGTACATTAACATAAGAAAAAATTGTAAACAGAAAGCACTGTAAACATTTTATACGACCTTGATACTGATATTACAAGTTACCATAAAACATCACTTATAATTTTATTAGAAAATTACTTTAAATATATCGCTACATGTTTTTCAACTACACGCGTTAACACGTTTAAACTAGAAATTTGCCTGATCGACTGATTAAAATAACACCAAAATACGATAGGGAAAATGCAGTTTGGTTAATAGAAAAGTCGGCTCAGCGTGACTACCACGATTCGATAAAATTAAAGCGAGCGTAGATCTACTTTTATGGTTGACTTTGTGTTAGTTTAAATCGAAGAACGTAATTAAACTAAACTAGACCCCCAACCATAAATAACTCTCAAAGTAATAGAGGTTCTGGGCGGATATTAAAAGCTAAAAATTCTTTACGTACTTACGCTTATGATAGGATGCCAGAGGTAGAGGTAGAGTACCACAAGAAGTAGAAGTTAAAATAAATAAGATTGAGTCGAGTGATAGTAGTAATTCGTACTTCTATTAGTGTGGACCGTAAAAGAGTTTTTTTTGTATCCGTAGCATGATAGAAATCGGTATTTAACGGTAAAGTAAGTAGTACGTAGTCCGGGAGTACGCGATGAGCAGGCAACTCTGGCAGAGGTCGGGGTCTTGTCTAGGCCAAGGAATCCGTGGTACTCGGCATTGAGAGCAATGCAATAAAACAATCAAAAGATTTATTAGTGGGATTTAATGAAAAGCTAAAATATCTCACAAATAAAATTCATGCTTTGAGTCTTATGATGCTCTAAGATCGATTTGTTGGTTGATGGCAGTGAAGAAAAGCGGTATTTGATTTAGCGGTATTTATTTGGGTTTAATTTATTTAAAAAAAATATGAGATGTTTATTTTAATTATATTACTACTTCCGAAAAAGTTAAGTGACGAAACAGTTTTCTGTGCTGTGTGTTACGATGCTAGAGTGCTACGACGGAGCTGAGATTGTGAAGCGGTGCTAACGAAAGGATATTTGTCTTCGCGACACGCTGTCGACCAGTACTACCTCCCTAAAAACTGTCACACGTTTATATTACCCAATGAATACCATATATGATGTTGGACGAAAGACCTAATAGCGATGTCAATCAAATATACATTATATAAATGATACAGATGAGGACGTAATAGCTACTCCCGAATGTCCCGAGTGTCCCGAATTCAAAGTAATCCATCAGCATCCCTTTCTTAGTTCTAGTTAGTCCCATAGTTCTTCTCAATATAACCTTATAAGTACAAAGTTTCAATATTTCATACAAAAACATGTACTCTATTAATATAATTAAATTTACATACAATCGGTCTCGAGGTATTAAAACAAATTTTTATAATAAATAAAGCTTCCTACTTTAACGTTTATCCCGTATATTCTCCGCAAAGTAATTGAATAATATTGGGATGAGGGTAATTTATTTTTATCTACAATACAATAAACACATGATTAAACTTTTCATTCGAGAAATTCGAGAAGCTGAAATGTTAACTTAATTTGTTAAGATAATTTGACAGTCCATACATTTATCAAGAAAAATAAATGTATACAGATTTATTTATAACATTTGTTAAGTTTTTTTTGAAATCTTATTGTATTGTGAAAGTAAAGAAATAACTTTTAAGATACGCTGTATATAAATTATTACTAAAATCGTACAATATGGCGTTTGGTTTCTTTATTATAATAATTATGCTACAAAATTATGGAATAATATACGAGTACAGACAGTATCCGCAGACTCATATATGAGACAGGCAAAAAAATAATTATATTCTTTGGAGCAAATTGTCGCTATTAGATTTGTTTAAAAAAATATTATAATATTAATTAAATGTATTGATACCCTGAGAACTTACAAGTAATAATATTAATTTGCAGGAGTAAATAGCATCCTATGTTGTCTCAAATAAGAAGCTAACCTAACGTCAAATTTTACTAAAATATCTCTAAATTTGTAATTTGTTTATCAGGTTGACTTTTAGGATTATTTATTCAAACATTTATCTGCACTGCATCTTGCAATGTATCTAGATATCGTCTCTCTTAATTAAAATGCAGCAAAAATCTAGACGCGGTCGTATGTTAAACGATTTACATATTACTATTAAAAATATACGTTTAAGTTTAGTATCCAGAGATTTTCACTAATCCTTAAAAATAAGTAAATAATAAGTTTAAGTTGTTTGCTGATAATGTTTAATATCGTTTATATGAAAATCAAAACAGAAAATGATGGATGATGAAGATGATGATGCTTGATTCAATATTCTTAATGCAGCATTCTTCGGATAACTGCAAAAAGTGTTGCAACATTTGAGAGTTACAACGACTTTATGTTTATCACATTCTAAGGTTTTTGTTTTGTATTTCATGATTTTTGTTTGAATTGAAAAACTAAAGATTTATTGGAATATTTTACTAATAACATAAAAGAGACGTGAACTGATTTTTAAAATTATTTTGTAAGGTTTTTTAAACTCATGTTTTTAATTTAAATAAGATCCTACAAAATAACTAAACAAAATAAAAAATCCAATTATCTAAATGTAAAGAAAACTAAAATTGTTTTTAAAAACAGCGCTGAAAGAATTCTTAGTGAAAAATAATATTAAAAAGTGTTAAAAAAAAAATTTGAAGCAAATTCACATTGCTAAAATTAAGATTAAAATATAACTTTAAGATCTTATATCGATGTATTCTTTCTGTATATAATTTATATATAAATAAATAAATGTAGTAAAACAGTACCGCAATATCTACCATCACAATGATTGTATGCGAAGTAGTTTAATACATTTATATTAATAATAATAACTACGCTGTAATAATAATACTTTAAACAAACGTAAAGAAAACGTTTAGTTGAGTAATAGAAAAAGTTTCATAGTTAGTGTTAACTTTGAAACTTTTTTTATACGCAGAACTGTAGGCGTGTAAAAAAATTGTATAGTGCAGTTTTAAGTTTCTACCAGGTACATAATAAGTAATAAGCTGTTACCGATCACTCATTTTTGTTGCTTACTTACTCCGCTAGTAGCTTATTCCGCATGGCATATAACCACCAATCGTTAAAAATCTCTAAACCTGCTACGGAATAGTAACGCAGGCGAACTCTATTTTTCTGCGACTGGCTAATAATATTAAAAATTTACCTAAGGATATAATGAAGATAATTATATATGTTAAGTATTATACACACGGCATATTTATTTTAATTTAATTATCCTAGTTTGATGATAAGATAAAAATTTCTTATAAGATAAATATTTAGAATAACGTTACTATAAACGTTGTTGACTTTGAATAGGAACCATTGAGCAAATATTACTAGGAACCGTATATAAATACAGTAAATAATTTCAGACGTGTTGAACAACACTTAATTGCGAAGCGAAATGTCAAAGGGATGATGTCATCATATCTAACATCCAGACACCGTAGCGCCGGTCGCAATTCATATTATTAACGCACTAGTGATTTAGTTTTGACTAGTAAAGTTATTAGTTTGTCGAAATACAGGGTGGGCCATGAATTAGTTAACATTTGAAAAAATCGTATAAAAAAAACCATTTAACATATTTTAGAAATAGTTTATTTACGAGAAAGCTAATTAGTTGTAATTTATTTTTTAAAAATTATTTCGTCTAAATGACCACCGTTTCGGTTTTTGCACTCATCTAAGCGAGTCCTGAAGTTTTCGAATACTCTTCTGCAAAAAGATCGCGAGATCGCCGACATCTCTTCGATGATTTTTTCTTTAAGTTGACGGAGTGTATTCGGTTTATCAATGTAGACACGGCTCTTTAAATAACCCATAAAAAGAAGTCTGCTGGGGATAGATCTGGACTTCTGGGCGGCCATGGGATGTCACCTCGTCTGGAAATCAGCTTTTCCGGAAACATTTCTTTGACCACCGGCAAGGACTCGTTCGATGTGTGACACGTGGCTCCATCTTGTTGAAACCATGTGTTACGATTATAGCCAGCAAATTCCAGTAGCATCGGTGCTAAAAACTCCCGTAACATTTTCACATACTCGGCAGAATTAACAGTAACTGAACGGCCTCGAGAATCTTCAAAAAAGTAAGGTCCGATGATTCCTTTTGCTGAAATTGCAGCCCATACAGTTACCTTAGGAGAGTGAAGTGGCCTTTTATGTTTAGCTTTGGGATTTTCGCTGCTTCAATACCTGCAATTCTGTTTGTTTACATGTCCATTTAGGTGGAAATGGGCTTCGTCAGAGAATAAGATGTTGTCAAAATTACTGAATCGAGTTAACATTGTTTCGGCATATGACTTACGCAAATTTGAATCATTAGGGTTTAGTTCTTGCACTATCTGGATCTTATATGGATGTAATTTCAAATCTAATTTCAAAATACGGCGTAATGATGTGCGGGATAATCCTAATTCAGCCGAACGTTTGCGCGTCGATAAATCTGGATCACGTCGAAAAGAAGCGGAAACTTGCTGCACGTTCTCTTCGCTTCGAGAAGTCCGCGGGCCGCCGGTTTGTTTCACATTTAGTGTAGATCCCGTCTCTTCGAACTTCTTCACCCATTTCTTTATTAAAAAAGCACTTGGACACTGACTTAAGTCGTGTAAACCATATTCAACGCGAAATAAGCGTCTCACAGTAATGAGCGAAAAGTTGTTTAAATAAAACTGTTTCACACAGTAAGCACGTTGTGGCCCCGTGAAGCGATCCATTGCGACTAAATTTCCAAGAAGCGAGCTATTGCCCCCGCCCGCGCCCGCGCCCCGCGCTGCAATAGTTTGCGTGGTAAGTTACATTTAAATGTTAACGAATTCTTGGCCCACCCGATATTTTTACGATATAATTTTACATTTAATTTAAAGCAAAAGTAAAGAATATTTTAAATAGTATTTAGTACCCATAAAATTTTCAAATAAGTATTGGTAATAACATTCATGTATAAGCGAAGCTAAAACATACAATATTATTACTTATACAATACTTGATAGATGGTTAATGTTCTAAGGTTTTTTATTAGTCTTTTCTATACTGGAATTCCATGCGTTATAAAGATAAGTTCAAAGGGAGACTGAGATTATAATCTAACTATATATATATATATATATATATATATATATATATATATATATATATGTATATATATAAGTAGATATAGACCAATATTGTCATTTGAGTGCGCCAAATAAGTATTTCTCTCATATTTTTGGAAATATATTTGGCAATTTTTTGAATCAAATTAATATTTTACATCTTTACAACATTATAAGCGTCAATAATAAAGCATACTGTGGGCAAGGCAGTACATTTAATTTGCTGGCGTGTATTCGAAATAATTTATCTTTGTTCTAACAGAAAGGGCTGGGACTGACTTATTTCTTATTTTATGTATTTTAAATATTTTTAATTTATCCTTTATACCTTTTGATTACTTGCAAGAGCTTTTTAAATTAAGATATAGTTTAAAAAACTAAAATGGAAACTTATAAAGTAATTTTATTAATAGAATGGAATGGAATTTTTAGGAATGCGACCGAGTACATACGCGAGGAGTACTCATTACAGTTACACACTGCGAATAATTTAGTATTACGTATTATTACGTTGATTTAATACACATTCCTGTGCGATATAAATACGTTTAGTGACATAAATGACAGTCTTAATTTACTTAAGAATGTTATTTAGGTTTTTTTTTAAATTATTCGTACCAGGTCCTAGATATTAAAAATCTAAGAAATAAGGACGTGAGGAATAAGGACCTTAAGAAAAAGGACGTTACGAACTTATCATCAAGCTTCGATTACATCTGTTGGTGAAACCCCACTAAAACACTGCTTATTTTACAGTTTAGTGATAAATATTAATATATACTTTATAATTCGTAAAGAGTGCAATGGCACTAACTATAAAATTAAATAGTAAGATGTTATTTCAATAATTTATTGTTTTGTAGTTTCTGTCTTGATACGGATGGGTGAAAGTTATCATTGTTATTTTATTACTATTATTTTTATTATTTTATTGGTTTATTTAGTTTATCTTGTTTGATACTATATAGTAAATATTAGTTTACATGATGGTAGTAAGTATAATATTCATTCTGATGACGACAGTGGTAATTATTTTACCGCCTTGTCTTCTGCGGATAGTTTTCATGGTTCTTATTCTCCTCTGTATTCTTTACTTCACTCCTCTTTCACGCCATTTCCTAAGTTTCTACAGTCCATCGCTTCACCAAGACTATTTTGATAATTGTGAAAATTTATTTGAACTTTGTTCATCTAATTTTGATCATACAATTATAATGGGTGACTGTAATACATGTCTCAGTAAAAATTATGAACGTTCCAAGCGCTTTTTAAGTATCGTTAATTCCTTTAATCTCTATCTGATCCCCTCCAAAGCAACTCGCTTTTTTCCAAAGTGCCTGCCATCCCTACTCGGTATTGTTTGTTTTCTCTTTACAGCACCCTGAAAGCTTTGATCATCTCTCTCAACCCACTCTTCACCCTTCTCATTACTTGATCTAATTTTCATATCCTATACCTAAGGTTAGGCCTACCGTAGTTATGGGTCGTAGCTTTAAAGGTTTTATTATTAATACGTTCATGTAAGATCTTAACAAATTTCACTGGGATTCGATTTTCCATGCTAAGACGGTCGATGAGAAGTTAGATATTATTAACTCTTTCTTAACTAATCATCAAGCTTAAGCATCAACCTGCACCATGACTAATCCAGGACATTAAAATATGGAGATTTTTGAATTCACTTGGTATTGGATTTCAATCATCTAACATTTCGACTAATCTGGACCTCGAAGTTCTAAATACTTTTTTTATATTGTTTTTACAACAAACTAATCTCATTCAACTTAGTTCTGTATTCATATCTATTAATTCCGCCTTTTCCTTTACTTGGCTACTAATAGTAATGTCAGGTAACTCAAAAATGCAATGTAGTCTGGCTGTGATGGAATCTACCGCCAAATTTTTTTTTTTATAATTGATTCCATTTTACCATCGGTATGTATGTTTTAAACTTCTCACTCACTTAACTAGTGTACCTCAAGGTAGCGTCCTATAACCACTTCTATCTTTTATATTTATTAATACTGTTATTCCACCTGCGCTGATGACTTACAGATATATGTCACTGCTTTTGCTCATAATATGGATAGTGCCATTGAGAATTTGAATAAGAATTTAACATATATATGCACATGGAGCATTGTGTATGCACTTCGTGTTAATCCCGAGAAATCCCAAGTCATTTTGATTGAAAGTCTTAAGATGGTCGCCAAAATATCTATATCCTTCCATATCCTTTCACTTTTATACCGTATTCTATATAATCTTTCTTTGAATATTTTTACATTTGTATTTTAATAATACAAATGTAAAAATATTCAATATATTAAAATATAAAGCTTTTAAAAATTGTAAATAATAAGATTTAAAGTAATAATATAATTGTAGAAGTATTAATAAAATGTATTAATAATTATAATAATTGTAACAAATAAAAGTATTAATGAAATAATATTATATGTATAAAGAATGGTCAGAATAGAAATTTAAACACAATAATATCGAATGTAAAGTATAAGTGACAAAAATGAAATGTAAAGTATTAAATGTAAAATATGACTGTTATAAAATAAACAAACTAAATAATGATTCTGGACATATTCCATAGGAGGTATGCAACACCCTATGATGACGGGTGCCATTAAAAAAAAACCTTCCTATTTAAGAAAAAGATTGTGATTTAATTAACTAATTGTTTAAAATTTATATGTTGAACTAATTGAAGCTTTATTTTTTGTATTTATTTTAAGTATTATTGCTTCGCATTAGCACTGTCCCGTACTTTTTACTGTAATCCTTTCACCTAAAGGTTGTCACCTGTCAGAGATTACCTTTAGTAATAAGAAGGCGAATGGAAAGGCATATACTGTTTCTTTATACTCCTTTTGTTTCATTTTCATTATTTTGTGTGCAGTAGAGTGCTTATCAGACCCTGCTAGAATAAAATTACAGTAAAATAGTAACAGTACTAAAAAAAATCAATAAAGCAACATTAAGTATAATATTATTAACAGCTAGTATTTAGACATGCAAGAACACATATGCAAAATGTGTTAAAAGATACATGTCACTATTGCAATAATTAATGTAGAATATTGGCTAAGAACGTGATACGCATGGTAGAAAACTATTTAGATAGTTCCCTTGCATGTGCATGTGGGATTTTGCACTTACAAGAGATTGTATGGTTTATTGATTTAGTTATACATATTTCGTCCTGAAAGTAACAAGGTTAAATGTTTTGAAATAAACTTAACTTAAACTGTTATAATAGTGATCGCGATATTAAGATGATTAGATAAAAATATTTCACTTGGTATTCGTGGCAGAAAGTTATGCAGGAAAGAGATAATCTTGTATTGGTATGTTCCATCTTTTATTTGTAATATAATTTTATAACAGAAATGGTGGTCTAGTGATCGTGACTTTACCTTAATTCATTAAAATATTGGGTTGTAGCGTTCATGAGTTTTTTTGTAACAAAACCTATACTATACATTTTATATTATTTTATACTAACACGTCAAGCAAAATTTTTTTTTATTTTGTTGTATTAAATATATTATAACAGACTATTAAATATTTAATATCTGTAAAATGATAAAATATTAACGTTTAAATCTCTTTCTAAGACTTTTACATATAAATAGCAATTATTTAATAGCATATTTTTAATTTCCTGATTTTTATTTAAAAAATATATTTTTATTAAGACTTGAAACTTTAAGTTTTTATTAAAAATTATAAGTATTTTCCTCGCAGTAGGTCTATATCTCTGCCCCACGTAATATTTCATAAAATCGGCATTTTGTGTCACATACAACAAACACTTCATTAATAATTAATAGGGTATGTATTATAAATATAGAATCCACTATTTCATTTACGACACCTTTTGTTCCCTGCTTTTGATGTCCTAATTATTCATGAGACGTTAATGTGTTCCAGCTGTTGCTTTTAAAATATCTTTACCATGCACAGTTTTAATTGGATAGCTACATAATATATGACATTATTAAAAACTATAAATGAAAATTACATTTTTAATATTTTTTGGTATAATTTTAAACATGTTATACTATATCTTTATATATTTGAGGACACTAATCGTAATTGTGAATACGAAAAAAACAAGAAATAACAAAAAAAATTATAATTCTGCACACATCGTCGATTTCAATTTTCATATACTATACAAAAAGATCACACTATTATGTACTTACAAGCTTTTCCCAGTTTTATGACCTACACCTAGAGACGTATATGCAATGCTTTTGTATTAATAATATTAGGTTTTTAAAATAAATGCAATACATATATAAAAATATCTGGTATTTAAATAAATTGTATATGTTTATATATTTACTTACACAACCTTCTGTGCCAGTCTCAAAGTCGTTTATGTTTAGTATCTGGCGATTATAAAAGCATTGGTCAAAGTATTACAGCATTAATTATTTATATGTTTCTAAATAGCACGTCTATAAATTTAATAATATTATTATTATTTTGGAAAAGGTGCACGCTCTTATAAGGATCTCGTAAGAATCTTCAGCGACCATACTTAAGAGGTCCTTGAGTAAATCAGTCACTATTACTTTTCTCGACTCTTTCAATTTCTATCTTCATTTTATATTTAGAGTGAACAGCCTTGTACGATATCGTTGATAGAAATATTTTAACATATAAGAATCATAATTTTTTCTCTACATTATAAGTTAAGGCCAATGAAACTACAGTTTAAAAGTGATCAGAAACTTACAACAAGTAGTTTATCGATTGTCTTACACCGGTATATTATTATCCTAAAGCTACTTTAGTTGATTAAAAGTACTACTTTCGAAAACTTATCATTATGACCAATTAAGTAGTAGGTATATTAAAACAAAATCGCAAACGTCATCAGCAGTATTACGACCAACTCAACGACTAATATGTATCTCATACTTATATTTTCATATTGACTTTTTGATGAACAATATACTATCTGAAAATCAATAATAATAGGAGAAAAATACAAATATCAGATATACAGAGATTTTATTAACGTTATTTTCAGTTAGGGCGCCAATAAATACAACTTAATAAAACCCTTCGCTGTATCTTTGAATTGTGCTTAAATATGACAGCCTGCAGGATATATCAGGGTTAGGAGAGTCCTTAAATTGTTTACCTTAGGAGACTTTGAGAGTGAGGGGAAATATATAGTGCAATAAATATAAATAATGTGACCCTTAATTCCCATAATTATATTAATACGTTAAGAAAAAACTTTTGTACTCCTTTTTATGAAAATTACTTTGATATAGAAGTATGAAATGTGGGAGTTAAAGTTTATAAGAAATCTAATATTTTATATAAGTAGTGGATAAGAAATACATTTAATTAATAATGATACATTAAACATGCTAACAGGGCCTTTGACAAACGCCAATAGATTAAAAAATATATATGTTTACTTTAATATTGTTAATGATAAATATATCATTTGAAAGTAGTTTGTTATTTGAGGTAACAGAAAAATAAAAATAGATTTAATGATTATAGAACTATACTTGTTTCCAAAACTTCGTAGATATTCAAAATTTTAATTCCAGTTGAATTTCGTTCACTTACCGATCACTAGTTATACCTATTATTATTTGACACATTTTCATAATTATTAAATTAAAAATTAAAGTTTTTCAGGTGTTGCTCGGGATTAATTACTTTTAGTTAAGGCTTAAGTAGCTTAAATACCTCAAGCTTATTATTATCATTGTAAGTATCAGTAGTTAAGGTAATCCCTAAAAGAGCTTAAGTGTCTGTGTTTATATTATTTTATTTATAGACGGTGAATCAATTTAAGCTGAGCCCGCTCTCTATCTGTATTAAGTTAAACCAGGGATTAAAGCGGAAATTCTTTTTTAAGAAGACGTCAGAAATAGGTGGTATGGTTCAGCTCGTTTGTTCTATTATTAAGGCTCTGTTTGAACTGTAGATCAATCACTTACTTTAACTAACAGCTAAGACGAATAAATTTTTTTGGAATTTCTTTAGTTTTATATAACAACATTCATTATTTTAAATATATTTTTAAATAACATTAACACATAACATTAACACATCTGATATGCAACTAATAGTCAGTAATTAAAAAATATACTTATACGACAGTCACTTTATGGAACAAAAAAGAACAAGCTAAACACATCAATCAATAATCAACAATCAATTTTGATATGATTTACGAGTATATATTGAAAAGTCTGTGAAGATTTTTAGTTTTCAGTTTTTAAAATTTATATACCTATATATACATACATATATTTATACATATATTTTATCAAGTGTGCGTGGGTGACGCTTCGTCATTTTGACAATTTTGGTTAATAATAAAAATAATTATTTTAATATTTTTTTTCTATTAAAACGTATTGTATGTAGCAGTACGATTATTGGTTTCTTATATAATTTTTAATTCTTAAAGTAATCTTTATTTAACTTTTTAATATTTCTTATAGATATGTTATAACTCTTTGATTTTCTTGTTTATATATTTATTTTTATATACTTTTTTGTTATATTTTGAACTTAATACTAAATAAGTAATATGAGTATATTATTTATTTAGTATTAAGTATAGTTAATCATTCAGTTCAGCTGTGAGTGAAGGGATCATTTGATTCTTCAATGAAAATATCAATGAAACTTTATACCAATTCAGCTTCAGGTTATCTCTTACGCCCACAGACTAATTATTTAAACTTTCTGTAATAAACGGGAATTAATTAATTTAGAAGTTCCATTTCACCAAAAATAATAACTTGTCGTTTGTGAGGAATCAGGCGTCATGTTTATGATATAAGTGCTTCAGAGATGTCTGCAATTAATCTGTCGTCAGATGTTGCCGTATATAACCACTCGCGGTTTCCGCATTATGTACGATATGTTATAATATATAAACATTGTTATTATTATTATAAAAAAGATGGAAATGTAGGGATCGACAGTCCGAGACAGACTAATAAGAAAAAAAACAGTAGTAATTTTCTCTAAAGTTATCTAAATAAAAATTTATGTCTCTTTCTGCTTATTGCGTTTATATAAGTAAAAGCAAAATCTTTTAAGGTAATTAAATTAATTAAATATAGAAAATAAAATTCAAAATAATTCATTTATCCACATTTTTTAATAGCGGAGATTACTTTTCTGCTTAATTCTATTATGTTCAGAATTCTTCATTATCTTAAGATTTCTTTTATACCCACTTTTTGTTTGTTTTATTTATTTTTGCTATAGTTTATTGTATAAAGCCGTGATATTATAAAAAACTTCTCTTCATCTTGTTAATAGTGTATATATTTTCTAACATCAATAGGATAAATTTAGTATTAAGATCCACTCTTACTACACTTCCTCATTTCTAAACCACATTTACTGATTTTTTTAAGGTGATTTTTTAGATGCACTTAGCTGCAGTGCGAGTACTTATAGGACTTCAGCTAATTAACGGATTGGCTCGACCGTAGTAACATTATCGCCCAGAAGATCCGCGTTTTTACAATTGAGAAAGATGTTCCTATTGCAGAGATTGCCAAAAATTATTGTGTGGTTTTTGAGTATGGTGCCAGCATGATAAATTACTCCATAAAGGAGTAAATATGCATTATATTTACTTATATTTTATTTAATCCGAAATACTAGTATTCATCCTCTCACAAAGTAAACAATACACTACATTGATAAAGTTAATGTATATTGCCGCAGCTAGTAAACTGAAGAAAATTATTTTAAAAGTACCTCCCACGCTCTACAAAAACATCATTTAATGAATTTTATGAGATCACACTGGGATAATAATAAAGCGCAATTAAGAAATTATGAACTTATGCCAACAACTTTTTCTTTTTTAGTTCGTATATAGTAACAAGTCGTTTAGTTTAATTATTTAAACTTTTACAAAGAACTTCTTATGAAATTTTTATTGCTTAATTATAATTATAAAGAAATTAGTTTAACCTTCATTTTCGATAGAAAAATATTATTAACTACATTTACCGTTTGCATATTAAGCGAAGTGAGACCAGTGTAATGACTCATCGTTTCCTATTGACTTTAATGGGATATCAGTTTTTTTACTATTATTCCTCAACGACATGACATTTTTCTAAATTGTTTTAAAACCATAACCTAATGTGTCTTTTTGATTGCAAAATTTCATAATTTTTCGTCAAGTAGTTTTCGAGCCTATTCGTGACAAAGAATGTGAAAAAGTCTCCAGAAGAACGCTCTGTTCGCTTCGCTCAACAATTGAATCCACGACTGCTGAGGATGGAAAAGAGTTGATGAGGCAAATTTAATGATATTCTAAATATAGATCGTTCTTGACAGAACGTTCCTTTGTTCTTTCGCTCTGAAACAGAAGAGAAGGTTTGTGTTAAACCTTTTAGAGTTGTTGTCCATCACCCGTCTTAATTAGAGTTTTTAAAAAAAGACTTGACCGTGGCTTTTGAATAATTACAGTAATTTACTTATTATTCAGTTACAAGTGTTTTGAAGTAATAATAATATTTATTAAAAATAATAATAATAATAGTTATAATTTTATTTATTTCGGTATGGATGTTTATTGTTACAAAACATAAAAAAAGAGATGTATATATATTCTTGAAATCAAAAACATTTATACTTGTCTATAAAAATATGGAATCAAGATACCGGATTCCTTTCTTATGTTGATATTGTTCACCTATATGTTACGACAGTTTAATTCTACTATACAAATATATACTGATCTTGTCTTATTGTAATTAATGTAATATATGTATAATTTTGTTTGACAAAACAAACAAAAAATAATACACAAGTTACATTGTTAAGTAATACTAATATAACTGATTAATATTCGATAACCAAGTTAATGATTACAGTAAAAAGGTTTAAAGAGCATTAAAGTATTCGAAGTACGTTGAAGCACACTTCAACTCGCGCTAATGGAGCATGTTATTCCGAGATTTCTTGACTTGACTTTATTCCATTCCACTATCTGAAAAAATGGTGACGAAAATCTCAGGTACTAATGCCTACTGCGGAAATTATATATTTAATCTATTTGATATAACTGAAAAATAAACCTCTAGTTAATAGGACACATTATATTTTATTAAACGAGATTCAATTGTTAAAAATTTTATATCATAAATAAATAAATTAATAATCTATGAGATTAATTAATATGATGATATTGTAAAATTATGATTATTATTCTAAAAGAAGAGCTACAAATTTAATTCCAGCTTGCAAGTAAATAATGTCCCATAGCGACTTCACAAACATGAAACCTTTATAATTTGTTAACAACTACCGCTTTGTGTGCTCTTAATCAACTACGACTTTAGAAATACTGTGTTTGAAACTTTTTTTCACATTTCCTGTATATTTTTTAATAGTATAATTTCGCTTTCGATAGATTTCCTGAATTACAAGAGACCTATTTAAAATTTATTTTAAATTCAAGTTAATAGTTAGTCTCTTGATTCAATAAATGCAATCTATATATACTTATTAACAAAATATATACCATAGTTGAACAATAAATATTAATTACCAAATAAATACGTTAATAAAATATATAGTTAAAAAAAAATAATATTTCTTATACCGACTTAAAAAAATTATCTACTACAGCTATAGCGATATAATCTGTTTTATATATATATATATATATACATATAACAGAGTTGTTGTGCTTTATGACGTCACTGATTAAATTTGCCAAAGAATAGTCTCTCCGCCCTGCATAATCTATAGATCATATTTTATGAATTTAGAAGTTCGTAAACTTTTCGTAATAGAACGTTTAATTAAATTTGTTTTTTAAACACTCATGATGTCGGTAGATGTAATAGTTTATTAAATGGATTGGTTTTACTGAAACAAAAATCATCCATAAGATAAAATAAAAATCAGAGATAAAGGTCGACAATGGATTAAGGTATATGAATAAAAGCCTCGCTCTTTACTGTTATATGTAATTAATTATATTTTTTGTATTATAATCAGTGAATATTTTAATATATTCTCATATCACGTTTTTTCAGTGCATTCGTGACAAGTACTTTATATTTCGTGTAAAATAATTTTTATTTTATGTTTAAGGTCAACCTCTAGGAATCGTTTAATTGATAGTTCTATCAATAACAGCACCTCATTTGTTATCTGTCATCACATTGAATCCAAAAATTGTAGTAGTTTTGGGACTAAATAAATATATGACTCAGTGTAATTTATCATAGTCTGTCAGATATCAATATATTTCAAATACCCGCCCATTGATCACCGACTGACAGGCCTTAATGTTTTTTCATAAATTATCTATTGACTTTAGTGTCATGAATATTTATAAAACTCACTATGTGTAATTAAAACCATCTTCTTCTTACAGAGTATTATAAGAAAATAATAAACATATATTTAGAAAAATAAAAAAAAAACATTTTTTTTTACATTAATTACAGATATGAAGCATTTAAATTTTTATAAGTTATTTATTATTTGAAACTGAGCATGTCCCTCTCTTTATATCTGACTTTATTTAAGAAATTGTTTTAAAATGTCAATTAATTTTTTTTGCTTTTAACAATAGAAATAAATGTAACCTAATGAATTGAAAAGTTAACAAAACGTTCATTTTCCATATTAAGAAAAATTAATAATGATCTAAGAAACTAAACAGTTTAGCCGAAAGAGAAGATAATATATAAAAAATCTAATATTATGAGAATATGATTTCTATCACTGCTGCGGGTTGTATTGAGCTCTCGTTAGAGGCAATTCGTTTCCAATCTTAGTTGTTGAAATATTTTTTCTCTTTTACTGCCACTTCCGATAATGGCTATAAAGTACGCCACTTGTAATACAATACAGAGCTATTTTTCACACTCAGAAGCAATTGCTGAGAATTATGTTCAGATTCGAGCTAAATTGAACAATTTATTAGTTGAGAATTTGGAGATTTCAAGCTGTATATTTATGGAATATCTGGTTGTGCCTACATTTTATGATAGTGCAGATACCTAAAACCTATATCGCATACCAGATACATAGGAGAACAGTCACTGTCTGAGCTATAGTTTCAAAATCATTGTTACAAGCATGTTTCGTGATGTAATTTCAATTAAAACTAATAATCTATAAATATATGGTTAAAATATAGATTACTGGTGAGATTTCGTTCTTTGTATATAAGTTTCTTACAAAATCGGCAGTTAGTTTTTATGGGAGCAAGAAAACATATTGTGAAAAGAAATATTGGATTTCAAAACAGACTACTGATATCGTTTGACCAAAAAAAACTCAAAAAAGAAAAGATAATTTAGTTTTAAACTAGTTGCGGCCATTAAATATCAAATTTATAATGAATAATGTATTAATTTTTGTATGAATGCTTTTGCAAAAACTTTATATAGACAAAAAATTTCAAAATTCTTCGTATTCACAAGGTAATAATATTATTGCATTGGACAGCTGTGGAAGATGCGTGTGTTAGGGTTTTTCAAGATTTTTTAAGTTTATTTTTATTGGTTTATTTTTTATTTTGTTGGAAAAAGAAGAAATGAAATTTTCATCCCAAATATTAATTTACATAATGTATGCATAAATATAAACGTTTCTCAAATCCGCATACACACCACGGTTGTAGTTGAAAAGGCAACGCTTTTGAAATAGGTCTGATTTGAACAATCCAACAATCTAACATGCGTTTATGCAATGTTCCCTGTGCGCTTGAATCGAGATTACATTTTGATATTGCGATATCAAATGCAGTTTTCCAATAACCGACTGCAATTTATTATTTATTTTTGTAGAAATAACCTTTCAAGGTAGTACATAATTATTGTCAATTTACCTATATTGTGTCTGATTAAAATTTAATGCACTATTGATAAGGATTTTTCCTTATCCTTAGGGACCGGTTTTATGTTCCAATTAGGAACTAGTCAATACTCGTTTAACAGTACATATATGAAATTGTTCATATTTTATAAGGGCAAAAATTTTATTTGGTTACAATATTCTAGCTTGTAATTAAATAATTACTTGTATACACTTATGTTACGACGCTTTTTGTAAAACGGTTAATATATTTGAGTCGCAAAAAAATTAACACATATTGAATAATTGACATTGGACCTTTTCTGACTGTTATTATAAATATTATTTTAAAAGATGTTTGCTTGCTTTCCACTTTTAACGGCAGACCTCTAGTTTATGTAAGTATTAAGATATTGAGCTTATGAAAGTTTGTTTGCTGTTTCAAATATAGAAATCACCCAGAATATATTTATATACATTATACTTATAACTAAATGTTAAAACGGTAAATCTTTACCAGTGGTTATCAGAGCGTATAACTGCTACAATTTGGTGAGTAAGAGCGTTGCTCTGAGAGAACGTTCGCCATCTAAAGATCTAATTTCATAGCATTCCTTTGTAATACTGAAGACTCTTCCGGAAATAAGTTTTATGGTTATACCAAATTTCAAATGTTGTTCCACAATTTACAATTATTTGAAGAGAGAGTTCTCTCTCTCCTATAAATAATAATAATCCAATATAGTTTATATAATTTTTACTTACTATTATTTTTATTATATGAACGCATATATTATAATAACATAAATATAAATATAATTTATATTTAAATTTTTTTAAGTCGGAACAATTGAAGTCTGGGTTCGCAGATTCCGGTGTATGTAAAGCCTTTTTAGGACGACATCATTTCTATTTTTAAAATCGTAAATACAGTTATACGTATCTCTTGGACTTTTAACTATTAAAATCTACACCAAATAAAATAAAAACATTTTTTTAACATATAATATCTGAATGATGATCAGAAGTTGTTTGGTAGTTTGTAATGCATAGGAATCATTGTAAGGTTTCAATTGTTATATCACCGTTAGTATTCCTTATTATGATTTGTCTGGACTTACAATAAAATCTGCTTAGTGATTCTCGTTTCAAAAGATTCTATATCTTAAACTACCTAGTATGTCTGAAACGTCTGAAAATAAGGTGTGACTTTTACTACTTTGTTTTTTTTTAATCTTAAGCCCTATATTCCCCTGCATAAACATAACAAGAACAATCTTTTTATTAAAAATATATTTTATACATTATGAATCCTTGTGTTGCATTAAATAATTAATGAATATTATTTGATACTATAATCTTTGTTCAAGATAAATTTATATTAAGTGTCTTACGAAAGGAACATTAAATAATATATGTAGCAGCGTTTTAACTAGACATACATTCCTCTATTAGTAACTACCAGCGCAAAATTTCTCGAACGGTAAATATTATTTATATTACATATTAAATAGAAGGAAGTATCAATAATCCTTATGATTACCAAAATATTATTTTATGTTATACTTATAATTTAAAACGATGTGTGAAAATGAGTAAAATAATTTCCTTTTCGGTAGTCCCAGTATAAAAATACGTCTTAAAATCTTTGGTGGATTGCTTTATGTACTCGTACCAAAACTGTTATATCCACTGAAATTTTTGGGCTTCGGTGTAGTTATTATTGTCAGTTTAGCATCTATCCTATTTAAAAAACCATATATTATCTAAAATGAAGTAAAGTGAAACCGGCTACTTCAAGAAGTTTAATAAGTATTTCAACCGGTATCAATTTTGCCATTTCGAATATTTGCCTTATTTCAAGGGTCCTACACGCAATCCACTGCGCGACAGAGACTTGAATGTATTTTGCTAAGTTTTGAGAAAAAAACTAAGGTAAAAGAAGTACTTTGAATACATAAGCATTGTTCACAATTGGCAAAAATATAAAAATTAAGTATTTTTGTGATAACGCAGTATCTATATGCAAAAGTTATTTGGCGGTTAAAAACATGTCTTTTAGGGACGAATTATCATTTTTGTTTATTTTTTGACAGTTCCAAATTTTATGAGACTGATAAAATAGGATTTTATCTTAAATATTTTACTTAGTTGCTACATTTTCTAATTAGAAAATTTCATTAAACATAACAAAATTATTGCTTTCCAAGTCCACATAGTTTACGGAAAAAACCTCTAAATTTTTTGTTGTACTCTCTTATCAAAGTATCTTTAATTAATTAAAATACCATAAGAACTCCTTTGTTACTATGACCGAATATTAGAACAGCGTAGAAAAAAAAAGACTTTTTTTTATTTAGTATAGGGCTCTGGGAATTAGGGATAGATGGTAAATCTATTTTTTTAGTTACAAAAGAAAATTGTTAAATCTATTTACAATTCAGGGATCTCTTAAAAAGTTTTAAGTTTAAGTTTAAATATGCATCGACATACGTGTATTTATATTTTATAAAATAATGTTCGCTCGGAAAAGAATGCAAACATTTAATTTAAAGAACGACCTACATAATATTAACACTAGGGATAATAATAAAATAATAATACCCATATATGTTTTTTTAATAAATTACCCAAATTTATTACCGACCTATTGGATGAAAAAAATGAACTGCACCTGTTCTTGTGCTCAAAGCTTGTTATAAATATAAGAAAAATTTTGGTGATAAAGCCTGTCAACAGTAAACTTGCAGATATGACATATTGCTTCATTGTAACCACTTTTCAGCTGTTGATTTTTAACAGTCTTATTTCTAAAATAAGACATTATGAAATTAATGTTACGTTAAATAGTAAATTGAATTTTCCTTTCTTTAAATCCTTCAAAATTTTCTAAAATGTGAAAACATCCTGCCACTAATAGGGATGTGGTGAGTTGATTTATTTAAAATATTGTTTGCGCTCCTCTTCTTGCAACGCGATGGGCCCGGCACCCGCACCGTGAATCCATGGAATGCTAAGAAGCTCGTCTCTTATTAAGTATAAAAAGGATCCGTGGAGTTTCTTGCCGATTTTTCTATCTTCTAGGTCCATACATAGTTTAGAACCGTGCAACTAGAAATATAAACTTAACTGAAATAAAAACTTCTGCTTTGGTTTATTTTAATTTATATGTCATATCAATTATTGTCCAAACGTTTAGAGAGATTTGTAAAAATATTGTCTCTTAAATATTATAATTTTGTAAATTCTAAGAAAAACTCATTTGATATAATTAAAGAAAGTAAAAATTAAATAGCTCTACCGAAATCTGTTAAATAAGAGTTTTTTAATTTTTTTAATACCTAAGAGGTATTGTTTACTTTGCCTTTTGTACTTATTATATTTTTCAACTTTAAACGTTTTGATAATGTAATTTAATAAATAGTACCAGTATATTTACTATTCCTTTGAGCAAATTCAAACAAAATTCAAACCAATTTAACGGCGGATTATCTCTTACGCCCACAGATAAATTGTTTAATCTCTCTATAATAGGTCAGATTACGTTTATTTAGCCGTTTCATTTCACCAAACAACAATGAATCTAGTTATTTTCTGCGTAACGCGTCAGACTTAGATAACTGTGTTTTAATATCCTTAGATATCTGTCATTAATCTATCATAATATGAAATAACCACTATCCACAGACACGTTAATTTTTTGTGGCCTCAAATGGTTTTTAAAAAGTTATAAACAAATAACTGTAATTTAAACAAATATACTTTTAGGCTTTATGTTATAGTGTTTTTCTGGTCATTTCACAATAAAATGAAGTGCTCTTCATTGTATAAGTACTTGAATACTTAAATAATAAGTATTTAAATAGTTTGTTTTCGTCATAGTCGCATTATTATATTTTCAAGTATATTTTCATAGTAACTTTATTTGTAGTTAATAAAATATATAAGAAGGCTACATTCAATATATGTTGACTGTATAAGTTTATCTTTTGAAAATTACGCCATATATGTATTATATAATATATGTATGTAATAAATCTCGTCAAAACTCAATTCTAATTTATACCAGGATGTGTACCGTGAGGCCTCAGCTGTCACACGGAATACTCGATCTGATGATAAAGCTATTATTACAAAAGTTATGAACTGCGAACAATTTAATATTTTTATATAAATTTTATTATGCACTTTTATATGCCGGTATAAATTTATCTAGTTTATACTGTTAGTTAGATAACTAACAGTGATATTCTTTACATTACTTTTACTTTTATACAATCTTTTCCTAAAGAAATTTTCCATATTCTTCTTATCTGACTTTTGGTATTAGAAAGTAAAAACTGGTTGAGACAACAATATACTGACACAGAAAATAATTTTTCTAATGATGTAAGTTTTATCCTTTTGTATAGACGCAGTTAGGGTGTCCTTTAACAGTCTAGTTAAACCTAAGGTCTGTCATGTTATATTTGGTCTCTTTGATGTACTGGGAGGTTGAAGTTCATTAAACATATTAAACATATCAAGGCATCCTGATTAACCTCTCTATAGGCAAATATTCAAGTTTGTTCTGTATCTTAGCAGAATCTTATTTTTAAACTCCGATATCCCTTTGTCTATTTAACTGAAAATAAAATAAAAGATATAATTATTAATATTTTTTTAAATAATTATGACCAAAAATATATGTTTTTCATTTCATGCAAGTATTTTAAAAAATAACAAACAAAGAAGCACGTTAGTTACAAAAATTATTGGACTGTATAGCTATTCTTTGTTGTTATTATTATTGTTAGAAATAAAAATAAATGTCTTAGCGCGTATAATTAGTGAGGTGTTGAGTGAATTATATAATAATATTAATTAATATTCACAAGTGCGCTTAGCTGTAGCTGTTCGTAGCTAGTGAAAGTGTCATATTATATTAAATGGATATAAATAGGATAACAGCTACTTAGAAGTTTTTCTTAATAGTTGTAAAATTGGAAAAATTACCAATCCAATTATCCAAAAGATATCTGTTTTGTTGTAATCATTATTTGCAATTTTAAAATGTGTAATATATTAGTGCGTGGGTAAAATTTAAAAGGTTAATAACATCGACGGTTAACAGTTTAAGTATTCATCGATATCAAATTCCTGAGTTGCATCGTTTATGTCACGATACTGTTTGATATACTTTCATTCATAATATATATAATTTATTAAAATAATAAAACAAAATTGTACTGTAACTAATTAAATGATAACTATGAAACTGTATTTGAATATGATGAAAAAATTAGGAAAGTTAAGTTACAACATAATGTAACTTCAATGTAATAATGTTTTATAATTATAATATATAAGGCATATATCAACTTAGTAATAAAAGACAAAGTTGGTTTTTCCTCTAATTTGTTTAAAATCTTTCGTGTTAAATAAAAATGTAAACGATTAAAAAGTTACTTAAAGCTATAATTTATTATTTTTTATTAGAAAACTTAAGTGTTACCACTTTTAAGGATAAAAAATGATTATTATTTAAGAAGAAATTGAAATGATTAGAGGTTAACCGAAATTCGATCCTGAGAGACTTTTTTCCTGATTGGAACAGAAAATGTATCATTGTGTGACGAAATATTGATCGAATCTTAAAAGAAATCTTTTAAAATGACTTTTGGACATTCTAAATATGTGTAAAATGTGTAAAATAATCTTTTTCACTATGTTATGTAGAAAATAAGGTTTCGCTTATACTCGTATGAACTAACGTAAATTTATTACTGACGCAAATAATTATATTTGTTTGAGTGACAAATTTGGTTATTTTACAGGAATACTTGAATCATTAGATATAAAGCTGAACTGTCCATTATTGATTGATTGTCTAATTTGTTTATTAACCAATATGTCATCAATGTAAGATTACAGCTTATCATTACAACGGAACTTCACTTTAGGAGGTCTTCATGAGTATCTTCATTGGGGATTCTTATTTAACTTCAGAATTTTAGCTTGTTAATTCTTCTCTTTTTTTCTTTTATTTGGGCAATTGAGCAAAGTAATTGTTTAAATTGTCTCAGATAAGGAACACAATGACTACGGTTTTTTCCACGGGTCAGACATCCGGCCAGTCAGTGGACTTTTTAATATCACAATTATTTCCGAATAAACAATAATATTATAAATTTCATTGTTGTATATTACATAAAATAATTATTTGTATATGTGAAAATTGCTTTATTACGTATATAAAAAGTAAGTAATATTTCATTCATACTTAGCCGTAGTTTTTACTCAAATCCTTTCAACTTAAAGTCTGTCAAAGATTGCTTCTATTATATTTTTTATTTTATTGTTCAAACTCTGCTTGCTTGCTTTATTTTTCTTATTTAGTGTACAATAAATTACTAGATATATAAGTAATATATGTTTAGTGCTTTATTTAGTACCTTTCTATAGGCGACTTAATTGTATTCCTTTATTAATTTAAACTTGCATCATTGTCATTTTCTAAGCTCATTAACTTAGTTTTAATTAATAGCAATAAGTTTTAAAACACTACATTTTTTAAGTCAAAATCAGATATCACTAAGAAGCAAAAGTCTAATCTTACAAAGTACATCGCGGCTCGGTACACTTTTAGGTTAATGGTGAATATGTGTTTGAAGCTGGGAGCATATTACGTTGCATTTATTTAAAAGTTAGTACTAAATAAGATAATATTTAAATGCAAAACATGAAATTACTTTACATATAATACTTTACATATTATAAAATTTTCTTCTTTTAGTAGGTTTTTTGAAATACCTATATATCTAGAAATGGAGATTAATAAGTATATTGCAGTTGTTACCTAATTAGTTGTTACTAGTTCATAATTTTTATACTACTCTAGAAAGCTTCAATCAGGTCATAGCACTAAAATTTAAGTAAGAATAATATATTTTTTAAGAAAGTTTATTTAAGTAATATTTTAAATATTATTGATAATAAATAATACTGTGTATACTCTGTGAATATGAATAGGAAAAAACCACAAATATTGACATTTAAACAAGACACACAGTTTTCTAAAACTTTCTTTAGTTTGTCGCATTGTATAGCAGACGGTGAATGCGCGACGTCGCTACACCACTACAGATTGAGTAAAGCGATGAGAGATATACTATAGAAGACAAGTTACAATTGTTCACAGCCTTTTATTACTAAAATCAGCGGCAAGTGTGTGAGTTAAAAATTTAAATTAAGAAGGCAGTGGTTCTTTTAAATGTTTGTATTAGGTAGTTGTTAAATGGGTATTGTGTCTACATAATTAAAAGTAGTCCTTCACTTTCATGATTATTGTTAATAAAGCTGCTATAAACGCTATTTATAAAAAAGATGTGGGATACGCATGCTCATTGAAAATGAAAAAGTACGCCATAAAAATAATTAATTTGTCTACTGATTAGATTACTTATTGTAATAGCAATAGACATTAGACAGTCACTTGAGAGAAGCGCTCCGTACCGGACGTATTAATGTCGTGTTCAATATATTTCATATTGTAACAAATATAACGATTTAAACAAGATTGCCTTTTTACTTCAATCACTGAAGATTAGGAAAATGATAATAGAGAATTGACTGTAGCTAAAGGTCTAATACTCTTGATTACAAATAATGAAATAATAACAAGACAAAATCCGTAAATTACATATTTTATTTGTATAAATGAATTGCTATATGTTTAGGACATAACACAGAACTTAAGTAATAGTTTTTAAGGAAAAACATCGAGATCAATTTCAATTCCATTCTTTATCGTCGTTGGTAAATCTTCGTTCAACCTGTGATTTTTTCATCATAATTAATCTACCTTTTTATATTTGGCACTGAATAATTTTTATATAACATAATCCATTGTTATCTATCACAGTACGCTAGATAATAAATACACTGCCTTAATTTTTTTCCATAAAGTGCCCATTGACCTTGATATTATGAATATTGATAAAACCACTCTTTTATATTTTTATGACAATGGCTAGAACGGTGATATTTTATGTATTATAACTGGTCCCATTCCAATATTTCAATGACTACTAGAATCAAGTCTAAATCGCGTTGGTATTTCCTTGATGAATTTAGCATTTTATATTTAATAATAATAATGTAATATTATGCTTACTTAACAAAAAAAAGTAAACTATATCAGAGATCGTAGGTTCAAGTTCTACTCGTGTTGATGAATGTTTAATTTTATATTATTTTAATTTTCTTAAAACTTAACATATCTAATATTTTAATACATAATCACTAATAAATTTTTGTGACAGGTAATCAAAATTTACGTTACATTAATATGTTTTTTTTTTAATATTATTTCGTAATAACAATAAGTAAATTAGTGTTTTCCAAATCTCCGTAAATATACCAACCGCACCAAACTTATATTAAAATGATGGTGCATTTGCAGTAAAACCAGCTTCAACTTTCAGTAGCTGAAACACTATAAGTGCAGCGCGGCATTAGTAATCTGTAGAGTATTTTTCAAGTTATGCTTCATCTCGTTGTTTAAAATACAGAAGGTATTAATTACTCTAAGCCTTTTTAGTACATATTTAAATTAATAAGAATATATTTCCCGAGTACTGAACACATACACTTACTTTAAATACTATCTGCTGCAGGTAAGCTATGTAAAACTTTGAAATATCGCTTCATTGTTTTATTTTCTACAATATCGCCAGATACCACTATAAATCAAATTAAATTTATCTCAATGCTATTAATTACACGAAATATCAATTTACTCTTCTTATTTCTAATTTGCCACATCACCTTCATGCATTATAATTACAAAACATTAATGAAAAACAAAAGAGATATTGAAACATATATCTTCATTACAACAGTATTACGGAAAGTTTTAGTCATTTTATCCCCTTATACATTTACTCTATTTGGTTTTTCTTCTCATCGAAGACATTATGTTCTAATTTAATTTGGTTAAATTCCTCTTCTTATTTAGTCTTCTTATTATATAATAATAATTATTGTAATATTATTACACAAGATGCCTTAATATCTACAAAGAGCTTTATTATTAACAACTCCTGTGTATATTTAATTTCTCCATATTTCCTGATATCTTTCCTCGATTGATTATTTATCATTTTGAATATATGAACGAATCTTATACATTATCCAAAAAAAAATTAACAAATACAAAGATTATAAAAAAAAAAATAAAGATCTTCGTAATTACATAAGCGATGGAATTCAGCCAGTTCATATCAGTGAACAATTAACCTGTTAACTATCAATCCACGAAGTGACTTCACTTTATAAATATTAAATTAATATATGGAAAGAAATTTACTTGTGACAACAAGTTAAAATTAAAACAAAATTAGTAAAAACTTTAAAAGTTCTTATTACTTAGCGATAACGACATTTTTGATTGCAAATCTATAAGTCTAATCTTAAGTGTTTTAAGTCTATTCCGTAAATGAAGATTTATAAAATATTTATGTAACATGTCTATGTATTCGTATGTAGTTATTTTTAAGTAGGTTTATTTATTTTTGTACATTTACGCCACCTACCGTTCATTGAGTCATAAGGGTGTTTCAACATTCATATTGGTGTCTGGAAGAAATCGCCTCTAGGCGATAAGATCGCCTTTTGTATATCCATCGTTTTCTATTTTTTTTATTGTTATTATTTTTATACTTGTTTTTGTGTATGTACATACAGTATGGTGTGCAATAAAGAATATAAACAAATAAATAAAATATTAATAAGCAATTTCTAACTTGTAACGCATATACTGAAGAATTAACGTCCGAATCTGGCTCATCAAGGTTAAAAATAAATAAATATAATGTCGGTAAAGTCAACAATGCATGTCGATTACTTGAGTTAATAAACAACAACGATTTTTGTTCCATGTTTGTTCATGATCCTTGTGGGAATATAGGTTGTAAGTTTGATCGTTTATAATATGACAATACTGTAATTTTTAATCATATACCAAACTATATATATAAAACAAATTATATATCTATATATAAAACTAATAGGAATTAGCTTGATGGATTGATATCGTTACGATCCCATATCTGTTAACACCAAACCATTGAAACAGAGATACAACTAGAAGATCTTTAATTACGATCCTTATCGGATCCGGGCAAGAAGGGTTAATAACTAAGCCTTTAAGAGATGGTGTGGTTTAATTAAACAAGAATACCAGTAAAAATAAGGTTGTTCAGAAGAACAACATTGGATTTCTTTCTTTAGAAATTGTGTAAATCGATTTATTCTATTTTTATAATTATTCCCTCAACACTAAATACCAGTAAAAAGAAATGGTATTTAGTGTTGAAGGAATAGTTATAAAAATCAAATAAATCGATTTACACAATTTTTGGAGAAAGATATCCAATTTATTAGTAACATTAAGATGTTTGTTAAAAATTTAGAAAAACTTGAAGTAAGTAAAACAATTGGAGTCAGATATTCTTTTATTCGTTAAATTACCGCTACAATATGGCTCCATTACACATAAGACATAATGAGATATGATATAATTTTATATTAAGGTATTAAGCTAACAGACTTTAATAGTAATAAACGTTACATACAATAAAAAAAATATGTTTTTCTTTGAACCTATATTTATGGCAAGACTAAGTAACTACTTAAGATACTTTTTAGTGGGTATACTTTTAAAACACAGATTATGTCTGTTCAATTAATGGACAATTAAAGTACGTACTGAATAGTGACACTGTGCGTAGGAAGAAAGGTTGCTTTCAAAATTAAAGGGTGAAATGAAAAAAATTATTGAGGTGAGTGAGTAAGTCATTAAAAAAATTTTGGTCTTCCCAATGGTATAATGCTGGATACTAACGTTTCTAAATTCTACTCCATCATATTATATCCGCGACGGTTCATTTTCGTCGTCGTTGTTACTTTAAAGTCAAGCTTTCTGTGATTTGCTACAGCGGGAGGTACCGTGCTTATGTTTTCTGGTCCTAAGTTTTAGAGATGGAATGACTCTGTTGACTCATTCTATTGACCAATAACATTCAATTACTATATGAATTTTAATTTTAAAATCAAGATCTTATTTCTCAAGAGTTCATAGTGCTTTATACGTAACAGCAACTTGAAGTCTGTATCTAACAATAGTTTATTTTTAATAAAATATAAGAATAAAAACGTTTGAATATACACAGTACACGTATTTGAGATTATGTACTGACTTTAAAATAGTTTTATTAAAAACAAAATAATATACTTCGAAAGCAAAATCAGAGTTGACAAAAAAATAAATAATCGCCAAAAGAAATCTATCACATGGTCGTTAGTCGAGTAATTAAATATTTGGCTGAAGTTCATCCCAACTTGCTTAATCTAAACAATAGAGCCATTCAAAGTTAAAATAAATAATTGAATATTAATTTTTAATTACAATAATTGTTCCGTTAAATATATCAAACCTAAAATATGTATTTGGATAGTGGTCTCCAAGGCGTCAAAGACAGTGACATGGGAGTGAAAGTAGGTGACCTTAAGGTCAATTGCTTGCTAAATGCAGATGATGCAGTGCTCATTGCATCATCAGAATGCAATTTGCAGGCATTGGTCACCACTCTGAAAGATGGGTGTAAAATTAATGGTCTAAACCTGAATGTAGATGAGACGAAGGTTCTGATATTTGAAAGAAATGAAGAAAGACCAGAATGTAAGATCAACGTGAATGGTAAGATAATAGACAAGTGAATGAAGTGGTATATTTGGGAAGTATGTTTAGCAGAGACGGAAGATACGAAATGGATGTGGAAAGGAGTATTGCTGCCGGTAACAGAGTCAACGGGCTTTGACTGCATTGTTGAGACGGTAAAACGTCAGCATAGCTACACGTTTGGCTGTACACAATGCAGTTTTGCTACCGACGCTGTTATACGGCAGCCAAACGTGGGTAACACAGAAGAAGAATGTAAGAAAGATGAATGCTATGGAGAAGCGATCTCTTCGCAGAATATGCGGAGTCAGTCTAGCTGATCGAATCCGCAATGAAGAGATCCACAGAATGGCAGGTACTAGCGAAGATGTCACGGTGAGAATGAAGAAGAACGTGCTCAGGTGGTTTGGGCACGTCGAACGAATGAGTGATGAAAGAATGGGAAAAAAGATTTATATAGGAAAAGTGAGCGGTAAGAAAGACAGGGAGAGGCCTCGAGTGACCTTCTAAAACACAGTATCTATGATACTGGAGGAAGGTCACGTAAAAAGCATGAGGACCCCTCGGAGGGCATGTATGAAGAGGTTGATGTCTGTGGCCGAGGCGAAAGAGGTACGCGGGGACCGTAGCGTTTGGCGCTCCGTCGTCTCTGGCTACCTCGTAAGGGATACGGCGTGAAGATAAAAATAAATAAATAAATAAATAATAATAAAATATGTATATATTGCAGGTCCGATATAAATACGAAAGGATACGATATATAAAGTGCAAATAGCGAAAATAAAAATAAGTAATAACTTAGACGTAAAACCCTTAAAATTGTGTGGTATATATCGTTACAAACTCGTTTTACTCTGGGAAAAAGACCGGTTTAATACGCAGTCACTTCAAGTGCTATAACACGGTCCATATCTCTCGTATGCAGTTAGGAGCCTGAAGCATTTCAGTCGTGACTTTTGTCAAATGTCTGATTAAAACAACAGACATCAGATCAACTCAGAGTTCTATAATATTAACTGTTACGGGTTGAGAGGTTTGGCGGTGACCACTTATTTATCGGTTACCGTAAACGTAACCGTAACCGTAAATGTAACGGCTCAAAAATCCTTTCTTTGCAAAATGTATATTATTATTTAACCTTTATGTTTAAGAAGTTTCTTAGTAATAATTATTGTTACAAAACAAAGGATCATGGCTGTTTCTTTTAGTCAGTAAGTTGTATTAGGTAATAAGGAACTTTGTTTTTGAAATTATTAATAATCTAGTCTATTTAACACAGTCTATCTTTGATAATAAATTACTGCTGCAAAATAATAGTTATTCATTTAAGCAACGAATTTATAAGCTAAGTAATTAATATATATTTAAAATTGGTAATAATAACAAATCATATCGCTGTTTATTTACTTTACTTAACATTGAGTTATGATATGAACAATTTCAACCATTTTAGTATTTATATCATAAATAGATTTTATTATTCTAGTAATAATTGAAAATGCAATAATATATCTAAATAATTTCGATTAAAAGAATATGCAGTCAGGGGACCACATCAGGAAGTTTCTTATGTTTTATCTTCAATTCCGAATGAGATTCGACATGAAATCAATGTTTTAATAAATATATATTTTTATAGGCAAATAATCTAAAGGGACGGAATACATCAGAAACAAAATTCAAAACAAAACATCTATTGTCCCCCTATAATTTAAATAGTAAATAAATAATAAACGTTGCAATCACATGTCAAATCACGATTAACACATTTGCTGTAGTTTTTTCAAAACCTAATTTTAATAATAAATTTATTTAGCAAAACTTCATGTATTATCGGTTTAATTAGAGGTTAACGTTTATACAGAAGTTTCATTAATAAAAAATTTAAATATATAAAATTTAATGTTTCAGTGAAATATTAATCTAAAGAAAAAAATCCGTGCCCGCAAGGGGACACGCGTTGGTAGACCTCGTGTGTAACTCGTTTAAAATATAACTCACTACCTAAGAACATTGTTTACATCAAACATTTTCAAGCAAAAAGCGGTTTTTATTTTTTTTCTCGGAAAAGGTATCTTTTTTGGAAATACTTTTGGTACTTAAATTTAGAGTAAAAAATAACCTTTCTATTAAAAATATTTGAGACGAGGGAATGTTACCAGAAAAAAGTTAACGTGGTTTTACCTACCTTAAATTTTCAAGCTAAAAGTGTTTTTTTTTTTTTTCGGAAACGGTACCTTTTACGGGCAAAACTTCTGATACTTAAATTTAAAGTAAAAAATAACCTTTCTATTAAAAATACTTGTGATGTAAGAATGTTTACCAGAAAAAAGTTATGAATTTTTTTCCAAAATTTTTCGGTTTTTTTACCCCCACCCCTAAGTTATTGAAGTTAGGTTTTCGGTTTATCTACATTAGTTATAGGTATGCATCAAAGACATCATATAATATGAACACAATTGATCTACTTTGTATAGGGAAAAAGTTATGGTTGAAAAACTGAAATCAGAAAAAGTGAGGCCCTAGCGCCCCCTGTGGCCGGATTTCTCTGGTTAACGAACTTGACCTTCATTTTTGGATGGTTGATTTTTGTGCAAAGTTTGAAAGCGATCCGAGCGAAACTGCGGCCGCTATCGTGCTGACAAAAGTCGAATCTGGACGCACGCACGCATATATATATATATAAACATTTTGACCAATGGTCATTTCGGACTCAGAGGGTCATAAGAAGACCTCCTGTGAAGAAATTTTTCCAAAATTCGAAAGTAGGGGACAAATGAATGGGCAGACCGAATTCTTCGAGGTCTACCCAAAATCGGATATCATTCGACGGGCGTCTGAACACATTCCGATATAATATATCTAAATACCTCATTGAACTATATTTACAGTTATAAAAATATATCATAAAAAAGATATTTTATACAAAGGTTTATCTTTTTAAAAGTTCTGCAGACGTATACATATAATAAATGTCTTAAAATATACCAGGATGTATTGCGATAAATGACAACCGTCGAACGCAATATATTTGATCTGGTAATAAAGCTATTATTAAAAAAGTTATGATCTGTGGACAATTTAATATTCCTACATACATTTTTATTACATTTTTTTTATATATGACGGTATACATTAATTTAGTTTATAATTTTATTCATAATCTTCAAATTTGAATCTAGGGAATAGAAATTAAAAATGCTTGTGGTGACAATGTATGAAACTATCACAGAAAATGTTTTTTTAGGCATTTCAAATTTATCAGAACCGTTTAATTAGTCATAGCTTAGCATAATCGTAGAAATATGTTGTATTTATTATATTGGGTTTGTTAATTGTACTCAGTGGGTACTTAGTAAACAAGCTCGTTATAACGTTGTTTATTACAAGTTTAATCGCTTATAATATTGCTGTTATTAATTAATAATATGAAGAAATCCTAAATAACTTCTATACGAGTACAGAAAATATTCGAGTTTCTTGTGTATTTTTTGTCATTTCTTAGAATCAGGGAAATCTTCACGAGCTTATATTCCGAAACATCTGTATCTATTTTGTTGGAAGCTAATATTCCATAATATTATATAATATTTAGTTTCTCGACAAACTTTTTTTTTATATTCATATAATTAAATTCTAACTTAACACTCTTACATTCAAAGCGTCTCTTCCGACACTGGGACGGAGCGAGCTTTAAAGTGCATTTAACTAATTTCAATCTCTCGCTACTTTATTTGCGAACTTATTTTACGTATGTTTGTCGTTCACGTCTAGAACTTTGCCTCTTTGAAAATATTTGATTCATTTTGATTCATTGTACTTAATGTTACTGAATTCTGAAATAGTTTTGATAAACACTTTTTTCTGATACCAAAAGTACGGTGCATGGCGTGTGTGATGTCACCATTTCCCAGTCGACGACGATGTCATTTAAAGTGTTATTTTGTTGTTTAATTTACTAAATGTTAAATATCTACTGAAGGAAAATAAATCATTTAAACAGTTCAAGTATATCCTACATAATATAAATAAGTATCCTACTTAATATAAAAAGATTTAAAAGTAATCGCGATCATATATATTATAAGAATAACACAATACTCGCTTGCCAAATATAACATGTGGTTAACTCTTTATATTTGGATACCACCTCATAGATTGACGGTTAACAGGTTAAGTGGTCACTGATAAGGACTTCCTGAACTGCAACGTTTATTTAGTTACGATGATATTACCTTATTGTTCAATTGTTTATAATTCTCTTAGTCATCTTATTTACATATTTATATTTGAAGAACTTTTATTGATACCTTACGCCATTGATTATTGACTTTCAAATAGACGTACCAGTCATTGCATCCCATCTCAATCTTGATTAGTTCTATAATACCTCAAAATTGCGTTGAGGCCAAATAAACAGAAATATGATAAATTTGAAATCACTTCAATTACAAATAGTAAATTATTATTTTAAGTTTAGTACTTACGAACCTAATAAATTTAAAAAATAATTTATCACACATTATAAGTTTATAAAATAATAAACATTCATAGAAAAGAATGACACATTCGTTGACATAAATATTTATATAATTTTGAAATTAAAGTCAAGTCAAGTAAGTGTCAATTAATTATTATAGGTAGTACCCGCCAGCTCGCAAAAACTATGCAAATGCTTTACCAAACGTGATTTTTGGCAACAATGTAATACCATTCTCTTCCTAAGTCAAAAATTTAGAAACTATTTTTTATAGTTCTCTTGGTTGGCACGATCATGTCAAAGCGTTATCAAGTACATTTTATAGTACCTTATACCCGTTATGACATCTAAAAAACTTAATTTTATTTAATGCTAAATTACATTTAGTGAACTTGTTATTACTATCCATTATTGACTATGCAGATGTGTTCAATTTGAATGCTAATGAAATACTTCTTGTCAAACTTGACCATCTTGTTAACACCTGCATTAGAATTATTTTCCGTCTACGTAAATTCAATCACGTCTCCATCTTTAAGTCCCAACTAAAATGGCTTCCAATACGTAAACACAGAAATATTAAAATTCTGTGCCTTTCATATTATCTCTTGTTGTTCTTTATACCCAGCTTAAATATAAATTTTCTTTTTTATATGATGTACATGACAAAACTCTCCGTTCTTCAAGCAATTTAGTACTCCTCTTCATCGGTATGGTTTCTTGTTCAACTCGTTGGCTGTAACTGGAGTTCAACTTTAGAATTTATTACCTGATTCCATTAGAAAAGCATGTTAACATGACCTTTTCAAACCTCAAGTTAAAGAGTTTTCCCTTAACGATTGATGAAGTATAATCTACATACGCAATATATAAAGTACGTAAATACTCGTATATGTGTGTGTATGCATGGATGTATTTATATATATATATATATATATATATTACCTATATATTTTATTTTTTTCTGTTAAATTATTATTAATATTTATTACTACTACTACTACTTATATACTTTTTGTTTTTATACATCTACGAGTACATCCTAAGATTAGCTGGTCGAGAATGCCTCTTTAGCATTAAGCCCGCCTTTTGTACATTTTTATACTTTTTTGTGTAAATTTGTGTAATAAAGTATTAAATACAATATTGATCCAATTTATATAAAAATAAATAAGCTTGATCGTTTAACATATTATATTATATTACGCTCTTTAATGTTCTTTTATATAAATTATTAATTGTAATAAGTTTTATTGATACTAAAAAATAACAATGTATTTAAGAAGTGTTATCTAATACTATCTCATATTAAACTAACGTCCAAGACAGCCAATCCAAATAATTCACTTCACTCAATACTGATACTTTTCCTTATAGGAAATTGTCTTCAACAATTATTAAGAAATAAAGACACTTTCACAGAATATTCACTTTATTTCCAATTTCAAACACTTCAGACTGTAGCTTCCAAACGAATGGCCGATATTTATATAAACTACCGACTTTATTGTGAAGTTGTGTTGGAGTCAAAACAAAATCCATATTCTTAAAATATCCAACAATTTAGGAATACATTCATTACAGTACATTTTATTTGCAAGTGAAATACTTAGTTAATATAATTAAACATTTTTATAATAACGTCTATAATGTATTTGAATGATTTTATATAAGTTTTTATGATTAATACGTAAAGTCGGTAACAACTCGGCCATCCGTCAGTTTTACGAGTCTCTCGTAAAAGAAACAATTTCACAATAATTAATAGTTACTCTTAAATCTAGAAGTACATGTTTATATAATTAAGAATACACATTAATTATTCCGACATTATATTCAGGATAAATAAATATACAATACTGAATCTTATAATTACTTAATTAAATTATTTAACGGCCTTGGCGTTAATCACTTACACTTGACACTATATTTTCAAATTCGGCGGATCCTTGACGTTAACCGACTGCCTTAGAGTCGACTAAACAATAATACGTTAGCTGATCCTTGACGTTGACCAGTTAACATGCCTCCGATCTGATCCTTGACGTTGATCGACCACTTTTGAGGCGACTAAACAAGAACACGTTAGCTGATCCTTGACGTTGACCAGTTAACATGCCTCCGATCTGATCCTTGACGTTGATCGACCGCTTTAGAGGCGACTAAACAATAACATGTTAGCTGATCCTTGACGTTGACCAGTCAACATGCCTCCGATCTGATCCTTGACGTTGATCATTTCAGAGATGTACAAATCCTTGACGTTGACTTGTACATATTGCATCGTCACTCTACATCTCATCTCATCATATCTAATCTTAACTCAATCATAACATCATAACATCATTAACAATATTACCACCAAAATTCTTACAAGTTATAAATTTCAATTTTATAAATAATAAAAAAATAATCTATACTAATTAACTTTTGTTTACATCACTTATTTTGTTTATTACTTCCTTAGTCACTTCATTTATATCATTAGTTACATTATCACTTTCATTTAAACCATTGTTCATAGATTCACTATCAGAAGAGTGCTCATTATCGGAGGACATCGGTGGGATGAAAGTTAACCAGGGGAATATCTTATCAATGGCTACTATTGTTTCGTACCGCCTACGTTTTCTAGTAATGGGAGTATCTTCTATCACGAACCTATCATTTGGAAGAACCTTTTTGATACGATAGGGACCTTGACATTTTGGTTCTAATTTTTTTGATTGCCCTTCTATTCCAATTGCGTTCTTAATAATTTTAACGAGATCACCTTCTTTAAATTTTACATTTGTCTTTCGGTGTTTATCAAAATTATATTTGGCCTTATCTGCCTGTGCCTGTATATTTTGACTAGCGTCAAGCCTTAGTTGTGACAAATGATTTTCCGTTAAGTCTGAGGTCCCTGTGGGAAAAATTTCGTTCAATATTCCCTGAGAAGGGTTCGTAGCGTTATAGCCAAATAAGAGTTCTGTAGGAGTCTTTTTGGTAGTGGCGTTAATAGTGGTGTTGATACCTAGTTGGATATCCGTTAAATGTTCATCCCATTTCCCGTTTGGCTTATCATGATTCATAGCGCCAAGAGCAGCTAAAATTGTACGATTATATCGCTCAACTTGGCCATTTGCACGCGGTGTTGCTATTGCATTGCAAATATGTTTAATCCCCGTAGATTTCATAAATGCTTTAAACGTGCGACTAGTAAAGCTTGTCCCCTGATCTGTAATTATGCGTGTTGGTGTACCAAAATAGCTAAAGTGTTCCTTAAAAACTTTAATGCTTGTGGAGGATTTTGTATTTCTTACAGCCGTGAGATTTATAAATTTTGTAAAAGCATCAATTAAAACCAGGATATATGTATTACCGGACCGAGTCCGTATGAAAGGGCCAAGGTGGTCTGCATGGATTGTATGGAAAGGCTTATCAATTTTCGGAATGGGATGCAACTCTCCAGCTTTTGGTCCACTAGGTATTTTATGATGGGCACATTCGAGACAAGCTGCTACATATTTTTTTATGAAACGTCTCATTTTGGGAAACCAATACGCTGCTTGGATACGAGCAAGCGTCTTCTCAAAGCCGAAATGACCTATATCGTCATGATTACTTTTTAGTATTTGCCATCTTGCACCCTTTGGAACTACCCAGCGTTCGTTGCTTTCGTCGATAATACGGAAGACTCTACCATTCTTTAATTTATAATTATTAAAAATTTCAATAATATTTTTAGTTTTTGGATCACTTAAAATAGTAGTAATATTTTTTATCTCTTCGTCAGCTTGTTGTACTGTAACAAGCCAGTCTTCCGTATTAACCACGAGAACATCGATTACGTGATGGTCATTAGTATTAGTTTCTATAGGGCTCCTACTCAGCGCATCTACGTGTGCCATTCTGTCACCCGGCCTATACTCTATTTCACAATCAAATTCCAAAAACTGTATCCACCAACGAGCAATTCTAGGGATTAAGTCTCGTTTGACTAGTGTGCTACGTAGCGCATTACAGTCCGTGATAATTTTAAATTTAATACCTAGCAAGTAAACTCTGAATTTAGATAACGAAGCAATGACTGCGAGAGTTTCTAATTCGAATGAATGCAGTTTCTGCTCGTCAACGCTGGTTTGCCTACTATAATATGCAACAACTTTGAATAATCCGCTTTCATCTTTTTGCATAAGTATACCGCCTATCCCAAATTTACTAGCATCTGTATGTAGCTGAGTTTCCGCATTTGGATTGTATATAGTCAAAATTGGTCGTTCTATAAGACGTGCTTTTAAAGCTTCAAATGATTTTATCTCATCTTTGCCCCAATGCCAAGGACAATCTTTTTTTAATAAAGCCGTAAGTGGACGGGCTATAAAAGCGAAATTTTTAACAAATCTACGAAAGAAACTGGCGAGACCCAAAAATCTTCTAATTTCGTGACTATTACGCGGTGTGGGAAATTTTTCTACGGCTTCAGTTTTAAAGTTACCTGGTCGTATACCAGACGAACTAATCTCGTAACCAAGATAATCAATTTTATCGTAGAAAAAGTTACATTTGTTTAGTTTTAAAGTTAACCCATTTTCTTTTAAAAGGTTGAACACTTCCGTTAATCTATCTAATCCTTGATCAAATGAACTAGCTGGAATTAAAATGTCATCCATATAAACCAAGACATATGAACGAACGGGGGATTTTTGAATAATTTTACTCATGGTTCGCTGAAATACCGAAGGTGCATTTACTAGCCCGAATGGCATTCGATTGTATTCATATTGGCCGTCGGGTGTCACGAATGCAGTCTTTTCGCGCGATTTTTCAGAAATGGGGATTTGATAGTAGCCTGATGCAAGATCTAGTGTTATGTAAAGGGAGCTACCGGTTAGGAGATCAAGTTGGTCTTCTATTCTCGGAAGAGGATAATGTTCTCGTTTAGTTTTTTTTATTGAGGGCACGATAATCGACACATAACCGTTTTTCTCCAGACTTTTTGTTAACTAGTACAATAGGGCTAGCATATGGAGAACTGGATTCACGAATTATTCCATTGTCTAACATTTCTTGTACCATGCCACGAACGCGTTCCCTTTCAGAAAAGGACAATCGGTATGGACGATAAACAACGGGCACCGAGTCTTCCAGATGAATCACCATTTCGTTTTCAGTTGTAAAACCTAAGTCACTAAGAGTATTTGAAAAACAGTTTTTGTATTCCTTTAAAAGATTTTCAAGTTTGGTCTTTTGATCGACAGTCAAAGTAGAACCAATGTTAACTGATGATTCATCTGACAAGTACTCAGTTACTTTTTGAATTTGATTAATCCGCAAGATGTCTTTAATTTTCAAAGAGCGAGTTACGAGATCCCCTAATTTAAATTTAACGTCTTGTTTTCCAATATTTTGCACTAGAACGTTTCCTAAACCTTCGTCAATGCGGTATTCACCTGGTAGTAAGTAATACTGTTTAAATTTATCTGTTCTAATATACCCATTAACATAAATCGTCCCCGAGTATCGATCGCCACTAGAAATTGGGATAGCCTTGATGTCTCCAGCTGGAATAGAGACATCTTTTATGCAATTAAGTAAACATTTACCGATTTTATTGTAATCAACTCTTCGAAAAATTACATCAGTGTCAGTTTTTATTATTTGAATGGTCGGCCTCTCAGTAAAAGTATGACCTAACATAATTGGGGTGTTAATATGTGAATCATCGACAATAAGCATTTCAACGTTTTCTTCCCTGATCCCCTGAATCTCAATTTTGGCAAGTGCTAAACCTATTGGGCGAAATTTGGTATTACCGAATCCCGAAAGTATGGGTCCTTCCACAGTTTCCCATTTAACGTGTAACCGTTGTGCATCGCTAAGGCGAATTAAAGTTGTTTCACAGCCTAAGTCTACTAAACAGTCTGAAATTTGGTCATTAATTTTCAAGGGCATTTTGTATTTTAAACTAGAGTATTTGTCACTTTCAATTCTTAAAATCTTTTTAGTACTATTAGAGTTATCATTATTTTTCTTCGGACAATTAGATAAAGTGTGACCTCTCAAGTTACAATAGGTGCATTGCACTTTGGGTTTTGGACAACGAAAATAAGTATGTCCTGTTTCGTTACAATTATAACAGACTATATGAGCGTAATTATTATTTTTCTGGTGAGTCAGTTTGTCAGTCAAAAAATTTGGACCACTGTAAGAATGAGCACGCTTGTCTTTGTCTTTATTACGTAATTCATATGAAACGTGTCTGTCTTGGCCTATCTTTATAGTTTTAAAATATTTAAGAACTTGTTCCGGTTCAGTATAGTCTACGGCTTGCGCTCCTAATCGTGTACCCCTATCTTCTATACCAAATATCAAACAATCAACGGCACGCCTACCCTTTATATCACAACGATTAAGAAGATTCATTTTGGCATAATAATATAATTCAAGTGATTCGCCATATCGGGCTTTCTTGCCTAACATTTCGGTAAGCAGTTCAGCGTAATTGTCTCGTGATGGAAATGATTCTTTAAGCTTAAGCTTCCACTCAGTCCAAGAAAATAATAGTGATGGCAACCCCTGATACCATAATTTTGCTACCCCTGAGAGTTTGGGTAAAGCATAGTGAACGACTTGCCTTTCATCCCAACCATAAATTTGAGCACACTCTTCTATTTTATGAATCCATGAATCTATGGTTTGTTCTTTACATAAAGGATCGAATTCAGGAACAACATTATTAAGAACTGGAAATTTGTCACGTTCTACAGTGTTTTTATCTTTAATACTTTGCATTACTTGAGTAAACTGTTCAAAAAATAATCGTTGCGAATCTGCGTACCTTGGTTCATTTGTGAAGCCCGTCATGGCTGGAATTGCGTTCGATGAAGCAGCGATATGCTCCGCTCCAGCCGGTGGTGTGGTGCCGCCTCCATACGACAACCCAGCATGCCGTGCCGTGCCAGCTTGGACCGGAGCTGGAGTATCCGATCTGCTACTTGGAGACCTCCGCTTTCGTGTGGTCTTGTTGCGTCTACGATGCTTGGAATGTGCACTTCTGCTACGACTATGACGCCTAGATCGGCGGTGCCTTCGAGTCTTGTGTCTCCTTGAATGTCTTTCTTGACTATTTTGTGAAGAGTCACTTTCAACGGACTCTGTCCCTTTGTTCCGTTTAGGCATCGTAGTAGTAATCACTTATTTTATATATTTTTCTGATGTGGGCCGCTCAGGATTACACCAAAATCACAAATATTTCAGTGCAATCCCACTTCTGAGATATTAAACTAACGTCCAAGACAGCCAATCCAAATAATTCACTTCACTCAATACTGATACTTTTCTTTATAGGAAATTGTCTTCAACAATTATTAAGAAATAAAGACACTTTCACAGAATATTCACTTTATTTCCAATTTCAAACACTTCAGACTGTAGCTTCCAAACGAATGGCCGATATTTATATAAACTACCGACTTTATTGTGAAGTTGTGTTGGAGTCAAAACAAAATCCATATTCTTAAAATATCCAACAATTTAGGAATACATTCATTACAGTACATTTTATTTGCAAGTGAAATACTTAGTTAATATAATTAAACATTTTTATAATAACGTCTATAATGTATTTGAATGATTTTATATAAGTTTTTATGATTAATACGTAAAGTCGGTAACACTCATTATATAGTAAACTAAGTTTATATAGACAAACAGTTAAGTAAAATTTTTGTGGAGCTTGGTTTTCATAAATTTTCAAGTTGTTTACTTCCATGTTCTATAAATATTAATATAAGTTCAGAAGAAATTTAATAGTTTTGAAACAATTTTTTATAATAAAATTGTGAAAGAACTTTATAGTTTTTCTTCTTTAAAGTGACATTCATTTGTATTTTCTTCTATAATGGAAACCGGTGAAACTACAAGTAACTCTCATAAGCTAGTGGGGAATATAGCTAATTATGTAACCTTAAAAAATCTAATTTGGTTTGGAATTACCTCATCACATAAAAATCCAATCTGGCTTACCTGTGAAATAGAGAAATAACAATAAGTTTGTAACATAAAATTAATAGTCTATCGTTGTATATATAAAAAACTAATATAATTTAATTAGACAGCACAATTTTAGTAAAAACAAAATGTCCAACACTGAGTACAAATACTATCAATGTAGTTTAACAAGCTATTCTCAAATTTTTATAAGTGACAGATAAGAACAATACCAGTGTTCTATTTTTCTGCTCAAAAATTCTGTTAAGTTAACCACCTTACATTCTCGGTTAAAGAATTAAATTTGTCTTTAAGTAATGTACATTTGTGTATAGTAATTAAAAATACCTCGTTCGACAGGGTCGATCGTGTTAGGTAGATTCCCGTCAGTCAGATCGACAAAGAAAAACTAGTCAGCAGTATTCTACTGGTCATTACGAGTCTTATAACGGGTCACTCTGCATATATTTGGTGAGCGGGGAACCACCCCCCACCTCTATATCCTAAACGGGGGGTCGCATCAAAAAACTTTTCGGACAAAAAAGTTTCCTCTTTTAATTTGATAATTTTCTAAGATTTTTCCGACATGAAAATTTTGCCTTCTTCTGTGACTTTTTTCAGTTTTTAACTTTCAACCACCCCAGCCCTCCAACCCCCCGACCGATTTCCCTCGTTCAAGAACTTAACCTTCATTTTGTCCTTAAGAATGTGTATACCAAGTTTGAAAATCCTCCGTCAATATTTGCGACCTGTAGCGTGTCCCAAAGGTTTGCACGTTCACCCCCTCTCCCAGCCCCCCCTTTAATTTTGTCCAAAAAACGAGATGCTACGTTTGTCCTACTAATTTATCCTATCGACCTGTAAAGTCAGATTTCGCCTACGATGAATTTGGACTGATGGACCATATATACATATATACAGAGAGGGATATATAAAATTTTTTTTTCGACGGATTCTCAATCTCCAGTTCATAAACGGCATAGCGCCCCTACTCTGGGGTCTGGGTCCCGTCATCGCGTCGATTGCAATAGGTAGATTCATCTATGGAATCTACCTAAAAATATTAAATTACTTGAAACCCAAATATAAAAATATGTAGGAAGATATTTAACTATGAACAACACTCCAGATCTAATCTGGGTATAATAAATCTACATCCTAGAAATACTTTCTACCACTTAGTATTTTCTTGTTAGTAAGTATAGTAACAAAAAAAGTAATAGAAATATATAAAAAATAGAGTTTATCCCATGATGTTAAATAATAATTAAAAAAACATTCTACTTCATAGCAGTGGCATTTTAAACTTTAACTAAAGTTCATAAATGTTTCTCGCTAAATTGCGAAGATAAATAAAGTATCAAACTATATAGTGACTTCTGCATAGGTTTTGTAATGGTCTCTATAGCGCTGCGGCTCTGGTATTTGTGATAATACAATATGTGTTTTACTTCAATCACAAATCATATTTTTTCTGACATAGACATGTTTTGAATGAGATTTTTATAATTATTTATTCATTGACTTAAAGAAATATAAAAATTATTACTAGAAAACATAGCTAATGAGTTATTTCAGAATTTCAAGTTAAAGCATTCAATTCAAAAGCAAGACTTAGTTCAATTAGCGACAATGCGCGTGTGAAATGTGATCAATATTTAACTATATAATTTCAGAAGAGCAAGAAAGTATTACTTTAACATTATATATTTAATATCGACCTAATACTGATTTCGTGGTATGGGCATATGATCACTTCCTCCTGTGTCGTTAATCATGATCGCAAAGTATCGAGTAAAACTTTTTTAATATTTCTCATGTCATGCGCTACTCGTAGATAAAAGCAAGTTAGGAAAGCTCGAGGCGATTATGTATGAAATTAACAGACGCAATTTCTTCTAGGGATATTCTATTTTTTAATTCCGAAGGATTTAAAAATTCGGTTCCAATACAATTTCCAACTACCAATTCCTATCCGATTCCGAATTGGTAGTTGGAAAATATATTTATTATTATTACGTCCTGTCGAAACATGTAGTTTAACGGGATGGTCATCATAAGATATCGCACGTTATATTTGTTTTGTATGACTTGATCATTGGCCTCTTAGTGAATGTTGTTTTACGTTATATCTGTCATCGTCAGAAGTAATTAGCTTTATAGAATAAGTACATGAATCGTTGTGGTTAAATGATCTCATTTATTTTTATTTAAAATTATTTGTAAACATACGAGTATTAACCATGGTATATTTCCTTATATTTTTAAGTAGATATAGAAATCAAAGTAATAATTCGAGTAGAAGTATAATATACGACGTCTTTTCGATATCACAAGCTTTTGTGTGTTAATGCGATATTGATAATTTCTTAACCATAAATTATTGCTAACAAGCTCTTAGATCTAACTTCCTTTCAAACAAAAATATTGGGTTGGAAGACATTTAAATCAAGAATCTTTGACATCGATGCTTCCAAATAATAACAATACCTTAAACAATAAAACAATTACAGATGAAATCATATTTTTAAATGGTTTAGAACATTAGAGCAGAATACTATTTAAGAAACAACATTAAATGATTTCCTTACAATATTGAAGTATTTACAAGTATTATAAATTTGTTCTAATTTACGTGTTGCTAATTTCCAACCATGCAATGACTCCAATCATAGCATTATTGGAGATAAACCTGTTCCAACTAGAGAATACTAAATCATTATATATATTATTTAATAAATATTATTTAATAAATAGGTTATTTTGACATGAACAAATTTATTTTATCAATATTATTAATCTTTACATCTAATTATTTGGTAATAATAAATATATTTTAAACTTGAATTAATTATTCCAGTCCTTAATAACATATTAGAGCGACATGTTTTCGCAATACAAGATAATCACAGACTCAATGTACATAGACTGTTGCAGTGTAATTAAGTAAGTTGTTTCACAGCGGTTCTAAAAGTAGAAATGAACATAAAAGTAAACACAAAATATTTACCTCCTCTAATATATCTGAGACTAATTATATCTTAACGTTCTTTTTCATTTGGAATGGTGATATTTTGTTTGTTATAACGAGCCTTGTTACAAAAGTTTTCAGTTAATACTACTATAATAAAGTCTAAATTTTCGTTACCCTCCTAAAGGATTTTGACAGTGTATATTTAATAAAAATATATTATTAGTGTTTAGTTTGCAGAGAAACGGAAACTGTATCAGAGAGTGTAGATACAGATCCTGCTCATGTTGGTTTTTCGTTCTACATTATTTTAATTGTCATAAAACATATCACGACTAATATCTTTATATACAATCATTATCAAGTATCTCTTAACTACGGCCTATTTGTCGACTATAAAATATATCTTTCGTTATATAAGAGTTATCGTGAACAATAAAATAACAGTAAGTCGCGATAATCCTCCACTATATTGTGATTTAGTACATTGATCGTTGGCTTGCGAGAGGACGCGGACATATCATATATAAATAAAGCGGACATAGGTCATCAATTTGTTGGTTAATAAATACAAAAAAAAAGTTATTTTTATAATATAATTTAAACAAAACTTTCTAAATGAAAAACAGTTGACACGTGTTTTGGACTAAAACTTGTGATTAAAATTACTTCTATTAAAACAAAAAAATTACAATGTTGTTTTATAACATAAAAAATCTAACCTAAACAACCCGTAAAAAATATTTTAAGTAACATTAGAATGTATTGTAGTATTTAGGATTTATATTATTATAAGGTTAATATATATAAATATATGCAAATACCGAGTATATGTTTGTCGAGTATATATATATGTATGGTAGAGGATGTCTTGATCAAACGACAGCTACTTCCTTAATCGCAAACCTTTTAAGTGTTATTGAAATTTATTAAAGTTCAATTTTCATTTCCAAAGAATATTAAGAGCTTGGTTACAAAAATATTTAGTGTCTTTTAAGCGTTTTTTTTTTTCATTCAATGCTAGGCCTTGACATTTCGAGCAATTGTCAGTTTCTTGGTCATCTGGTCAGCAAGACCACGATGAAATTGAAAGTGACCAATACTGCGAGCGAATATTCAGGACTTGCCAAAAATTGCTCGATAAGGCGCAGTTCTATGCAGTTATGAAGCACTATTCTCATCTCTGGTTCGGAACACCATAGTATTAGCTTCTACCGTTTGACTACGTATTATTAGTTAGTAGTAGTATTTGAGTCTTTGATATTGTGTAGAGACATAGTTTCTCTGTGCATTTTCTACCGTTTTTACAACGGGGAGTATTCCGAAGAGCTATTCGATCTGACTGCCTGCCACTGAATTTCTTCACTGTACCGCACGTCATCGCCTACAATACTATCCGTATCGTACTTGCAATGAAATCGTAAAACATAGAAGTTATACATATATAAAAGTGGTGCTCTGGAGCATCACTAGTAATTAAGCGCTTTATAGAAATTTCGATAAATATTGTTATTCAAAATCAAATTCAAAATATCTTTACTCAAATAGGAATTTACACGCACTTTTGAATCGTCAGTCAGTTTGTGAGTAAGCTATCGCCGGCTCAGAATGCTGCTTTGTTGAGAAGGGCCGGCCAGAAACTCAAGGGTTGCTCTTTTTTAAAGAAATGTAACTGTAAGTGTTATAATAAGAATTATTTAATAAAAACTTTTGATTTTAGATTTAAAAATAAGAAAAGGAAGGAAGATATCTTGTAGAATTTTATTATATATGCGTAACGCAATGATGTTATTTCTTTAATAGATTAATTTTAAATGAGTGTTACGGGAACCTAAAACAGCGCGCGCGTCTCAAGTTATAACAAAGAAATTGTAAATCCTATATAAATTTTATTTTTAATATACAGAGCAGGATAGCTAATATATAAGCTAAGTTATGCTAACACTTTAGGAAAATAGTATTTTTTTTTTTATTATACTGTCAATTAAAACAACGCCATTGTAAGAATTTTGTATTATATAAAAATTTTATAATGAAAAGAGTGGTAAAAATTACATTTAAGATCCAATATTTATTATATTATAGGGTCTCTGCAAAATAAAAACTTTTATAATTTAGTAACAGATTTGTTTGATCTTAACCAACAGCCATTCCAGAAACATTGTATTTTGTGACTTTCCATTTTCAGAATAGAACTTCTGCTTTCATTTTGTAACACGTCTCGAATTGTATCATTAAGTAGCTTCTTAAAACTCCAGTCACATAGAAAATAAACACGCAGAAAGAATCTCAATGTGTAAAACCATCTCCACGTCCCACGTATATAACACCCGCATTACAACGAGCCTCTCCTATCAAATACAAGGGTTGTAAGATAGTCCTTTTATCAGTTATTAACGTCTTCCTACTCGTTCCTATTTTACTTTTGGTAACAGTGTACTTTTGTATTTGGTAGATTTGTATAATTACAAGTGTTTACATTTCAAGTTAATCGTTGGCTATTGCTTTTTATTTGGTTCTTGATTCTCGCACATATTTTTTAATGTATTACTTCTTAACATTACAGTTATAGGTGTAATACAAACTTTTAAGGAAATCAATATCTACTTACTACTGAATAACAAGTTATTGAAAGTATTCATCACCATATTAATAAACAGCTATTCAAACAAACAATTTTTTTTAGATATACTTACTACAAATACCATCAACTGCAGCTGTGGCAATTTAAAAGTTTAAAATAACGACTCATTGTTTTATATCTCTTCCACATCGCCAGATCCAACTATAAATCAAAAGAATGCGCTCATTTATCTCAACGATATTTGAAATGCAAAAACGCACAATTATTATAAAGAACGGTGCATACATTTATAACGACTCTGGGTACAGTTCAAACATTTTGTCGTAGCTGTAACGTTTTTTACAAATAAGTTATTTAAAACTAAAATTAATGCATAATATTTCACGGATGTAGTTCAATAAAAACAATTTAGAATAATTTGTAATAATATGAGATAAATATTTCTAATATTAAACAATATTAAAAATAATATTACATGAAGAGGAAAAACACGTATTTTATATTTTAATGACCTATAATCACACAATACCAAATATACTTATTATAATAATAAAAATAACTACACAAAGACTTAGGAATGATTTAAGATAATGACTAACACATACCGAAATTCATAATAGACTGTTAAATCACAATATTAGATTTCATTGGGAATTGTTAATAATGTGACTACAAATATCAAGGACATATACTAACTCTTCCTATAAGTAATTCCTTTTGTCAACTTGACAAAGTATATGTAATTCAGGCTTAGGCTTGTTTAACTTATTAATTCTTATTAGAATTAACCTCTTAATATCATCTCTCTTATAAACGTATAATGATATATGCACATCACATTTTCGCATGGAATGAAAAAATGCTTTGTCACATTAGCGACCTCAGACATCTTTTAAAGGCAACCTGTACAAATAAGATTGTAGCTATATAAGATGTTTAATAATATATTATACGCTTGTTCCAATGTGTTATTGATTATGATTTGTCATTAGTTATCCTTAGTAGTATAATTTGTAAATTTTATAAATTTCTTCTTATTTCATTTTAAAACGAAGTTTAAATTTATCTTAAAAGTAGTATTTAAAATTAATATAAATTCTATGAAGTATAAAAACGATTTCCAAATAACAATGAAATATCAATAAAAAAATAAATAAATAATATAATTTTCCAACAACAGAAATCAAGTTAAGATTCATTTATACGGATCAAACAATATTTACGGAACAAACAACGTTTTAAAGAACTCAACGAATAAAAGAAAATGATTCAACTTCACCGAAACTTCTTAGCGTTGATTATTACTATGCTGTAATAATAATGTTCCTATGTAACAATCTCAATTACCTCGTATATATTCATTTTCCAGATTCAAGAGTTCTTCAAATATTAAATTTTGTCGAAACTCTAGCCTCTATCTTAATTTTCAGTTTTAGACCAAATAGTAACCTCATTGATCTCTCTGAGAACAAAATAATTTTGAGAAATGCCTGTAATTCAAGAGTCAATACCATAAAAAAATAGCAACGTTCACAGTAGCAATATATAATTATAATAATCATACTATAATTCTCTATTATTTAATTAAAGAAACTTATATAACAGTTATCATTATAAGAACTTAATAATATATTTATTTCACTGATAACAAAAAAAACGAAACCAATGCCATCATCAGCAGATTACGATGAACTCTACTAGTAGGTAGTATTTATATAGTATGTATATATATTTTTAAAATGTACTTATTTATTGTTGTTTTAATAAACGTTACTTGAGAATATATTTCCCCATTGTCACTTTAAAACTTATTTCACAATTGTTTTAACTTAATAACAAAACGAGGAAAAGGTAAATATAACTTCAATCCGCTATAACTTTAATTGTGAATTTGTTAGAAGAATTTCCGGAATTCGCCAATAAATACAATTTAATGGCGGCCTTTCGGGATTCTGTGGGTTGAGATTAACTACGACAGCTTTCCGAACAAGTTAGGATTGGCAATCTTGATTTGTATTACCTTAGGATCCTCTGAAACCGTGAGAGAAATACTTAGTGTATTAATATAAACATTAACAAATATAATCCAACTTCAGGAATGAAACGAAAGTTACAAGAATATTTTTAAGTGATTGTCTGTTCTACTACAATTATCAAAGAACACTACTTGAATCTTTATATCCCGTACCTAATAATATCTAATATATTTTCATAAGTATGATTATGACCTGCTTATAAGTATTTATTATATACATAAAATGGTTTTCATCGCTTTACAACAACTTTATTATATTGTGTAACAAAAAATTTATCTTAATAAGAATTACTTTTCTTGCAATAAATCTAATAATTACATCTAAAAATAATCTTCCGTCTAAGAGCTATTTAGTTTTGCGATATGCCGTTACTTAAAGACAATTACACTTCTATGTATCTCGTAAAAAGGAGTGTTTTAGGAATATTCATAATATTTTAATAATATCTGCGTTTCTTTGAATGTACACCGCGCCCGAAACTGCTGAAAACAACTAGTGTTAACTATTGTTAACATTATATGCTATTAGCATATAATGTTAACAATAGTTGTATTTTTATTTAAATCGTTGAATGCGACCCAATTTATATATCTTATCTATTAGTACATTACATATATGTTATATGTTGTTATTTTATGTTATAATTGCTAATATCGGAGGAATCATCCAAATTCCTATCCTATTGAAGGGGTTCTTTGAAACTTGTATGTAGAATATTTCTGCTTTTAAGACTTTGCTTAAATTGTTAATCAATCTTAAACTTAAACTATCAGCATGAGATTTAGTTTTCGATTTTTATATATAAGTAACTTATTATATTGTTTATTTAATCTTTCAATTAAATACAAGTATCAACTTCTTACATTTATGGAACAAATTTTATGTACAATCATTTTTATACACTATTTAACGTTTTATCAAGTGTGCAGGCGACGCTGCCTATGAATTTATTTAATGCAATTAGTATTTCAACTTCCTGCATTTGTTGTATGTTCATATATACGTTAACGTATATTATTGTGGATACATATAGTCTTATCTCACCTATCACTAGAATTTCATGCGTCAAAAAGATAAAAAAGAAGAGGCTATGGTGTGTTCTCTCATATGTTCTGGCAATATTTGTTGAACATAAATTAAGTACTCGTAAGTTGAACCTTTTTTGATCATAACAATATACGTCCTGACAAAATTCTAAGTGTCAATAACAAAGTGCACGGTAGAGGCGGACATTCATTTATGGTAAGTTGCTATAGTAGTCTTGTTTACTTCCAATAAAACGAATAAATAACAATATTAGAATGGTCGTAACATCGGCAATCAAAAACAATATTAAAAATTACATAATTTACATTATGTAATAGACCCAATTTTCAATATATATTGAAATGGTTACAGATAACAACCATTAAAAAACCTAACAATACAACGCTTTTTGGATAATGGACTACCTAGTACACCAGGGCTTCGGACTAAACCAGTAGCTCTATACATGAAAGACGACCAAGAAAAAAAAAGGTTTCAGTTTCTGCATCGTAGGACCGAAAAACTGGGTATACATCTCACCCGGACTAGCTGCCCTCACTAAAGGAAGTACCGATAGGGCAACAATGAAGAGGTCGGTGTACGACAGCATGCCAAAAGTCACATTGGGGGACTGGGATTGCCGAATAGTGCGGAGGAAGAACAAAACCATCGCACTACTGGATGCTAATTACCCAAAGTCCAAAAAACACCTGGGGCGAACCAAGCAACCAGAGCCAACAAAGCAGCGCCGCACGCCTTCAAGAGAAAATTGCCATCGAAATTCAATCCAACAAAATAACACAGGACAAATTAAAAAGTAAGAAAGGATTTAATAAGATGATTACAATGCTAAAACCGAAGCAAAAATATCATAAAAAGAACAGAACTAGAGCCGACATGGGACAAACAAGTGCACCCGATTTACCATCCGCCAGTGGTGCCAACGAACATATGCGAAACGCGTTTCTTGAGTACACAGCATCTATAAGGGAAACAATCAAAACTAACCTTGCGATCTGTGAAAAGATCAGGCGCACCTTCGAACTTGAAAACGAAGGTCTTCTTAAAGTATTACTCAAGGAAGAAAAAGCCTCCATTTTCAACAACACCACATCTGAATTGTAGGTGTTTCACCCCTTACATAAGGGGTAAAACACCTACAATTCCCCACATGGCGGCTTACAGCGTTAAAAATGGATTAGTTAAAATAATTGAAACCCCCAAAGGAGTAACTGGACCGCCCAAGTATTTAACACCCGCCGAAGACACAATACTTGTAGTAGCCCGCTGCACGGAGGTCTCGCTGGAAGATAACATCCTCCAAATGGCTACAGCCGTAGAGAATTCAGCAAGACCCTGGGCAGAATGGGAAGCACCAATTTTCCACTGGGTCAACGGCGTTCCTGGATGTGGCAAATCGACTTTGGTAGTAAAAAACTTCGTATTTGCAAGTGACTTGATAGTAACAACGACGACTGAGGCAGCACTAGAGCTCAGGAATAAACTCGCCCTCAGTTGTCCAAAGGACGGGAAGACCAAAGTCCGAACGATCGCTTCAATATTAATAAATGGCGTTAAAGAAAAGCCTGAACGACTTATCGTTGACGAGGCCTTGATGGACAATTTCGGAGCGATCGTTATGGCGGCCCGACTAACAGAGGCCAAAGCAGTCACACTAATCGGAGACACAAACCAGATTCCTTATATAGACCGGCTAAATCTGTTCCATATGAAATATAATAGCCCATATCTCGTGACGTCTATCAGTCAAGAGCTCTTAAGAACCTACCGATGTCCCCTGGACGCAAGCTATGCTCTAAACGAGGTATACAACGTCATATACTCAGCCCATTCATTGACTCGCTCTCTGAGAACAGTCAGGTTTACGGGTGCTACCATCGAAGCTGATTTCCCTAATACCCTGTACCTGGTCCACACACAGACTGAAAAAGCGGACCTTACAAACCTAGGATACGGAAAAGGAGAAAACTCGCGCATCCTCACCATCAATGAAGGTCAGGGATTAACATACGAGTCGGTAATAATCATCCAAACCAAATCCAAACCAAAATCGTACCTGACAAGTGTCCCACACGCAATACCATTTTCGTTATACAAAAAAGAGCTGTCCGTGCAATTTACAACCTGGGCCCTAGAGATTCTTTAAGAGATAAGTTTAAGCAAATTAATGTACGGTCGCCAGTCAGTATATTTTTGAAAATCTTAAATATGTACATAAAAATACTGACAATTTTATTAAGCACAGTGATATACATACTATAAATATCAGGAACAAACACAAGCTCGCGCTACCTGTTACTCGACTTAAAAAAGTGAGTAAATCTTTCATGGGATAATGTATACAGTTTTACAACAAAGTCCCAGCAAACGTTCAAGTATTACCATTTAACAAATTTAAGAGAATAACTAAGGAACGTTTGTGTGCAAAAGGATACTACAAAGTATCTGAATACTTAGAGGACAATGCACCGTGCGTATGAAGCGATCGCTGCCAGGCTGCTTCAAAATTATTTATTTAGTATTGTGTAATGTATTTATGTAATTTAAAATTTAAGAAAAGAAAAAAAAACAAATCATGACAATCCCGCTGAGTTTCTGTCGCCAGCTCTTCTCAGGTCTGTGGAAATATTTTTCCGAGCTGGTGGTAGCTTTGACAATGAAAAAATGTTTTGTATGAAACTTATTTTCAATAAAGATTTTTGATTTCGATTTTGATTTGCAGTGGTGGCTATATCTAGACACACAAGAAGTTCTACGTACTACACGGATATCGACGAAGACGCCATTGTGAGATTCATTAGGCGGGCCGGCGATACCTCCGATAGAAACCTTGTAGAGTACAACCTCAAGATGGCAATTTCTCACCGATGGTATAGATATCAATAGGGGCAGCAGCTGACATTAAATCAAAACAAATTAAAAAGTGAAATATTCTTTTATTTCAACATTTGAATATAAATATATATTCTAAAATAAAATACATTTATTTAAATTAAAATAACATTCTTTATTACTATAATACAAAAATCAATGCTGTCATCTCTGTTTAAAGACAACAATTTGAAACAAATGCAAATAGTATAGCTATTGGTGCCAATATTTGAAACGAATTTAATAATATTTCAAAGACAAATTTTTATGTTATACATTATAACATCATTTTGACAGATATCAGCTACCCTGCGACTGTAGCGTCACATGTATGTATTAATGAATTTTATGTGATTAAGAATAATAAAAAAACAACACGACTAACTACATAGATGAAAGTATGGTTGTTCCACTATGTTGATATCTTACTAATTACTTCTACACCTCTTATTCTTATTTTCCATAAGCAGATTTAATTTTCTTGTTGTCAAAGAATATTCTTATTTAACTTATTCATTTCTTTTAATAAATAATTCTGATAACATAATCATACAAAGGGATGTTCCTTGTCCTAATTTTTTTTTCTTATGTTTTATCTCCTCTCTCCTCGTTTATATTTTATAAAATTATTTTCTCTTCATTTAGTTTTTTAGGAAAGAAAGCAAGGGATATTAAAAATACCGACACTGTTGAAACTGAAAATATTTTTGCAGATGAATAGAGAATTCAAAGAATAAGTTCTTTGAATATAATATTGAAGATTGAATATTATATTAATTAAAATTATTAAAATAATGTTGCTTGCTACTGAACTTTCAATGCAGATAGTATTTTTCGATCAATCGCAAAAGACATTTTTTTAATGTTTTGAAAGCTGGTTCAATCGAATGCATAAGTACATAGAAGTTGGAGGGGAATATTATGGAAAGCTATAAATAAAGATTTTTCATTTTCGTAAAGTTTTAGGAACGACACACAACACATTTTGGAACAGTTCTTTAGTAGTCGATAAGTGCCGCTGCTATCATTGACTGACTTTCCTGCTGGAACTTACAAAATATTTCTTTTCATCATTTATTATTTATTAGTTTCAATGGGCAGATATTATAAATTTTTTTATAATAAATTATTGGAATAGCTATGGCAGAGTTCATCACTTTACATTATTATAAGACATTATTGACGCTTTTATTTAAACGACTTCTTAAAATACAAAGTTATTACTGTTACAGAGTTATTATAACTAGCATGAGTTATATTTTCACAGTACGCAATAAAAAAGTTTCTCATATGCAGTTTCCCTACTAACGAAAGACTAATACCGTTGATTTGCTAATCAACACTTTTAGTAAGTTATGTTTAAAATTTTCTTGTTATATAGTGCTTTAGTCCAAACCTTAAGATCGATTTATAATATTATATAATTACCTATAAAATGAACATATTACCTTGGGTAGGTCTCTTTGAGAAAACTATTAGAGAAGCTATCTATACAAGGATTGGAAATAATTAGAAATAATTACCAACTATACTCCCGACAGTTCTAAAGTGTTACCGCGTAACTCTTTAACACTGTTTCAGATATATTTATACAATATTTTAATATATATTTTAACAGTGTTGCGTTTTTGAAGTATTTTTTTAATATGACCATATTACTGGTCAGTGGATTTATTTTATAACCGATAACCGAAGGTTATAGAAACTGATTATTCAAAATACGAATTGTTATTTAAATCTTTGGTTATAAATCTATCTATCCAGATTGATTATTAATTTCGCATGTAAAATATCATAATATGTGGTTATTATGGGTTAAGATTAGTCATTCATGAACTTTAGTTACTCAGCAGGCTCTGGATTACCTAAATTCTATAAAAAAACTTTATCACAATAAAAAAAAAACGCTAACTTATAAATTTCCAAAACAGGATATAACATAGTAAAGTCCTTATGAACGTGTTGCAATCCTGATGAGTAATTTCAGTTGACCGTCAATTTTCAGTCAACTTGCGACTAATTGGTACTGAGAGTGGACATGTGGTTTTAATTTAAAAGTTACTCCTTGTTGTTTGTTGTTGCAATTACAAACCAAATTTATCGTTGTTTATTGTACACAAGATTGTAAATATATAGGTTTCATGTTTTTTTTATAACAGTCTGACATGTGACATATTTTAGCAGTGGCATTGTGCAGATTTGCTCAAGCTATCGGTAAAAGAAGACAAAAAGAAACATTTCCATAAAAAAACTATATAAGAAACCATACAAAGACTTAAATTTTAAAATATCTGGCTTTGCCAAGTTAAATAAAAAAGCATCTACTGTCCCTTCAAAGGCTTTCAAACTTTTAAGCGCCCACGGATAGCATAAGAGATATAAATTGAAATATTCACGTCTTAAACTTTCAAATTTAATTATACAGATATATATATATATCTGATTTAATTTGACATTGACTAGTGAAGTAAGTTCTTCTGTAGGCGTATATTTAAATCACAAGGGTGTAATCAGATCATTCAGAGCCATTAAATTATTCGAGATTTCTTTTTAGTAGGCTACTTAAAAGCGAAAATAATCTGTACGTAGAAACATGCTAACTGCGATGCTCGAGTATCGACGTTTTATTAGAGTGAGAGTCATAAATAGAGATACTAAATAGAAACAGAACATAACGGACTAGAACCTAGTTAGGCAATTCTCTCTGATTCTCAATCAATGACTTCATGGACAATTAGACAACGTGACGCCTTTGATGCAACTGATTATGATGTATTCGATAAGGCTCGAGGTAATTGATAGGCAATTTTCAGGAAGTATCTAGGGTCAAATGTCAAGTGCTGTTTGAATAGGTCACACAAAATGCAAGTACGTATAAGAGATGCTTTAGACAAAAACTATCCCGAGGTTAAATTTTCTGCTGCTATTTACTTTTTACTACTGGAAAAAACTAAAATCTACTATTTGTAATTCACAATTTACTAAAAACAGTTTAAATAATGTTAGACTATAAATATATCCAATAAAACATAAGCAATATTTTTTATGATGAATCGTAACGTGATGAATGTTATATTTTATGTGGACATGAAATATAAAGTTGAAGGCGAAACAGATTCCGCTACAATAAAATTATAGTAAAATAGTTACAGCACTACAAAAAAGATTGCTTGTTAATATCGCCAACAACATAAAAATATTTAGACTTCAAACTCTTATTAAGACATCTTATAAAGCTGTCTTTAAAAAATTTAGACTTCAAGCTCTTATTAAGCTATCTTATAAAGCTTTCTTTAAACGGTTTTAACAATAACTATGTGATAATTTTAAGTAACAACATAAATAATAAAACAAAACAACAATTACAAAACTCTAAAAATAGTTATTTTCACTCAGCCGTAATTCTCCACGCGTATAATATAATATTACGCATTACGCATATATTATTATTAATAACAAGTATTTAGAAATGCAAGAAATTTAAGTAAAGTTAGATAGAAACTAAATTTTACTACCGCTACAATTAAAAAGCTGATGTTATTTTGTTCAAATAATGCTCGTCTTAAAATTCTAGAAATTATTCAACGTTAATAGGTTTTAAACAACATATATACTAATCTTTGGTAAGCCAAGCTGACGAATAATTAATAATTACATAGAATATTGGCAAATCAAGTGACACGCTACCGTAGAAAACTGCTTATCAAGATCCCCCAAGTATCTTTAAATCTCTCCACGTAAGAGAAGTTATACGATTTATTGATTAAGTCGTATATTTGTCCTCCTGAAAGTTACACTATTAAATATTTTAAAGTAAAATCTAACTTAAGTAATATAATTGTATAACAGAAATGGTGATCTAGTTATCGTGATTTTACCTTTATTCATTAAAATGTTCGTTTTAACGTTTATGACGTTCTTTCAACAAAACATACTGTTTGTTTATGACATTTTATACTACTTTATATTAACAGATCGAGTAATACTTTCTTCATATACTTGCATAATAAATTTAATATATGTAAAATAAAAATATATACATAATCTTTTAATTTTTTAGCAGTACATATTACATACAAATTTTCAACACACATCGTTCATTTAAATTTTGACTGACAAATCTCACACTGTTATGTACTTACAAGCTTTTCCGTTTTATTGATTTGGGGACGTATTCTTTATTATTATTATTGTTATATTTTGAAAAAGGCCTATATTCTCATAAAGATCTCGTAAGAGTCTTCAGCGATCACACTTAAGAGGTCTTTAACTAAATCATCCACTATTACGATTTTAGGCTCTTTTGATTTTACAAGGCTTTTCACGCTAAATAAAGAAAATGAAATATACTACATTTATTTAAAATATAAAATCCACCACTTTTCTTTAAATAATAGGTGAAAATATAGTTTAGATTACTTCATATGGGTTTATTGTTATCTGAACTGTACTTTAGTGCTCTTACTCATAGGGCTACTTTCACAAACTTCACTTTCACTTCAGGGTGCATATATATACAATTAAATAGAGACCTTCGGTGTATCTTTAGATTGTCATTAAATACGACAAGTTTTAGGATATATCAGGATTGAGAATATTTTTAACTTGATTTTACCTTAGGAGGCTTTGAGAGTGAAAGAAATATATATTGCAATAAACGTAAATAACACGACCTTCACCTTAAACTATGTCCTATTTATATTAATAGGTAAGTTAAAAAAAAATTTACCTCTTTTTACGATAAAAAATTACGTTAATAGAGGACAATAAAATTGGGCAGTTAAAGTTTATAAGAAAATAAAAAAATTATATTAGCAATGCGTAATGAATGCAGTAAATTACATTAAATATGCAAAGATATGGCCTATGACACACGCAAATCAATAAACAAAATGTTTACTTTAATATTGTTAATGATAAATATATCATTTGACGCAGAGTAGATTGTTACTTGATGAAAGAAGAACAATGATTATAGAAATATACTTCTTCTTAAACTTCGTTTATATTCATACTTTCGGTGACAATTGAATTTCATTCACTTAGCCTTAACTAGTTAAATTATTATTTGAGATATTTTTTTTTACACTGGATTAATTACTTTTAGTTAAGGCTTAAGTAGCTTAAGTATTATAATTTGGTTATTATCATAGCAGTAGTTAAGATAAAACCTAAAAGAGCTGAAGTGTCTGTCTATATCTGAAGAGTATGTTAGTAGTCCCAGTGATTTTAAAGGAAATACTTTTTTTAGAAAACCATCTGAAAAAGGTAGCATATTTCAGCTCGTTTGTTCAATTTTTAGGCTTTGTTTGATCACTTAATTAACCACTTACTCATACTGACAGCTAATATGGATATAAGTTTGAATTTTTTATTTATATTATTTGAATTTATATTAAAATATTCGTGTCATTCTTTCAATTATACTTCTAAATAATACTACAATAACACATGCTAAATGTAACCCATAGCAATTAATAAAAAAATGCATTTATACGAGAATCACTCTATGGAACAAAAAAAAACAATCTGTTTCTGATAGGATTTATATATTGAAAAGACTGTAAATTTTTAGTTTTCCATTTTTATCATTTTATGCACCTAAAACAATTTTTATCAATTATGCGGGTGACGCTGCGGGTGCTCATTTGTTTATTTTAATTGGTATTAACTCAGTTGCAAAATACAAATCATGCAAGGATAAGATTACCTTTTAACAAAAACTGTTCTAATGGTCATTGTAATGTTATAGAGATCGGAAATCGGTATTAATGTCTCAAAACAATAATCATAACCATAATTGCTGAGCGTAAGCGAAGCTCTTAACCGTTTGGGAGACCTTTTTTTGTGTTTAGTTGTCTCCAGAATGCGACGAGATAATTAGTTAAAAATTTTCTCATGTATGTTTGAGCCAAACGCGAATGTTATAGCGAAAACAGATTGAGCAAATGTGTAGCCATTCAAAAGTTATCAAGAAAAGAAGAAAGGAGAGGGGCTCAGCGCAACACCGGCTGCGCACGTTTGGCGGATCCTAGTAATATTATAATCAGATTATAAACTAAAGGTCTTAACAGATAGCTTACCTCATATATATAAAATATGCAAGGTATAAAATAAATGAATAAATGTTTTTTTTTTCTATTTCCATTATAAATAATTATATTAATACTTTTATATGGTTCGCTAACCCATATTGTTGTTTAAAGTAAAATCACTAACTACTATAGTATTTTAATGAATGGTACTAAATCTTAAATGAATACTGGATAGAACAATAAAGTAGGACCTAACGTAAGCAATATAACGTAATAAATCAACTAGATATTATTAATATCATTTGAAAAATAAACGAATAGACTTGTATAAGAACATCATAATATAAAATTATTTAATTAAACCGAAACAATGTAAAGGAATCAAGATAGGGTTTTGGTCCAAAAAAACATACAAGGGAAAGCTGTACAAATATTGCGTCAACATTGGAAATTAAATGTTATTAACGTCTTATGTAAATATTACAATTAGGTAGATTCCTTAGATGAATCTACCTATTGCAATCGATGCGATGACGGGACCCAGACCCCAGAGTAGGGGCGCTATGCCGTTTATGAACTGCAGATTGAGAATCCGTCGAAAAAAAAATTTTAGGTAGATTCCATAGATGAATCTACCTATTGCAATCGATGCGATGACGGGACCCAGACCCCAGAGTAGGGGCGCTACGCCGTTTATGAAATGGAGATTGAGAATCCGTCGAAAAAAAAAAATTTATATATCCCTCTATATATATATGTATATATGATCCATCAGTCCAAATTCATCGTAGGCGAAATCTGACTTCACAGGTCGGTAGGATAAATTAGTAAGACAAACGTACCATCTCGTTTTTTTGGCAATAGTGAAAGGGAGGCTGGGAGGGGGGTTGAAAGTACAAACCTTTGGGACACGCTACAGGTCGCAAATATTGACGGAGGATTTTCAAACTCGGCATACACATTCTTAAGGACAAAATGAAGGTTAAGTTCTTGAACGGGGGAAATCAGTCTAGGGGTTGAGGAGCTGACTGACTGACTGACTGACTGGTTGAAAGTTAAAAACCGAAAATAGTCACAGAAGAAGGCAAAATTTTGCCGTCGGAAAAATCTTAGAAAATCAACAAATTAAAAGAGGAAACTTTTTTGTCCGAAAAGTTTTTTGATGCTACCCCCCGCTTAGGAGATAGGAGTGGTGGGTGGTTCCCCGCTCACCCAATATATGCAGAGTGACCCGTCATTAGACTCGTAATGACCAGTAGAATACTGCTGGCTAGTTTTTCTTTGTCGATCCGACCGACGGGAATCTACCTAACACGATCGACCCTGTCGAACGAGGTATTTATATATCCCTCTATATATATATGTATATATGATCCATCAGTCCAAATTCGTCGTAGGCAAAATCTGACTTCACAGGTCGTTAGGATAAATTAGTAGGACAAACGTAGCATCTCGTTTTTTTGGAAAAAATTAAAGGGAGGGCTGGGAGAGGGGGTGAAAGTGCAAACCTTTGGGACACGCTACAGGTCGCAAATATTGACGGAGGATTTCCAAACTTGGTATACATATTCTTAAGAACAAAATGAAGGTTAAGTTCTTGAACGGGGGAAATCAGTCAGGGGTTTGGAGGGCTGGGGGGGTTGAAAGTTAAAAACCGAAAAAAGTCACAGAAGAAGGCAAAATTTTGGTGTCGGAAAAATCTTAGAAAATTAACAAATTAAAAGAGGAAACTTTTTTGTCCGAAAAGTTTTTTAATGCGACCCCCCGTTTAGGAAATAGGGGTGGGGGGTGATTTCCCGCTCACCCAATATATATGCAGAGTGACTCGTCATAAGACTCGTAATGACCAGTAGAATACTGCTGGCTAGTTTTTTTTTGTCGATCTGACCGTCGGGAATCTACCTAACACGATCGACCCTGTCGAACGAGGTATTATTCTTTAACTTTGTTAGTTCTTTATAGCTTTTGTAAATCTTACGTGAGGTGTGACTTTATATGGTAACAATAACTATAACTATTATTATATTGCCTGTAAATTATCTATCTATTACAATACCTTTATTATTAATAAATTTAATACCAAAGTTTGATTAATCGTTATATTAAATTAAAATAAATAAAATATTTAATTAAAGTCATTATATAGTTATACAGTTATTTACAGTATAATAAATAAAATAAGTTACAGAATTAGTAAATAAATAAATAATAACTTAACTACAAATATGAAAATGTTTATGACAGTTGAGAGGTATACAATAAATTAAATGAAAACATCAAGAACACTATTTTACTACGACTAATTTTAAAGCCATGAAGGCTTTATATTAATAATATTTTAATCGCTATAATATTATTTTTATTTTTATTTAAATAACTTTATTGCATACATAAGATAACAAACAGTAAAAAAAATAGATTTAAAATAATACCAGCAAAGGGCGACCTTATCACTAAAGTAATTTCTTCTTATTAATACTTCAAACAAATGAATATGAGATACTAAGTTAAACTATGCGGGCTATGAAACTTTACTTTTGTTACACGAATCTGTTAAACACACCTCATTACTCATAGTCAAAAAGATGCTAATAACTATTATATTGATAATAAGAATCCTTTAAAACCTTGTAAATATGAGAGAATCATAAAATTAGAAGTGGTATATTTTATTCGTCTTGTCTTCTTTTAGTACTACGATTAACTTGTATCACATCTTTTTTATGACTTATTTACTATAATTGTGACTCAAACACAATATGTAAATAATGTAATTTAATAGTGTTTTAGAACCGTACAGCTAAATAATGTTTTATAAGTGCAATATATATCGACTGAAAATAATTTATTTTAAAAGTGAATCAAATTTGAGTTCGAATTTGATTCACTTTTAAAACTTCGAGAAAACAATTTTACATAATAAAATAAATTCTTAATTATTTCACTGTTTCTGATTTAAATTATTAACTGGAATCTTTTATACATCGGAAAACCAAAAAAAATATACATCATACTTATTAAACGAGTTTAAAAACTTTAATACAAATTTAAAAAAGTATAGTAGTAATAGTAATAGAAATTATTATATATCTGGCTTTCTTCACACAGTGAATACTTACATTTCTAAAGATTAACCATCTCAATACTAATAAATTTTGCGGAGTGTTCACAGCACGGAAGTATAATATATTTATTATTATAATGTTTAGTTCAAACCACTGAAAACTGATTAATACCAAAGATGTAATTATTGATAACAGAATGTTCACCTCTATTTAAATATAACTGTATTTGTCAGATTATAATTATAATAATAATAACGTGTAAAACAAACACCCAAAACTATTTGTAGACACTACTTTTACGCGAGTCGCATTTGTCGTAGATGGTGGACGCGCGAAGTTGCAGCGCTCGTTCTACGGACTGAGTACGGCAACGAGAAGATAACGACTGACGAGAGATATACTGCTAGAAGCATCGGATGGAATCATTGCAAACCCTTAGTTAACAAATTAGTAGTAACTGCTGCTTTGGGTGATTGCGTGTTGTTTAATATTTAATTTGATATACATAACCATATTACTTTTAAGCGCTTATTTTATAAAAAGCTTTTAGTGTTATTCCACATTCAATTTTATTTCTTAAGGTTTTATTACTGACTTTATTAAATTAAATTTTAATTATGATTATATAGCTCGAACTCAATTCTATCTTCCACCAACTGAACACCATAAGCAAAGATATTTTTTTGCTTATAAAATGCTAAAGAAGCCTTCAACTAGATTTTGCTATCAGTCCGTCCACACTCAAGTTGTAAGTAAACTACTGACCTTTAATTATTGCCATAGATTTAAATGAGAAGTGTACATTGAAATATGTACTACTCATTTTAACGCAAAAGATGTAGGCCTTTTTATTCTTTAACTGAAGTTATAAAATAGAAAGACCTAAAAGGCCTAATAATTTACGTTTTTTAATATGTGCTAAAATTTTTAACAACTAACACAGATGTTAGTTGCTCTTTATATTAACGTCAGATTAATTATAGTTAAAAGATTTACAGAAAATTGTAAATAATTTTGAGCGGTAAATAATTATAAAGTTGGAAACTCTAAAACATCTTTCATTTGAAATTTAAAAGTAGTTTTATGAAGAATTCCTAGTACTTTTACTGATTCTGAGTAGGCAAGGCAAGGAAACGATGATTCCCGTGAGTAGGCAAGTATTAATTTGGATATTATTTTAGGGATTAATAATTATTATAGTAATATAAAAAGTAGGTGGTATCAAAAACAATTTTTCTTTTAATTATATCATGTATATCTTTGATTTCATTTTCAAGTTTTTTATTTATAATAACACATGAAATAGAATATTTCATTAAGTTCCTTTATTTGTTTTTCCTTATTACTTTATCTTTTGTACATTTATTTTTTATACTTTTATTATTTTGTTTTTTAATTCAGTAAAAGATAAGTCATACGAGTACATTATTAGTAATTCTTTCCAACTGTGAGTGAAGACATCATACGAAACTTTGTCAGTTAACCTTTAAACCGATCCCCAGTTTCGGATTATCTCTTACGCTCACAGACCAATTGTTTAATCTCTCTGTAATAAGCGAGATTAAATTGGTATAAGTGTTTTAATGTTTAAAGACTTTTGCCATTCATCAGTCGTCAAATATTGTCGTAAATAACCAGTTGTTGTGTCTACACTATGTACGATTTATTTGATAAATCATGAAAATTTCCTCAAGTAATACAAACAATAGAAGAACAAGAATAGATACAGTGTAAGTATTTTTTTTTTATGAGTTTTTTTTAATTTGCAAATTAATATTAAACGTCTTTCTATTTATTACCTTATTATAAATACAAACCTAATCTGTTCGAAAACTACAAACAGGATTTGAGTTTCCAAGTAAATAATGTTAAAGGAGCTCTGCAGATAGAAAAAACTTTATAATTTGCTTACCTTTATAATATAGTTATAATAACCGCTCCGTTTTCTCTTAATCCAACGCGATTTTAGGAACCTGTGCTTTGAAAATTTTTCCTACCCTAAAACTTGCCGCTGCTCATGTTATGGTAACAAGTATCAAATTGTATTATTGAATAGTGTTTTAAAACTCAAGTCACATAAGAAATTAATACTCAGAGAGTAGCTGAATACATGTACAATGAATATGATAATCTCTCATTACAACAACTTCCCTTTATCGAATACAAAGTATTATAATATAAAATACGATCGTTCTATACGATAAATTTTATAAAAAGGATTTATACTACTAAGAATCTTCCTTTAGAAAGAAAATTTTGTTAGTAGTGTATTGAGTTCTGTTTCAATGTTATTTTAACCTTTAATTAGGTTCTTGTATTAATTGTTTTATGAAACGCTAGACGTTTATTTTTTCAATAATCTATTTGAGAACTGGAAGAATAAATAACATCTTAAGAGAAACTACGTGAGAATTGATCAAGTAATAATAAGGAATTTTTTTTTGGTTCTAATGGCCTTATTCCATAAGAGCAAATTTTACTTTACCTGCAAAATAAAGGAAGAAAAGTTATAATTTTTTTATTATAAGTTAGATAGGTTTATAACCTATAAATTTAAGTCAGGTAAATTAATTAAAGAGACAGAATTAGAACTTCAAGAAAATTATCAATGTACTTTATTAACCTTTTGAGTTAGCCTTTAAGAGGAAACTCCTATGTACGATAGTGGACGACTCTCGTTTTTGTGACGTTAAAAAATTTAATAATATCAGTGCTTTATTTCACTGCTTTACGAAATACTGTTTACGAAAAAACAAGGATACCTTTTTGTTTGTAGAAATATGTTATCTTGTGTGTTTGTATTCTCGTATAATTGTAGAATAATATAAAATTAATTGAGCTCCAATAAAAATAAAATATTATGAAAATTCTCGAATAAATAATAAAGTAATAATAAAGTAATAGTCATTGTATTATTATAGTTTTCCTCTGATATGACATTGACCTCTTTTGTTATTGAAAGCAATTTATTAGGAACTATAAATCTCTAATAATTTATTATTAACCTTTTTAATATTTCTTATTACGCACGCTGTTAGTCTTACTCAGTATCGATTTCCTTAAAAAATAAGAATTCAATCAAATTGAAATTACAAACAAGAAAAAAAATTATGGCTATATTGTCAATACACATTTTCATTATTAAAAACACTTAAATACTTATGTCGTATACTAAATCGTGAACCAGCAAGTGGATTTTATCAGTTTATCTAAATATTTGTAACCAACATTTTTACTTCACTCATGTAACTTATATTGAAATGAATCTCAGAAAAAAATTTTGGCGTCTGCAATTTAAGTACTCAGATAAAAATGTACAAAGAAATTTATCGAAGAAATAGATTAATAAAAATATACGTTATAAGTACTATAACCAACAAATAATTTAGGTCTGAATAAATTACATGTAGAACGAAGTCATATAGTGTAACCTTTGAAGGTCTAGATAAAATTGGAGTTAATTTAGCGCAGAAACTGACCTTTACAGGGAGAGTCGCCTCATTATCTTGACTTAGACAACGTAGCTTTACATGGTAAACATATATGGTAAAAGTTATGGTAAACATTGTGTTTTTAAAATGCGATGCTTTTCTTTCTTGTAAATCACTTTAATTTTAAAATTATTCTGAAATCCTAAAAAAAAATTAATTAGTCATAATAAGTCATAATTTAAACTATTATTTAGGATATTTTTTTCTACACGTAACACGTAAAAAAACGATTGTTTCTTGTAAACTCAATGATGTCATTATTGTTATTAAACTAATATAAGATAACTTTCGTGACCAATATTATAATTGTTTGTTGACCCGAGTAATCAATTATTATTTTCGCCTTCAAGATCATACCTAATATAGTTGTATCTATCTACGTTGAGTAACTGATTTTGTACGTGAGTATTGTTTTAAAATTAATAATTCATTAACTTTAGTTACTCAACAGCCTTTGAATTACCCGGATTTAATAAAAACAATAAAAATCCCAAGCTAGAGTTTTTATTAAATTATATAATGCTATTCTGTGCTGTATCTTCAATTAATTTACAATATAACATTGCCTTCTCATTCATGTCTCATAGCATACTACTACACATGTCTGTAGATAATATGAGTATTATTGAATATTAGTTTTTCATATCGATGCTTGCATTTCACTGAATCCAATTTCACTGGATTGGATTTTTATTGCATTCAATTTTCCTTTCCTGCACTCTCTACATATATATAATAGACATATAAAAATGAGAAGTATTCCTTTACATTTTGATTATATTAGAATTTATATATATAATCAAAATGTCAGTAATAAATGGTTATATCCGGTATATTCAAGTATTCATATTACATTTAATAAACTACGTATCACATTTGGCATTTTAATTTTAAAGTAAACAAATTTTAAGTCGAAAATAATTTGAAAATCCTTCACGAAGTCTGTATATAGAAGATTTTTTCCCGAAGCTTGTATAATATGATGATAAATAGAATTAGAAAAAAAATATAAATCCCCCTTCAAATCATGGATGTATTCTGAAATAGGCGGGAGTGAAGTAAAGTGATAAACTTTATTGGTTGTTACCGTCGAGTCACGTCGCTAAGGTTCGGTATTTGTTATCTAAAGCCGCTGCGTAACGTGCTGATATCTTTGGTAAAGTACACATTACCTTATAATAAAATATTTGTGCTACCTATAACGTTCGTTGCTTCTTGGATTTGTGATTTTTTTATTTTGGATAAAATATTTTTATCCGCATTAATTTTGGTACTGTTATTATATCTTAAAATAGTTTTTAACTACACAATTAGTGCTTAAAAAGTTTTAGAGTAGACGAGCTTATTTATGGAAAAATTAGTACTTCGATAATTTTTAAGTTAATAATTTATTATAAATATTAAAGAATATTTGTTAAATTATAATATATTGTTTGTATAGAATTCCTCAAAGCGAACATTAAGAACAATATTTACCTGAAATAATTGCTTTGATTTACCATGAATGTTAGTTTAGAACTTGTTTTTCTCAATAACTTTTCAAAGGAAACTTTACTTAAATTATTATCAAAATATTAAATTACAACAACGAGACAGGCAGAACACGTGACACAAGAAGACCGCAAAACTACTTTATTACCTCTTTGAGACTTGCAGTTGTTACAACACTATGTAACGAACCAACTTTCAAATCAAAATGTTGGCCGTACGTAATATGACTTTGTAATAACACGTGTAGTAACCTTTTATAGTGCGTTTGTTTTTAACCTCTATATATTGACGCCTAATACTTGCAATTGTTTTATTCTTAGCAACATTTACAAATATCTTTTAATATACATGGTCCGATTCGATTTTACAGGACTTAACACAGTGAAAATATCGTTAAAAGAAACCTCAGAGTCGATAAAGAAACGAATATTCACCCAATAAGAAATAAATCACAGTCGTTAGAAGTTTAATTAAACATTTTAGTTAACTTTTCCACGAGTTGCCAAATCTAAAGGGTTTATTCAAATTTCAGTTGAATATTAATTTTCAATAACATCAATTATTATTAATATTCATTGAAATTATTATATATTTAAATTTTATTATATATACTAACTAAATTTATATTACAAATATAGAAATAAAACCTAAATAAGATAAAACTTAATACTCTTAATAACGCAGGTTGTTACACCTAAAATACATTTCACTTTAGTATTTAAACCGACGTATAACACAGTCACCGAAGTGCTTTAATACGGTTCATGCCTCCAATGCCTCATGCATCGAAAGCTTTGAACTTGTTTGCTGTATTCTGTTGGTACTTAATAAACAAGCTTGCTAGAACGTTGCTACTTGTAAGGTTGGTCGTTTATTATTTTACTGATATTAATAAACCTATGCAGGTATCATAAGTAATTTTTATCAAGACAATTATTTGGGTTTTTTGTTTATTTTTGTCTCCTAAAATTAATGACATCTTACCGGACTTATCCTTGAACTTCGAATCATCTTTGTGTATTAATTAAAAAATATTATGTTTTTTTTATATTTTAAATGTATGTAAATATCTTTATTAACCATTGTTGATGACCAACAAACTAGAATAACTAAATGATTGCGTGAAATAATTGTAACGGAAAGAAATAAAAATCTAATTTTATAAAATACATCGCGAGTCGGGACACTTCTAAGTTAATGCACAATATGTGTTTTAAGCATTGAACATACGAGTATTACCAAGTGCTATATTAAAAAAAATACTAAATAAAAATATACCTTGATACCATAACATAAAATATGTTAAGCCATATCGTTCAAATATCTTCTTTTCATAAAGTGCCTAAGTACCTAGTTTGTTGCTTTTTAATAATAAATCTCAATATTATTTAAGCTGGCTTATGGTTTTACTTGTAGAACAAAATAAAACAATTAATCTAAAAGACTTTACTTTTTAAAGATAACAGTCAAAGTTAAGCAACTTACGTACTTTGCTTTTATAAAATTAAAAAGATATATTTTGTCCATGACGTGATAAAGAGCAACTGTCAAAGAGTAGCCTCACCGCCCTGCATGATCAACGTCCTGTTTATGAATTTATAAAAGCTTTATACAATAACTTCATTCTTTCGAAGCTTGTAATTTGTTAATAACATTTCAGGATAAATGATTAATAAGATAATTTATAAGATAAAGACCAGAGATAAAAGACCAATATAGATATTACATGAAGATAAGCCTCATTTTAACTGTGAGACTGTATGATATTTATTTTATTGATTTTTCATAAAGTATACATTGACTTCGTCACAACACACAACAGTAACAAACAATACGACACAAAGGTCAGTGCAAGTTACCCGCCCTAAAGTGTATGTTGAACTCTCTTTACAGCTGCATTTTATTTATGACATTATTAAAATATGAAATTTATGAAATAAAAAAAAAACTTTAAACTATTTTCTATCGGCTCGTGGTTCGCAACTGAGAATTAGAATGTATCATTCTTGTTATTATATTTGCTTAGCTCTAATTTAAGAATTTTATCGACATTCTTCATCAAGTCATTAAAAATATATATTTTTGAACGTTACATAATTATACGTTGACATTATCTCACCACATCCCTCACTTACAACAGTATTATACAGTTCCATTTAATTTTTTATACTTTTAAAAATAAAATGGAATGCGATCCAAAGATTTTTTAAAAACTAATTATAATGTAGAATATTCATTTTACGGATTTAGGAAAATTAAAAAAAGATTTAATGAAATTTAAATAGTTCAGCCAAAACAGCAGGCTATATACCAAAAACGATAATAATTACAGTATTATTGTTATTATTGTTCCAGAAGCTTAGCAAATGTCACATTATGTGATATTGAACTACCCTTAAAGAGGGTAATTCATTTCAAATCCTATTGAAATATTTCTTCTCCTTTGTGGCAACTTCTGCTGATGGCTAAAAAGTGCGTCACATCTGATATAATAGAAAGCTATTTTTCACAGTCAGAAGCAATTGCTGAAAATAATGTTCAGATTGGTGCTACAGTGAACAATCTATTGGTTGAGATTTCAAGTTGTATATAAATAAAATATATAAGAAAATCGACATACATTTCTGGTAGTTCAAATACCTTAAACCTATATCGTTTACTGTATCCGATACAGTGTAGAACAGTCACTGTAGGCGGTTTATCGTTTCTTGGTGTGTGTTGCAATGTTGTATAAGAAGCAACACGTATTTATATTAGTTTAAGTCTTAATCTATTTTAAAATATAAAACCTTAACCTATAAGAGACCGACAAACGTGGAATTTATCAACGTAAATTACAAATAGTTTTCACGAATAATATAATAATACAAATATATATTACAATAAATAGATCTAGGCTCCACCAATGTAGACCATGGATGTTATTGTGCATTTTTCAATCTTGGATGGAACCTAAAAAAGAATGTGCAGGCACATTACCAAGCTTCAGGAATATCCTCTCGTTAATTTAGAGATTTAGAGACTTGTAGTTTAATACTCTTCACTTAGATTTTAAGTTTGAAAAAGATTGGGACAACTTTAACTATGACTATGATCTGAAAGTTTTAATAAGCACGAGGCAATGTCAAGATCAAAATATTTGCTTGTCTCTTGGCTTGCAGAAGACTATCAGTGAAAAGGCTGCCATTTTAAAGGCTGTGTTACTTGATCATAGAATACAGTTTTAGATATTATTCATCTATCTATCATCTATCATTTTATCTGTATTTCTTATAAAGACTTTTTCTGGCAACAAGAAAAAAGTTGGCTATGAAGAATTGTGGAACTCCTAAAAAGGCTATAGTTGTCATCTTACCATATAAAGTCAGAAAAAAACATTCTTGACACTTTAAACAAGGGGCAACTTTTAATTGTCAAAATTCTTTATTACTCTTTTACATAAATGAGGATAATATACAAACTATCAAAATTCCCCGCATTCGCTAGGTTGCCAACACCGAAATAATATTATTCTTCTGAACAGTTGTGAACGTTTCAATACAACTGTAGTTCAGTAAGTTGTTTGTTAATTTTACGTAAGAGTATTTTTTTTTTTACGCAAGATGCCAGTGTAATTTTTTTAAAGTTTTATTTTAACATTTTACTTCTGACACTTATCTCGGCAGGGAGCAGTTATAGAATAATCGAAAATTCGAAATCAGAACTCAAAAAAAGAATAAAGTTTGGAATAGAATAAATTAGAATAAAAATAAATTAAAATTTTTCCTGTTTCTGTATTTGCTTCACGGTTGTAGTTTAAAGGTATACAATACTTATAAAGTGAACCTGATTAAACCAAACCAACATGCATTTATGATTTAATTTTGATAGTGTAATGAACTTCAATTCCCAATAACCGACCGAAATGTTGGGTTAAATTTTAGTAGAAACACTTTTAATTTAAGGTTAATACTATTTTTAATTAACTCACTAACATTTTTTTCTATACGTCATTGATTAGGATTTAATTAATTATAAAATTAATTATTTTTGTTATGCAATAAACATCAATACAATAATACTTCTTATAAAACATTGGTAACAAATTCTTGTAAATCTTCACCAATCTAATGTCACCCGCCCATCTCGGGTGGGTGACATTAGATTGGTGAAGAGTAAATAATAAATATTAAATAATTGAGATTGACATTAAAGAAACCAAGGTCTCTTGACCAATACTGACCGTCAATATAAATATCGTTTTGAACATATCAACTTCTTCCTATTTTTGAACCAAAGAAAGCAATATTAAAAGTATTATATATGATTGTACATACATACAAAACAAAAACTTCTCAACGAAGTAAATACCGAGTGACGAAAGCGAATCCACTGACAAAACTCCTGATATGAATTTTGCGACGAAAAAAACCACCAACATTTTTATTCACAAACGCCAACTTGCCTTGATCAATCTAATAAAATAAAATCAAAAATGCAATTTGTGCAACGTTTCGAGCACATTCACATTTTTTGTTTGTATTTTTTTGTTTGTTTTTTTGTTTGTTTGTTTGTTTGGCAACGTTCCGAACACATTCACATTTTTTGTGTTTGTTTACGTTTGTGAATAAAAATGTTCGTGGTTTTTTTCGTCGCAAAATTCATATCAGGAGTTTTGTCAGTGGATTCGCTTTCGTCATTCGGTATTTACTTCGTTGAGAAGTTATTGTTTTGATATCAATAGTTTTGTAAAAGGATTGGAAACAAAATGCTGTGCGATTATTTTTCATGCAAATATATACTCATTTATTTGGAATAGTTGCCTCTGACAAAATGAGAGTGTTTTGGCTCAGAGGATGAGCGTTGTAATGACAAAGACGAGACCTCGAGTTCGATTTCCACAGGTGCCCGATTTTTTATTTCATTTGATTTTTTCAGTTTCCATTTATTTTTTTAATTCATTGCTTCAAAACAGAATTTCTTCAGTATTCGGATTTTTTTCTGTAAATTTTGTTTTATTGTTACAGACGGCAATGCGTTAGTGAGTTTATTCACTGTGCAACTAGCATTGAATTTTAACCGTGTTGTGAGTACGATTCTGGCTTTAAAAGTCATTTTTTGGCCATTTTGGTCATTTTTCATGATTTTTTGAAGTTCTCACGGCCATATCTCAAAATAACGAGTTTTCCCAGATATATGCTATATACCAAATTTTAGCACTAATTTGGGGCTACGAATGAGGAAATTTTCGAAAAAATCGTTGGCGCCGTTTTCGAGAAAATGGCCGATCTGTCCCCAGCCAGTTGGCCATTTTTTGCCTTTTGACCAAAAATGTCACGCTAACAAATGTTTTTGCCATTAAAATGGACATTATTCAAAAGATGAGCTTGAGACCTTTCCAATGATGCCCAATTTGTCAATGTACGTCAACTGGTTTGGCCACAGTTATTGCACGAAAAATGGCCATTTTTGGCCTTTCGAGGGCTTTCCACGGCCAACATGGCGGCCAAATCGAAATGTCGTAGAACGAAAAAGTCTTAGTTTTTGATGTACTTCAATCCCTGAAAGTTTGAACAAAATCAGTTGAAACTACGAATATACCCACACACAGACAAAGTAATCATCGATGGAGGCGCCAGTCAAAATTTTCAAAATGTCATATCTCATCAACCGGTGGTCGGATTTTAGCGTTTTTGGGCTTGTTGAAAAGGTTTCGACGAGGACCTTTAGGAAAATCTTTCAAGGTGGAAATAAGTGATTTTATACTGGTGCGGAGCCAAAAACTAAATTTTAGTCTCATTTTTCAAACGGCCGTAGAGGTGAGGCGGTAGGTATATTGCTAAGTGTAAATGCATTTTCTGGGTCTATGGGCCAGGAGCTTTCTAAAAATACCACACTCATACCAGAAGGTCTCCTGTATAAAAAAATCGATATTGCGCGTATATATACAGAGTTAGACTTTCAGCACTATGGGTGCTTTCGTCACTCTGAGCTAGCTAACGCCCGCTTTGATGTACATAAATAATTATTTTTTATTCCAAATATTGAGACATTTGACTTGCTCTATGTGCTCCGTTTCAAACGAAGAGGAAAATGGCTAAGAATAAATTTATATATAGTGCCGTAAATTTTTGTTTTTATTATGTGTCAAAACTTTTAATTATAACTTTCGAAGTTATATGTAACTTAAAAAAAGCGTTTGAGTATAAACATGTTTTATCTAAAGTAAGATTAGCAGAATTTTGGTTATTTGTTGTGCATAGAAACTATTATAATGTTCATAAAACCTCTTTAATATCTTTTGTTATAATTTGTTAAATTAACGAACAAACCCATTTCCTTGCTCTTTACTTTGTGGTAATTGTACTAATTAGCTTTCATATGTAGCCTATTTCTGTATATAGTGTGCAAGACCACATATCTATGTTTTTATATATTATATTTTGTAGAAAAAGTGAAATAAGGTAAAACTTTATCTTTTAAAGGATATTAATATAAATAATATCGCATCCTTATGTTGAATTAAAAGTATTAACAATATTGTTACAAAATGTAATTTTCGTTGAAGGTATATCAAGTATCAAGTGATAAATTTTGTTTAATTAGGTTAGGTACCTCAAACTAACCTTGAACGTTTTAGAGCTTTATAAGAATTTATAGAACGGGACGTTAATTTTTATAGCAGCGTATCAACTAGGGACTCTATCGTCTACTAGTAACTTCCACCGCTGAATTTACGAACGTTAAATATTATTAAGATATTATATACTATAATTATCAATACACATTAAATGGAAGTTTTATTATATTTTTCAGATTAAAAACTGTACCAAGGTATTAACTATACCAAGGTATAGTTTTACGTTCTCGTAACAATATTTTTTTATTTACCACCATACTTGGATTATGGTGTCGTGGTGCCTCAATAGCAATTTAGCATGTATCTTCTTTATAATCGAATTTTATATATATCTTCTTTATATCGAGAACAATAGAAGTAAGACCAAGTATTTCATAAACTTGACGAACATTTACATCCAGCCTCAATTTTGGATGCGATATCGAGGATCTGCGTTATTATATACCCCCTACAACCAGCCCACTTACGCTATAGCGACGCAGGACTATATTGCCACAAAGGCAGATTAATTTTATAGATATTAATTGTTGTTACATTTTCGTATTAGAAATCAATAGAAACGGTTAGAAACCAAAACTGATTAAAAATAAGTTAACATTGATTATTAACCTCATAAAATTTGCGTTAAATTCTTATAAAATTTGAGAATTACATCTTATTTCCTATTTTCAAAACACGCAAGTCTTATAGAAATCATCCTAGGGACTTAATATTATCATTATAAATATAAATAAGTTATTAAAAATTTGTCTTCAATTATATATTATATTTTGTTTAGCGTAGAAAAAAATATAGATATACCTTATTAATCACCTAACAATATAAGTAATAATTGTATTTAAATTTCAATATGTCCTACAATTCCTTGTACAGAACTTTGTAACAAGTAATAGGTAAAGGTTAAATAAATTCAGACATCTACTCAGTTTGTCATAAGAAAGGAATTTTAGTTTTTATGAATTTTTGCCTTATGATAAGGTCGGTTAAACCGTACACGATACATTTTATCGAAACTTTGATAATGTTTTAACTTTCAGAAGTTTCAAGGGTCTTAACCTAAATAAAATTTTAATGAGAATATAAAAAGAGCATTATTTGCCAGTAACAGTATATATATATTATAACCTAAATTAAGACGTCTAATACCATATTTGTTAAATGAGTTTTTAGTGTTTATCAGATGTAATTGATAACTATTTCTAAATATCTTTTTAGTAAGTCTAAAGTCTGTCGTTTAATAATTAATCTCCCTCTTATTTGAGTTTTATAAGACCGCCCTGAGCATTTACAAAGCGCAGTTAGGAAATTGTAAACTTGTGCCAACAGCATTTTCTTTTAATCTTGGGGTATTTCTACAAATCGTTCTGTTCTTTTTATTTTTACTTCCAACAGAGAAATGTTAGTTACTTTTTAAGGGTTGGCTAATATTATTAATAAAATAGTTTAACCATGATTTTAGACAAAAAAATGTAATTAAATTAAAATAACGTTAACAAAAACCATGAGTTATTTTGACCATGACTATTATTAATTGAAGTGATGACAATTAATATAATTTCAAATGTAGAACGATCACTGCGAGGATTTTTAATAATTTATATTTATATTTTTGAATTTTTGTCTTCTAAGCCTGTAAAAAGAAATGGTAGATTATAGCTGCCTTATTCAGCCAGTAAGTTCATGGAGAAGAATCAGCAACAATTCTTCTAATACTCTTTTAAATCGTTCGTTTATATTATGAATTTATAACAGAAGTGATTATAGACTATTATGTGAGAACGAGGCACAACCCATTATATAATAAAGCAAAAGTCGAAAAGTATAATTTACTTTTCAAATTTTAAATAAATACTTGTCCCCACATTATGAAAATTTTGTTTTCTCATGAAAGATGAAGAAAAAAAGTTAAATACTAGTTTTATATTAAAGGATTTATTTATATACAATGTTATTAAACAATACCTTTCAAGAATAATAACAACGCTAGCATCATAAAGGATTTGTATAAATTAATATCTAAGAGGTACGAGTATGAAGGTAAGTGACAGGTAATTTCTTTTAATACTAATGTTGAGAAACCAAGAGGAAAATGAAACAGGTAAATTATTATTTTCTTACTACCATACAATCCTATTTATAATACTTCTTCTGTGCGAATAACAGCTGGTATATCAAATTAAAGCTCCAGAAAAAAAATTGGTTGTTTATAATCATTGGCAAAATAAAACTGAAACTTATCTCATAAATTATTTATACATCAATTTATTTGTTATTAAACAATCGTATAAATATCGTTTTCAGCCGACCCGTGCATTAAACAATAAACATTACTATTCGATAAATCCAATAAATTAATAGCAACACCAAATAAATGTTTTTAAAATATCGCATTATAATATTTTGCTACAAAGCGGTAGTTCGCATAACATAATAATTAATGAAAAATATAGCCCTAGCACAGGAAGGGAAAAGGAGGGTATTGGAAATTACTATATGGAAAGGAAAGGCTTTGAAACAAACCGTCATAACTGCTTTTCTATGCTGCTTTTTATTTTATTTAGAGTCAACTATGAGATGTATCAAAATAAGCCCATCTGTGATCATCAACTTAAAATAAGGCGACAAGGTTTCCAAACGCGCACTGTTCTGAGAACAAGTACACAACAAAATCAGTCGGGGATTTTTTTATTGTGATCACTATTTTACAAATGTCAATATATTTAGCAATGTATGAAGAACTAGAACCATCGCCATCAATTCTATAAGCTGGCCTAATGATTAGTTAATTATAACAAAAAAGAAACCCGTGTTTAGCAATACGAACAGTCACCGCAAGCAGCACCCGTTCACGAACAACACAAGATTTCCAATGAAATGAAATTTTATTGATGTCAACTGTTTCTTTAATATTTTCGTAGCATATATATAGCATACGCATTACTTGCAAAAAAATATGACTACAGTCTACAGCCAATTAAATATCACCGAAACAGACAGCTGGCTTACAGCTGACGGCTGACTCGGCAGCCATTACCGAACACTTACCGAATACTTAACGATTTAATAAATGAGTTTAGAAAAATTTCGGTATTCGAAGGTCGAAGAATTTTTATCTTTCCTGTCTTGGGCGCAAATTTCGCTACGTTCGTCTTTTTACGTATTTGTTCAATTTAACTTTTAATATGGTAAATAATAGTCGAAGGAGTTCCTTACTCACTTTTATTTGTTAGATATAGACAATAACTGTTTTCTGTTGCTAATTATCCATATAAAACCGAAAAAAACGTAGCCACTAGACGATAAAGAACTTATTGTAATCAAGGACTGCTTACGCATCACATAAGTTTGATAAATAAATAAATGCATATTGAAAAGTAAAAACGAGTTCGATTATTATTATTTATGTTTTACGTCAAACATAAAATGTTTTAAGCGAGACTTAAAACATAAAATAGTAATGAAATAAAGAAATGGCGCAGAGATCCTTGTATAAAACGGGTATATATTTGTTTATTGCTAATGGTCAACAACAAGGAGCTGTGCAATAACTTATTTTATACTTACCATCGCCTAATTATTAGTCATATTTAATTTAAAAGGCACAAATAAGAAGTTGAACTCAATGCTATCGATAGCAGTCTGTTAAATATGAATTTATATCAAATAGTTTTTCACAGATCACCGAGTAATAGACACGGTACTGCCTTAAAGTTTTTTCACAAAGTAGCCGTTGACCTTAATCTTATGAATATAGGGTAAGTAACACCATAGGTTAGCTATTTATGATAAATATATGCTTGAAATATTTAGAAAACTATTATAAAGCCAATATTTTATTATATATTATATCTTTGTATTTTTACATTATCAAGTGTTTGATATTATTCCAAGGGATATATGTTCAATGATAGACTTTTAGGCGAGTTATAGATCTTAAAAAAGACATCATTGAATTTAAAATGCACAATAATTGTCAGTGTCAGCTCTGATAGTAGCCTAGTTTTAATAAAGATATAAAAATCATTCAGTACTGAATGATACATAATGTCAATGTTTTTATAACCCCTTATAGAATGCACAGTAATCGTCTCTCGTACTTGTCATGTGACAGATTGAATCAGTGAACAGCCCTATTTCACTGCTTAAAAATTCTGTTACGAAAAAAACAGGCTTTCGTAATGTAATGATGTTATCCTTATGTAACGTGTATTTGAATTCCGTACAATTGAACAACAGAAGTACTTGCAACCCAGATAAAATAAAAGATAGGAAAATATTTTATAATAACGAATATGTCCAGCCTTATTTAAGAAATGTGACATTCACTGGAATGTTTGTAACTTTTAATAAATATATTGTTAAAAGCAATTTATTAAAAGTTTTTACTGAAATATTTTTTCTGTTTGTGGCTAATACTGATATCGCCTATAAAAAAATCTAGAAACTATCTAAATATTTAAATAAATATTTTTATATAAGATATAGCTAAATATTTTACTTAAAATATATTTTTTTCTGTATTTCCGATTTTCAAAGAATTGTACTCACAGCTTTAACATGCGCTACTAATGAACTGAGAAAATAAAATCTTTTACCAGATTTTAGTCCTTATTATTATATTGCTTTTAATAAACCGTGTGGTTAAACGTCTACGTAAATGATAATGAAAGGTCCTTTTAATCTACGTTGTTGTACCGACATTTATGAATTGAATCTTAACGTCCTAACTACATACTTGGCTAAAGCGAAAAAAAAACAAACAAAACATCCGGTCGTTACTTTAAAAATATAAAAAAGTTATTGGTTTTTAATTGTATACCAAAATAATGAGTTATTTTGAGCCTTATGGTTTTAAATTAGCTGATAAATTACGCCGGTCTTGTGATTTACGAAATTAAGATTTATTAAAGCTAATAGCGATATCACAATAGAATTTTTAGTCAATAGATAGAATTTACTATCAGTCAAATATTTTAATAAAAAGATGAATATCTATTTTAATAATTTTTGTCTATTTACAGATCAGAAAATCGCTATCATAAGACTATTGCAGTTAAAATCTGGTTATATCACATTACACGTTTTAATTTTGAAATAACATTATATTTGATTAGAATTACAAAATAAAAGCAACTTTGTTTGAAAGTGAAAAGTATAAGTAATATTTTTATACGTTTCTTTTTTAGACTTGCGTGTCCGGGAACTACTCTGATTTCAGTCCTCGAAAACAAGATGTGAGTTTCATAGTACATTTTAAGTAAGTATTGGATAAAAAAGGAATGAGAAATTTATAAGAATTACCTTTTTTTAATATAGAAAATTTATATTAAGTTTTACGATTACTAAACGAGGAAGGTTTGTTTTTTAAGTTTTAGTAATAAAAGTCAAATGAAAATCGGAGATGAAAGTTTCTATGGAAATCTGCTTTTTCTAAATATAATACTACAATTTATTGTATAATCAGATAGATCACGCAAACAATATCGCTTATAGAACATCTTTCACGTTTAAAGAGCTAAGATAATACTTTTTACTCCAGGGTAGGTCTCTTAGAGAAAACTATTACAAACAATCTGTACAAGGATTGAAATGAATAATATAGTATATATTTACATATATAAGTAAATGGTACACATATATAGATATATTTATATATATATATCTATATATGTGTGTATATAAGCTAGTGTATGTATAATTGTAGTAATTAGGTGTTTTACTGCGATAGATAATGTGAGTTACTGCAACCGCAAACCACATCCAAATCACATTCAGGCACTTGATCGCCGCAGGTATACATTTCACAAAACTGGACTCGTGGACATTGCCCCATCGTACAGATAAAAGAACAAAAAACGTGGAAGAAAAAACTTTCCATTAACCCCAATGAAGAAACGTGGAAGAAAAAACTTTCCATTAACCCCAATGAAGATACTCATAAAAATCTCCAAATATAAAGTTCAGTAAAAATGATAAACTGTAATCTTACACAAGACATTACGTTGGTGACATATTGATTAATAAACAAATTAAATAATCAACCAATAAAGGACAGTTCAGTTTTACACACAATGATTCAACTTGAGTCATTATGTTTAAATCATATAAAAATAAAACTTTATTTTAAATATAGATTAGCTAAAATATTTATTTAACACAATTTACATGAATTCAGTAAATTAAACTCCTTTAATAAAATTTCTTTTGAGCTTGTTAAACCTTTTGTCATACAATCCATAACTATATCTTCTCTTCCAATCAGGACAAAAATCTTTCAGGACTGAATTTTGTTAAAATAACACAAAAAATGTAATTTTGTTAAAATAAACAAATTCGCGAATAGAATGTATCAAGTTGTATTTGTCTTGTTCTAATTTAAGGAATTGGATAGTCCTTAAAAATATACACTTTCTTGAACGCCTCATAACTTAACATTAACTTTATCTCATGAAGTACCTTACTTACAACAGTTAGTACAACTTCGCTGAAAAATAAATAAAAGTAGATATTATCATATTTTGTAGATATACGGAAATATAATAAAATATAAGCTAAGACTATTTTTCTTAAATATACATTTTCCGTACTCAAAGGATTAAAAAAATGAATGTTTAAAGATTAACCAAAATAGAGAAGTCTTTCGGTCTACTTCCGAAATATAATAAATGTTACTTCTAATGGACTGTTATTAAGTCGTGTGTGATATTATTGACTTCTTCTTAAAGTCAACGTATTCCGAATCCCGGTTATGTCTGAGGACAATTGGTGGAAGGTGCGTCATATCATACATAGTAGAGGACTATTAGACTCACTCAGAAGCAATTTCTGAATATAATGTTCCAAATAGAACTACATTGAACAGAGTGTCATTGATAATGTATTAATATATGAAAATAATTTAGCAATAAATGTTTAAATTATAAATTGCTGGAAATTTCAAACAAATATTAAAGAATAAAATAAAGTGTACTTATAAAAGAATAATGTGTACTTATAATTTGTCGTCTATGTAACACATGTATTCATCAGTCATTGTCAAGCGGCGGTCTATGAAGTAGGGCTATCTTCTAACTAGTTAGTTACTTCGTTGATAGTTAAATTACGTGTTGAATTAACGTATTAGTGTAACCCTCTTAATAAATTTGGGATCAATATCAAATATAACAACCACTATACATTAACCACTGAAATGTTAAGTTCAAAGTCAGCTCGTAGTCTTGATTTAGACGTCGTCTTCAATGAGTTGATGTACAAGATATTGACATAATTTATGCCGTTTACTTATTTGACATCTCATCTTTCAGGTTGTATTTGAACCTACATGATCGTATATAAACTTATATGAAATAGAAACAAATATAAACTTTTCCAATATCCATATCGATGTAACGATTGTGGTTAAAAGGTAATTATGAAATGTTTTCATTCGAACTAAGCCACATACAGTTATGTCAGCAATGTTCTCTGTGCGCTTAAATTGAGGTTACATTTTGAGATTGTTATGCGAATAAATACCGTTTCCCAATAACAGGCTCTGAAAGACTTTCATTAATTTTGTAATAATTTATCCTTTAATGTATTGCTTTATGTAATCTTGATTTGTATAATTTCAGGGTTAGAAATTTAGAGGCATAATTGCAAATTGGAAATTATTTATGAGGCTCAGTTATAGAATTCATTATCCACTGGCTAATCTTGGACTGTAATCTTAATCTAGTCACCAGTTTTTAAAATGATTTAATTAAAAGTAAAGTAACATGTAATATAGTATGGTTCCGCTTGTTTGATTGCATAATTATTATACAAGGCTGATAAGAAAGTTATTATCAAGTTTTATGATATGAAATTCTTGTAGACACCCCTGAGTACCGGTTAGAGAGGATTGACTACTAATTAATAATGAACATCATATCCCGCTACTTTTCTAACCCTCATTATAAATATCATTTAAAATATTCCACCGTTCAACGTCAATATAGTTAACATTTAATAACCCAAATTTATTATAAAACTAAGGACTATACTGACGATAACCCAACGTTGAATATGGCAATATCAATAGCAATAATCAACTTACAACTTTGCATATGTTGCTCTTAGACATTAAGATCACTCTTGTCTAGTTGTCATCAATATTATAATATGTCGACAGAGAACAATTGAGATACTTACTATTTTAAGGTTTATCTGAAGTGAAATTTGTTTAATTTATTGGCTTCTATTATTTTCATACACACACACATCATATTTATACAGTGTATAAAGTAAATGAGTGGGATTACTATTTTTAAGAAATAAAACTAAAACAAACAACATATTTTTCTTAATGTGGCGGGTTTATTTAAATGATCCAGTGGAAACAGTAGATCTGATGGACATATGGCAAAAGAACCGCAAGCTCTTGTTCACCCACAGATTGTACAAGAGATTTAGATTGAGAAATTGAGATCTTAAGTTCTCATTTTCACAGGGATCACTGAATCAAATATTATTACACAGATTCAAGATTTTATGTGAAATCAACTTGTGAAATAAATCATTTTGTAGGCTTTCATTTGAAAAACAAGAGCGTAATGAAATGATTCCAAACAAAATAATAAGCAAGATTTATTTTAAGTGGATTATTAGAAAGCGAGAATAATTCGTACGTAAAATTTGATACTTACGATGCTCAAGCTTCGACGTTTTAATAAAAAGATTAAATATTTTATAATTTAGTAGGACCGTAGCTAAAATTACCTGCTATAATACTTTATCATTAATATAGTTGCTGTTTTTTTTAAAGATAACTTTGTTATATTTTATTCTATTCGTGCTATAAATACTGTGAGGGTAAATTATATAGTAGTGTCATGGAAAATATAAATAACAATAACTGATGTCGTTTAAAAATAAGATAACTTTGTTTATTAACACCATTAACTTTGTTACAAATTCTTAAGAAACTTCAGCTATAACTTGAGAATTTGATCTTATTAGCTATCTCAAAACTCGTCAGTTTATACTTCACACCGAGTGACTATTAAAGGTTTCTGTCTCATGGTTTATTTCTGAACATTTTATATTTTACAATGAATTAACTAAACAATTTTTTTAAATAAATCTTTTATTTAATTGCTAAAAAGAAGAAAATAAACTTTCATTAAGTAAAACTAATCCATTTAATAAATATATTACACTATTTATTAAATGATATAAAAGCTTGTAGCGAGATTTACCTGTTTATTAACTAGTTTTGCTTGACATACTACTTATAAACAAATTTATAAAAAATATTTCTTATACAATATGCAAAAGCCGCAATGGCAGTAGTAATATTATCTTTAATTCAAATCCTTTGATAAAAAATGTCAAATGCTATTCCAATTAATGACGCAAGCTGTTGCCAGTTGCAAAACTAGAAGAAGAAGAGCTACTCTCTCTCACCTGCAAATATCCATATGTCTAACAGTAACTAAACCTTTTAAATAAAGGAACAATAAAATCTAAACCTACAAATTCCTATTTCTATTTTTTGCAAAATAGCTAACACAGATATGAATGAGTATGAGTAAGGTTTGGTTTTTTTCCGCTATTATTATTCTATATATGTAATTATTTTCTGTTTCTTTATGGGTTAGATCTTTTAACTTCTCAGATTTATAAATAGTAATTTTTTTTTTCAAAAATAGTAAAGCCTAGGTGTAGCCAATCAGATGCGACTCATATAAGAGCCAGTTCAACATGAAATTGTAATAAGAGAATCGTATTTCAACGAAAGAACTGGATGCCAAATCAGTATGTTTTCTATTCTGACTGTTAAAAGTGATATTTAGCAAATAAGTATAAACCTAATACTTTTACTATTAAGCTAGTACTTACTTATTGTCCGATCAATCCGAGATCCAGAGATGCAGTCAATCTGTAACAATACATGCGCGACATAAATAAAGAAACATTAAATATAATGTTATTATTAACAAGTAAAGTATGCCGGAACACTTAAGCTAGCTTAGATAAGAGATAGATTTGAATGTTCTACATTATAAATCTGGATTTCTTTTATTACAATAATGCCGAAACTACATTTTGTACCCTGCATTAAAATTTTGAGAATATATTCAATGTTAATAGTTATCTATACCCCTATAGATATTAATTTTTTGTAAGCCAAGCTGAAGAATAAATATTCATTATATAAAATATTGGCAGATTGCGTGATATACATTATGGAAAACTATGTATCGAATTCTTCCCTCTTACATCCCACGCTCCGAGAGAAAGAAAGAGAGAGAGAAAGTTACAATATTAACTCCAATTTAAACTTAAACTGTCATAATAGTGATCGCTATGTTAAGATGATTAGATCAAGATCTTGCACTTCGTATTTGTATCAGGAAATTAAGAAAGGAAAAAGATAAACTTGTATTTTGGAGAGTTTCATCTTTTGTTTGAAATATTATTATGTAACAGAAATCGCAATCTATTTACCATTATTTTATTCTATTGTTCACTTATTCATCAAAATTTTGGGTTTATGAGGATTTTTTAAAGAAATGTATACTATATATTAACAGAAATGAAGCCACACTTTATTTTTAAAATAGATTATAGTTTATAATATCTGCAATATAAAAATAAATATATATTCTTTAATTTATTTATATTACATTTTACATACAAATAGTTCTGCAAACATAATCAATTTAAATTTTAACTTTGACAAATCTCACACTATTATGTATTATGTGTTCATATAAGTAATACTGAAATTTACTTTTGACAAATTGTTTAGTATTGTTCATTGATAACATTATGATCTTATACATCTGATACGCGAGCATCAGCTTCAGCGACGCTCAATGTGTATATATACTCACTCTCTGTCTGATCACAACCTGTTATAATAAATCTAAATGAAAACAATTATTAAAAGTAGTATACTCAAGGGCACATCTTAATAAAATATTAATATATTGTAGAAGATAATTCAGATCAACCGTTGAAGAATTGAATATAAGCCAGTGCGGGTAGATGCTCGGGCTCACTTTTTGCGTCACTCTCGACTCGTTCGGTTGTCGTCATTTTGTATCGCGTGTTTAGTGATATTTTTTGTACGTGAATAGACTTTGTGTTTTTTAATTGTAAATTCATTTTCTTATTATCGTTTTGAATGTATTGAAGTTGTTTTTTTAATTAAAGAATTAGTGTAATTTGTTATTTTTGTGAAGTTTCTAATAACAACCATTACATTATTCTGTGATTGTTTTTTTTTAAGTGAAATTAATTGAGGTGTACTAGATCAGAAGTGGGATGGGATTATCGTGATCCTATCCTGCTCGTCCGTTCTGATTCTGCTTACGTTAAAATTTTACGGTTTCTTTTTGTTAACTATCAATTCGTGATTTTTATTTTATTCAGTTTTCGATATACCTACATTGTGTATAATGTCTGATCGTAATTATCGTAAACGTGAAAGTCGCAGGAGAAGTCGTGATGATCGACGTAGTAGACATCGCGATCGTTCCTCAAACGGTCAATTAAGGCGCGATATGGAAACAATGTTAGATCGTCTCCGATCTATTGAGAATCGGGTAGCTGCGCGAAATACACCGCCACCGGTGCAGTGTGAAGTGAGGCCCGTGCTTTCACCAGTACCACGTCACGAACCGATTGAACGCGGCGCGACCTCCTTAGTTAAAGGTTTTGGACTGTCTACGCATAGGGATCAACAGTCTATGACTCCGTCGATCCCTCCGCCTTCGCGGGGTGCCCCGGAAGCACTGTCTGTACCGGACTTAGACTCGGAGCGTAATACCACTCATATAAGTGTTCCGTCGACGTTTACTGACCGTATTGTAGATGCTATCCGCGCAATTAATACCAATAGTTCTTTAAATACAAACTGTTACATTTCTAATTTTGATCCAAATTTACAGAATATCGATGATTGGTGCGAAGAGGTGGAACGTGCCAAATCGCTGAATAACTGGAACGATTACGAATGTCTTTCACGAATCGGTAACTGCCTTAAGGGGGACGCTAAGTCATGGTTAAGTGAGTGGGTGACCGCCGAACGTAGTTGGTCCAATTTTAAGAGGGAGTTTAAGCCTTTGTGTCCAAAAGTTCCTGACGTCGCCAATATTTTGTTTGACGTAATGAGCACTAATTCGGATAATTACGTTTCGTACGCCGATTATGCTCGCCGGTCACTCCTTCGTTTGCGAATTGTAAGGGGACTAAGCGATGAATTGATTACAGCCATTGTGATTCGCGGTATTAACGACCCCCATATTAAGGCATGTGCCACAAATGCCAAACTATCTCCAAACGATCTCGTAGATTTCTTTTCTAATTATGTTAAACCTTCCACGTCTGGGGTTAATTCGGTTCCAGTTAGGTCTAGCGGTTCGTACCTAAATAAAAGTAAATCACGGTATCCTAATCAAAGAAAACGACATTTTGAATCGGGTAAGTGTTTTTCGTGTGGTCAGCCAGGGCATACTCAGGCTGTATGTAAGAAGTTCAAGTCGAATTCAAACGAGCGCCCTCAAAACCAAGATAATTTGATCTCTAAGCCTGTTTTTGTTCCTACAAAACCCGATACATGTACGTTTTGCAAAAAGTCCGGTCATAAAACCGAGAATTGTTTTGCTAAGTTAAAGTCGGAATCACGTAATAAAAATAATGTCAATTTTTGCCGAAAACAGGAGGTTACCTACAATAGTGATGTAGTCGTTGCCGTTATTCAAGGCGTACCTGTCGATGTTTTGATAGATAGTGGTTCAACGATATCATTAATCTCGTTTCACTTATTAAAACATTTTAGTTGCGCGCATAAGCCTACATTTCGTATACTCAAGGGTTTAGGTAGTCAGGAGATTGAGAGTACTTCTTATGTAACCTTACTAATTGAATTTGACGGCTTGTCTCTTGATGTTGACTTTTATATAGTTGACACCGAGTATATGAATACCCCGGTCATTGTAGGTACGGATGTACTTAATAGAGAAGGCGTTAGTTATATTCGCACGCGTGACAAGCAGATTTTGACTAGAAACTTCAATGTAAATAGAGTGATGACTGTTCAGTCAAATGTATCTATCCCTGTAAACACACCTCTTGTTGGTAATGAGCTTCAACGGTTGTTGATAATAGTAGAGACATTTTCAAAGTTTTTAATATCTGGCACCGCCACGTCAACGGTTAATACTGGTAGTATGACCATTCGGTTGAAGAGCAATATTCCTGTTAGTTATCGCCCATATCGTTTGTCTTATGCTGAGACACTTCGCGTTCGCGATATTGTGAAAGACTTGTTGAAAACTGGGATTATACAAGAATCTGAGTCTGACTATGCCAGTCCTATTCTTCTGGTGAAGAAAAAGGATGGCTCAGATCGCATGTGCGTCGATTTTAGGAAATTAAATGATGTGACAATTAAAGATCGTTTTCCCTTACCTCGAATAGATGATCATATTGATCGACTGGGACGTAATAGATACTTTACCTCATTAGATATGGCGACCGGATTTCACCAAATACCCTTGCAAAAATCTTCGGTACCCTTTACTGGCTTTGTCACACCCGAAGGCCATTATGAGTATTTAAAAATGCCGTATGGTTTAGCTAATGCTCCCGTGGTGTATCAGCGGATAATTTCAAAAACATTAAGATCGTTCATAGAATCTGGTGATATCCTGGTATATATCGATGATATTTTAATTATGAGCGCGTCAATAGACAGCGGATTGACTCTTTTGCATAAGGTACTCGATACGCTAACAAATGCGGGATTTTCAATCAATTTAAAGAAATGTTCATTTCTTTCCAGTTCAATAGAATATTTAGGTCGCAGTATTAGTGAAGGACAGGTACGGCCGAGCAGTGAAAAGGTAAGAGCTTTAACAGGGGCTGAAGATCCCAAAAATATTAAACAGGTTCGCCAGTTCATGGGCTTAGCCAGCTATTTTCGGCGATACATACCTAACTTTGCTCAAAAAACTGCTTGTATCGCTGCATTGACACGTAAAGGTGTCCCATTTAGGTGGGGACCAGAACAGCAGACTGCTCGTGAGGTAATTATTCAGTGTTTAACCAGTGAACCGGTGCTTGCTGTTTATGATCCATCCTTACCAATCGAAGTACATACAGATGCCAGTTCCATCGGCTATGGTGGTATATTTTTACAGATACACGAAGGTGGTCATAAGCGAGTAGTTGCTTACTTCAGTAAGTTAACGCAGGGTGCTGAAGGTAAGTACCACTCCTATGAGTTGGAAACACTGGCGGTAGTTAAAGTGCTACAGCACTTTCGTCATTATCTTGTGGGTGTACACTTCATGGTAGTCACCGATTGCAATGCACTGAAGTTAACCCAACGGAAAAAAGATTTACTTCCTAGGGTAGCTCGGTGGTGGATATACCTGCAGGATTTTGACTTTGAGTTAGACTATCGTAAGGGTACTCAAATGTCTCACGCCGATTATTTAAGTCGAAATCCTGTCAATGTGTGTTCGGTCCAGAAGCCTCTGAATTGGGCACAGATTGCTCAGGGTTCAGACGAGGAAACTCGGAACCTCATTCAGAAACTGAATGATGGTCAGTTAGACGCTAGCCGTTACTTTGTTAAAAATGACATACTTTACTACAAGTATACACCTACTGGTGAGTCCCTCAGATATTTGTGTTATATACCTAGGGGGCATAGGTTAAGTTTACTTCGAGTGTTTCATGACGAACACGATCATCCTGGTGTGGACAAAACAATTGATTTGCTCTTAAAGCATTTTTGGTTTCCAGAGTTACGTGTTTTTGTTCGAAAATATGTATTACACTGTTTAGTGTGTATTTCTCAAAAGAAAGTACAACGAGATCCGTTACAACCGATTCATTCATGGGAGAAACCCGATGTACCTTTTAACACCATTCATATGGACGTGATGGGTCCACTTCCCGAAGTAGATGGTTACCGATACATTCTTGTAATAGTGGATGCATTTTCTAAATTCTGTTTACTTTACCCAATGTATAGGCAAGACTCTGAGGAATTAAAGCGTCATGTTACTAATGCCATTTCTTTATTTGGGTCTCCGAAACTAATTATTGCTGACAGGGGACGAATGTTTCAAAGTGTTAGTTTTCTCGACTGGGTTAAAAATATGGGAACTGATGTACATTTGATTACTCCCGAGATGCATCAATCTAACGGACAGGTCGAGCGTTATTGCAGGACAATCTTGAATATGATCCGCATTGAGGTTAACTACCGTCAACAGAGGTGGCCTAGCGTCACTTGGAAGCTTCAGCTGGTGTTAAATATCACCCGACATCGGACAACACAGCGTTCAGCACTCAACCTGTTGGTGGGTATTGACGCGGCGACACCTCTTATTCGAAGTCTGGTACGAGATGTGGCACTGGAAGGCTCTAGTCCAAATCGCGAGGCTCTAAGAGAGCTGACCCGCCAACGAGCGTCAGAGCAACTGAGACAAAATCAACAGGACCAAGATTCTTATGTTAATCAAGGCAGGAGACCTGCCCGTCTTTATGATTTAAATTCCTTGGTTTTTGTAAGAAAGCAAGCGCAGTCAACGGGGAAACTGGACTCCGGAATGCGGGGTCCTTACCGAGTTCTAAAGGTTCTCCCCCATGGGCGCTATGAACTGCAACTTTTGGCCGGGTCTTACGGGAAGTTAACGCAAGCCGCAGCCGAGTATATGATCCCATGGCGTGGAGAATGGACACCTGAAGTTTGTGCTGCTTATTTTGAAAGTGAGTCTAACGCAAGTGCGGGCTGCAGACCGTTACTTGGTAGTTAGTGTACCAGATAATAGCTTCACGTAGTGCTTCCTTTCTGGTTGACAATTGTTAGTTTTAGCCTCACGTCGTGCTTCTGGCTAACAATTGCTATGCCAAGTTATTGCTTCACGTCGTGCCTCTGACTTGTGCCAGGCAAAGTTATAGCTTCACGTAGTGCCTCTGACTTGTGCCCGTGATTAAGTGAATGCTAACGTCGTGCCTATGGCTTAATCACTAAAGCAGCGTTACATTGCTTGTTGATAGGGCGGACGCGTCTTATTTGCGGGTTGTGTACCGTTGTATACAATTTGATTTGTCCTGTATAGTGTTTGCTTTATTTTTTTTTTTATGTAGGTGCAGACACAGAAACAGAAATAGACTGCTTAGAGCCAGAAGCGGGGTCATCTGGAGATCAGCAGCCTCTACAGGCTACTACCGATCTAGAAGTCCAAGAACTTCAAGATTGCGACTTGCCTTCAGCAGAGTCTGGGACTTTGCTTTCTATGCCACTCTTGGAATAAAGAAAAGGGAGTCCGAGGACGGTCTCCTGTCAGGAGAGGCCGTGTAGAAGATAATTCAGATCAACCGTTGAAGAATTGAATATAAGCCAGTGCGGGTAGATGCTCGGGCTCACTTTTTGCGTCACTCTCGACTCGTTCGGTTGTCGTCATTTTGTATCGCGTGTTTAGTGATATTTTTTGTACGTGAATAGACTTTGTGTTTTTTAATTGTAAATTCATTTTCTTATTATCGTTTTGAATGTATTGAAGTTGTTTTTTTAATTAAAGAATTAGTGTAATTTGTTATTTTTGTGAAGTTTCTAATAACAACCATTACATTATTCTGTGATTGTTTTTTTTTAAGTGAAATTAATTGAGGTGTACTAGAATATCTTAAAAAGAAACCTATTTTAAACAGATATTCAACAAATTTTGTCTGTAAAAGTTTTATATGTAATATAACTTTTTAAAAGTTTCACAAATGAATATATACTTATATACTATTAATACTTGCTACTCACATGTATCAGGTAAAAGTTTTTTTATTTTCTTCTTATCTGGCTCTAGGAAGAAGAAAGTTATTAAGGATGTACAAAACTGACAAAAAAATATTTTTCTTGGCATGTTAGATTCATCAGAATTCCTTTATGTAGACGCACTAAACGTGTGTTGTAACTACATAGTTGTACGAAAGTATATTATATCGTATTCGGTCGCTCTTTAATAGTCAGTGGACACTTAGTAGACAAGCTCAACCAAGGCTCTTATAAATTTAATCGTTTATTAAATTACTCCTGAATCCTAAATAACCTTTATACATATAAATATTTGCGTTTTTCACGTTTTTTTTTTGTCGTTTCTCGTATCAAAGACATCTTCACTATCAGATTCTTATATTATGTAAACGTTTATTTATATTTATATATTAAATGTTTAAAGACTTGATCGGTGTAGTACCACTCTTTTAGAGACTATTTTCAAGTAAAAGATGATAACGCATTGGTATGTATAAACATTTGTGATTATCAAAACTTAAGTGACCAGTCTAATGATACAAATGATCATAATAAATATATTATAATATAATATTATGTTATTATATATATTAAGAAGATTATTACTTGTATGAAACATTATACGAGTATTTAACTCATAGATGCTACAACAAATTTATAAGTTTCATTGCATTTATTGTATTTGTTATTTCCAGTGAGTGTTTAAACTTTTATATGTCGACAATATTCAGAACGATCAATTTATAGTCGAATTAAGAGTTTTACTAGGCTCTGAATCAACATTTTGTGTTAATTACATTCCGACAACAATAGATTTTTTTTTCAAACCAGGCATATTTTTTCAAAATAATTTTTACAAAAATATGTCTTTAATTAAAATAACACAGTCGTGGTCCGCGTCCGATGCCGGAAACTTCTTTGTGTTTGGTGACAATCTTTTTATGTTTCCTTTTCCTTTTGTTTTACAGAAATTTGGGGTTATGTTTACAAGTAAAGTTGTAAATATATCCCAAATAAGGTTTATTGCCCGAAAATAATATAATAATAAAAAAATACTCTATATATTAATTAAGATAGTAAGCACCTCAATAATATATTTCATTTCCTCAAAATTTGTCCCGTGTAGTTCGCGGTGCGATCATCTCGATATTGCCTCATTATTAAATTATTTATTCTTCTCAGTATTCATTTTAAACATTAAATAATGTCCTGCCCCAACCATACTAGGCTTATACATATAAAACATAGAAATAAATAATTACTTCCCATTTTTTATTATTATTCTACATAAGAATGATTTTTATTTTAAGTTTTATTGTTGTAGTTATTTTGGAGCTCCTCTAAATTAAAAACATTTAAATACGTTTCTTTAAAAGATGTCTAGTCTAGTCGTGAATGTAAATAATTCTAACAACAGCGCCAAGTTGGTTAGAATTATTTACATTCACGACTAGAAAATATTAACCAACAGAATGAAGAGGTCCACCGGTTTACAGATAGAATGTAATTACAATCCTATTATTTTTAAACAGTATTAGTTAATATGTAATAATATATTGAAACACAATCTCTTATGGTTAAGATTCTACGCGGCTAGAATATGAAAAGTTTTCCAAAGGAATTCTATTGTCGGCTTACACTATCATATTATTTTCTTTATTTCTCTACGATAATAAAACTACAAGCATCAAACAAGATGTTAACCTCTATCAAGTGTATAAAACCACTAAAAGTATTTTTCATCTACATTGAAGTTTAGTCAAGCAAGCTTTATTATTTTATCTATAAATGTATATTAAGCGGAAAGACAATATGAGGTCGACCATTGTATGGAATGGGTTTGAACGGGTTGAAATGGAGGATGAAAGTTTGTATGAAAAACTCTATTTATAGAACGTCTTTAGACTGTAAAGAACTATGAGCAGAGCCGTAAACAAAAGCTAGTTTTGTATAAGTATTGTCTTAATATTTATTTAAGTCTTAGATAATATGATAGTTAAAACATTTTTGAATAAATAAACAAATGTGTAGATTTATTGAAACCATAAAATATAAATAAAATTTAAAGAGAGGTAATTGCATATTTTCTACAACTATTCTATTTATTATTTGTATATTTGTTTTATTAATACTTATACAAAAACTTCAACGACTGCCGAATTTCATTCTAAAGCATTTTCCACCAGTCAATCGCAATAGTATACACAAAAAAAACAATATAAAATATTTAATTTAATCACAATTTATATCTACTATATAAATTCAGTTCGCTTTAGGAAACTGTGTAAGTAACAGTGAAGTTGTTACAAATATCACAATGAAATAAATGACTGAGACGTACACGTACGTATAACAGAATACAGAATATTATAATTAACTATTTATACCACAGTGATGGCAGCTGTTTGAATTTAATTAGATAATTTAAATACATAAATAAATAAGTAAAATTTGTTTTTTGTATTAGGCTGAATCATACAGAAATAAGACGCTAAAAGGGAAAGACATTTTAATGTCTACCTGTAAGAGTTAAAACTAGTTATACTAATTTAACGTTTAGCAAAGGTAGTTAAAAACGTTGAGCAAACGAAATTTTCCTACAAATAGGAATTCATATAACTAAATTAATAATTTAATATCTGTATAAAATTTTTAAATATTTGTTTATATATTTGTCTTGTTTATTTACTTATTATATATTTTTCGAATGTATATTGTCTGTACACGTATATCATATTTGTATATTTGCGCTAGGTTCATGATATTTGTGCTTTTGCATATTTTAGTTGTAGGTTTTAAAAAATAATAATTTTTGTAAAGTTTTTCGATTCTGTTTTGAGTTGTTTGCAGAGATGTTAAATTATTTTTACTAATGAATTATAAATAGTATTGTACTTATTTTGGAAGACCCTTAAAGTTCGAATAATTTCTGTGTGATTTTCACGTCATCTGGCTTCCTAAAATTAGGCCTAAGTATTTTACTTGATCTGCTTGCTGTATTATTTCATGCCATACTTTTTTGTTTTTGGTGTAAAAAAACAAATAGTTTGTTTTAGATATGTTGATTGTTAATAGGTATGAGATTTTTCAGGTATTTATAAGGTTCAAATCGTGCTGTGCTTCGATTATAATTGAGATGATTGATTTACCGTAATAAAATAAACTTGTACCATCAGCGCATATTGTGTCATCTTCTTAAGTTTCAATGACATGTGTATTGTTATTATATAATAATATATAGATCCTTATGGAAGACCGTAGTTGATTAACCGGAAGTGCTAATTTGTGAATAAAATTTAGAGATCTGGTATCAATTTCAATTGCTGTTTCTGTGATTCCTACTTGTTTTAATGCTCGTGGCTTACGGTGCCGAATGCTTTTTTAATATATGAAAATTCCTAAAATTATTTTCTTTTTCTCAATATTAAGTTTTATATGAGTAACTAAATCAATCACTGAAGTTCGTGTTTTTCATTGTATCCGAAAACCTTACTTATTATCTAAATACAAATTTTAATGGTAATTTTTTCATGTATGTTAATGTAAACTTAAGCTCAATACTAAATACAATAAAATAAAATCCAATTTATCTTATAGAGGGCTTGACAAGGAATAATTTTCACTACAAATTTGTTTAGTTTCATTAACTTATTTGGGTTCACTCCGAAGTTTCCCGGGTTTTTGAATAATAGTAACAATACGATAAAAACAAACTATTAAGCATAGTTTTCTACTATTTATATATTTTATTCATATAATCATTTCTAATTTATTATTAATTTATTATAGACTTTTTAATCCCGCTGTGGAGTTGCATTTTTTTACGTGGTATCCCATTAGGCTTTAGCCTACGTAGATTAGTCTACGGGCAATATTTAGGTGAGATAATATTGAGTGTAATTATATTTTTAAAACTTTGTTTTCCAGTTTCTATGAAAAATAATATTTTGCCTCCTCTAAAAACGCACGCTAAGGCCTGAAAAAATTAACGTTTTAATTCAATATATAAATTACCATTTCAAGTCCTTAAAAACATTCTAAGTGTCAACAACAAAGTGACCGCGGCAACTCATTTAAGTTGCTGGTGCTTACTGCAAACAATTTATCTTTGTTAAAAACAGAAAGGCTGGAACAGATTCATGATTTGTTTTATTTATTATAACCAGTTTGCTTCAACATCTATAATTCAGATAAACTTTAAGAAGCTACAGCTAAATTTTGTAAATGTACAAGGGCAACTTGTCACTAGGTCAATTAAATAAATAAATTAGAAACTATATAGTTATAAGAAAATAATGGTGATTCCATTATATATTTATATACTTCATTATATTTTAGTAACCTACTAAGTAGTTTTAATAAGCACTTATAAGTTGCATTGCATTTATTGCATTTGTTGTCATTGGTGAATGTTGCAACATTTATATGACACTAAAATTGTGAACAAACATCTTGTCGAGTGTTAAAGAGTTAAGAGTTTTATTAATCAACTTTTTGTAAAATTTACTGTATATTGAAACAACATATGTGTCAACTGCAGTCCCAATGCAACTCTTAAAATACAAAAAATATATGTATTTTATTAAAGTAATCCGTTATAATATGTTAAAGAACTGTACTTCCGAAATCGGAAACTGTTTTGTATTTTGTGTCAATTTTTATGCTACGTTATGAATGAATTAGTAAATATAGGGCTAAATTAAAAAAAATGTAAGTAACTATATAACTTATTTTACTTTTTTAAATAACTAAATTAATTACTTAATAACTTAATCTACTTTTTTATTTAAATATTTAATAACTTCTAAGATAAATCTTACATATTTAACATGTGACAATAACTTATTTGTTTTTTTTTCCGTCTTTCTTTCATTTATTTACGAGTATATTAAAGTAAACCAAGAATTTATATAATAATATCCTTTTCTCAACCTGTATGCTTTCTACTGACTACGCCATTTCCTCGTGTCTACATGATATGGATAATCATTAAAGTCTTAAAAACTCTTCTTAAATAATATAAATAAAAAATAAATGAGTTTTTGTTATTATCTATTGCAGGTTTGAATTTTTTAACTACGGTATTGAAAAAATTGTGTAAATAATATAACTGAAGGAATTCACTTCAGATACATTCACATAGCTAGAACTAGTATAAACTAAATAAGATAAACTAACTAATGTAGAATGCATTTATCTACAATAATAAGCTGCCTCGCGGAATATCTTCTTTATATGATATAACATTATTTAATAAGGCTTCTTAGCAGTAGGTCGCCTCGTTATTTGTACTACGTCATTTGCTTACAATGAATAGTTACTTATGAAGCAAGAGAGTTATGATATTAATATTGATTTTGCACGAATACAATTGGAAGGTTGGTAATAAATTGAGGCAAAAGAATAGCCGATATGTTAGCAGTAAGTACGGCGCCGTTTTGAACGGTGGAGATCGATGCTATTATATATGCAACTCATACAGAATCTTTTACACTTTGTTGTCTGCACTTGTACAGGTTAATTAAATCAAATATTCTATTTTTATGAAACAAAATATTCTTATTCCTTTAAATAATACGTAAACGAAGTAATACGATAGCTAAGTGGCGATCAATTCCAGACGACTTTATATTGTTGAAATTGTGGTGAGTTACATGTATTTATAAATATAAACTCTTAAATAAACATCCGTTATCATAAATTACAAGATGTTGAATTCGGAAGAAATTTTATTTGACACATGTTTTAAACGAACAGAGATAATAAAAAAGTAATATAAAATATGTATACATATGGTTTCCATTACTGTGTAGAACAAAATTGAAAATAAATTTAAAAAGTATTTCAAATGACTTCAATAATGTTTCTAAGTCTATCTTTCATGTTCAAAATGTATCTGAGCGTTTCAGACATGTGACAGCAAGTCTACAAGTGCAGCGTCTTTGACTGTCCGCAACCGAGCGTCGCTTCCGGGAACTTTCAAGGAAATGAATATGTTTATATATTGACTTTACCTGTTAAATATTTGAAATTTAAATAACAAAATAAAATACTATGTTCGGTTTGTCTGATCATAATTAAGAATGTTCAGCAATTGGCTGAATGTTTTGTGATGTCACAATTGTTATTAAATAAAATAAAAATAGATACTTACTATTACATTTTTTTAATCTATAAAGCTGACTGAACTTTTATTTTACTCCTATCATGGAAAGTAGTTTTGTAAAATCAGTATATCTATGTGATCGATCACAACAACTATTTTTATCATTAAAAATTGTATGCATTACGGGATCCTATCATGATAAAGGAGTAATTGTTATCAGTTTTATCAGAGGTGCTTCTCTCGAGTATCTCATAAATACAGTTTAATGACGTATCAAAATTAAAGTTTTAAAATGTAAATAGCAGTAAAACGAGAACCATTTCATTTTATCTATTTTATACAGATGATACTATGGGTCACATTCAACTTCCACGAGCAACATTGTTTCTAACATGCTAGAAATCAAGGATGCAAATCTATCGTGCCTTATTTTATCTCCTACAGAGTTCTAGCATATTATGATTTCGATATTATTATTTTTTTATTTACCTTCACGCCATATCCCTTGCGGGGTAGCCAGGGACGACGGAGCGCCAAACGCTACGGTCTCTGCATACTCGTACCTCTTTCGCCTCGGCCACAGACATTAACCTCTTCATACATGCCCTCCGGGGGGTCCTCATGCTTTTTACGTGACCTTCCTCCAGTATCGTAGCTATTGTGTTTTCGAAGGTCACTCGAGGCCTCCCCCTGTCTCTCTTACCGCTCACTTTTCCCATATAAATCTTTTTTACCATTCTTTCATCACTCATTCGTTCAACGTGCCCAAACCACCTGAGCACGTTCTTCTTCATTCTAACCGTGACATCTTCGCTAGTACCTGCCATTCTGTGGATCTCTTCATTGCGGATTCGATCAGCTAGACTGACTCCGCATATTCTGCGAAGAGATCGCATCTCCACAGCATTCATCTTTCTTACATTCTTCTTCTGTGTTACCCACGTGTGGCTGCCGTATAACAGCGTCGGTAGCAAAACTGCATTGTGTACAGCCAAACGTGCATCTATACTGACGTTTTGCTGTCTCAACAATGCAGTCAATGCACCATTGACTCTGTTACCGGCAACAATACGCCTTTCCACATCCATTTAGTATCTTCCGTCTCTGCTAAACATACTTCCCAAATATACCACTTCATTCACTTATTATCTTACCATTCACGTTGATCTTACTATCTGTTCTTTCTTCATTTCTTTCAAATATCAGAACCTTCGTTTTATCTACATTCAGGTTTAGACCATTAATTTCACCCCCATCTTTCAGAGTGGTGACCAAAGCCTGCAAATTGCATTCTGATGATGCAATGAGCACTGCATCATCTGTTCATAGCAAGCAATTGACCTTAAGGTCACCTACTTTCACTCCCATGTCACTGTCTTTCACGCCTTGGAGACAACTATCCAAATACAAATTGAACAACCAAGCTGACATAGCGCAACCTTACTTAACACCCGATGGGATGTCAAACTAAGACGACATGCCAGCTCCTACTCGCACACAGGCTGAGTGATCTCTGTAAAGAGACTTTACAGCCTGAAGCAAGGGTATAATTCATAATTTATTTATTTATAATTTTTGGTATAATTTCGATGAAAAAATTTAATACATATAACAAACATGTCAACTACTTCATAGATTATGTAATCAAACCAAATAATGTGGAGGAGAACATCAGTAACGTTATTTATTTTTAATTAATTGAATCCACGTCAATCAAGCAAAATTATTCAGTATGACATGATTTAGCATCATCAAATTTAATAATAATTTTTTGTTTCCAGTTCTTTTGTTAAATGTACTTGGTACTGCCAAGTGCTTTTATAAGTTTATTTTATTTTGGATGAGTATTTTTTTAATGAATTTTAAGACGACAACTTTATTTAATTTAACTTCAGAAAGTATCTCAAAGTTTTAAAATTAACAGTGAACAATATGGATGGGTGCGGTGGGATTTAATAACAAAGTATTGTTAGAAATTATTAGTATTTATTATTGTATTGTAAAAGTTTAAGGTCTCAATTTTGCAAGATTTCATTGTAGTAAGTAAATAATAATTATTGAAGAAACAACTTTATACTCTATATATTTCAGCCATTCTTTATCAAAGATCATATGTTAGGGTCATCCTTATGCTTATCAAAATTGTCTAATAAATGTTTATAGTTAGTCGATGTTAAAGCCTACCGTTACGCAAAAACGTAAAACTGAAACTTAATAACTAATCAATACATATGCATAAATCACCAAATGATGCGCCCCACGTTTTCAGTCTTCAGTTTAGTAAAAGATTACGAGTGACACAAATTAAGGCAACAGCTGCAGGAGGGGTGATAGAGTGAGGCAGACGTGGAGCTCAGAGCTGCCATAGGGCAAAATTATTTTCTTCTTTTGAGTGCATTTGTAAAACGTGGGTTTTTATTTATTTTTTTATTATTTTATTAGGTTCTACTTTTTAATTTTTTTTATGCTTGAATATTGCATTGTCACCGACTTCTGAACGATCCTGAAAATTTCAGCGCTCTAGCTAGCTGGGCAATGGTTGAAATTTCGATTGCAAGATTTGATCGCCACAAACAGACAGGCGTGACGAAGACGAGCTAAGTAAAACGTGGTAAAATCATTAAGGAATTAGAGTATATGTTCATAAGACAGCTTCGGCATCGGCATCATGTATCTCGGATGTTGTTAACACACACTGCAAGCTAGTTTGTATTATAAGTAGGTATGGATAACAAATATCTTTATTAGTATTGTTATTATGTAGTATTTGTAAGTGAAAAAGTGTATGCTTAAGGTAATCAATATTTTGTTTTACTAATGTTTTTTGTTGAAAAGTACTTTGTAAAAGAGTTATATTTTGTTAGTAATAATAATAAATATATTATTAATAACAAAATATAAATAAGCTAATTTTACAAGTCGTCTGAAATATAACAACGCCAGCAAACTTGTATGGCCTTATTTATAGTAAAATCAGCTTCAATAACTAGCTTTAACAAGTGTAGTGTTTTTTGAGTTAAGCTTTATCTCGTTGTTTAAAATACATAAAGTATTTATTAATTTAAGTATTATTTTTATACATGTCGAAATTATAAAAGTATATTAGTATATTATAAACTTACAGGTGTCTTTAAAAGAAGTAAGTCCATTCGATTCCCGAGCATTAATTCTATAGCCATACTTACTTCAAATATTATCTCCTGCAGCTATGGCAATGTAAAAAATGTAAAACTTTAAAATTATAAAAACATAATAAATTAAATAAAAGTATTCGTCTATTGCAACGATATTAAAAATGCAAAAATGCACAATTATTATACATAACAATGAATAAAATAAATAAATAATTAATTAATGAAGGCTTAGTGTTTGTGTGTAAGCGTAACTTAAAATACAAGTGAAGTACTTAATGAAGTCTTATTATATTTTATTATACAATGTAAACAGTAATTATAAATTAATTACTAACGCTATATATTAGATTTTTATGTCACGACGCTTTGAAATAAAACTTGAAAATTGTACGATATTAACAGTGATTGCTTTGATAAAACCGAATTTCCAAAACAGAGAGTAATACAATAAAGATCTGATGGACGTGTCGCGACCCTATCGAGTAATGTCAGTTTAACATTTAGTTAACGCTCAACTCTCGCCTAATTGGTTTTAAGAACGAAATTATAATTATACTTTAAAAGTTATTAATTGTTTATTGTCTGTCTTTAAAATTTGTACATGGTAAGCCATATATAAAATTTATGTGACATAGTAAACTGATTATTTACTTTTTAAATAGTTTATATTTAATTTATGCTTACATGATTTATGTTCAAGTGTGAGGACCAAATCCACTCAATCTGTAACAATACACAATATCATTAAAAGAATATATTGACAAGATAAGACGAACTGATTAAATAGAACATAATAATGTTGAGATCGTCTTCTATCTTCCCTTATCCATCCCTACTATCCACATTTATACTCTATTCATTACGTGCTTTTTATCTTTTAATTTACATTAATATAATATATATCTATTAGTTATTATATGAAACAATTAATTAAACATATGTGGCTCTCTGTAAATTACAAGTAATATAAGATTCGTTCATTTATTTTTATGATTCTGCCTCTAAAATGTTGTCTCATGTTTCAATTAAGTCCTTTGCGTATATTGATACAATATTTTTTGTTTAAATTAAATATTATAAATAAATAAATTAAAATACCACTTATTATAATTATTAATGACGTTAATCCTAAGAGACTGTATAATTAATTGCTCAATTAACATATGTTAAAAATTTTATATTTCAATTAATTTATTGTAACGTAGTATTAACGTACAATAATAAACAATAAGTAATAAAGTAGAAACTGAAAATCATATCTTTAAAAAGTTATGACCATGAATAATTGCTTCAGTTAACATATATATTTATTTTTTACTTTGGAAATTTCTCTCATTAAAACAAATATTAAAAATTGATTTATTTTTTAATTCCAACGTATATAACATTAATACAAATAAAATTATTTTAATAAAATTTGATTGTTGTTGTTGATTTATTATTTAGGTTTATATAAAGAATGCTTTTATTTCGCAAAATTCACTTATTTCCGTTGACAAATTTGTTTAGGCTAGAAAAAAATAAAATTAAAGTTGTGAGGGTTGGATTGACAAATCTAATAATATAGGTCGAGAGGGAGGGTAGATAGATGAAATCGAAGCATCAGCAAGTCAGGAAGTTTAGTGAGTTTATTTCAATTTTATTAAAATTGTTGCGATCGTGTTTTTGTTTTACTTAGATACTTGAAAATAATACTTCAAGATAACGTCCTTATAAAATATATCATCAGTAAATCAAAAGAAGATTATCTTTTTAAAATTGTTGCAAACAAATGTATATAATAAATCTCGTTTAAAGTTATACTATATATAAATTATTATTACACACTTTTGTATATGAATTTATTATATTTATAGTTTAAGTTATCTTTAAAAAGAGTAAAAGATTTTTTTCATATATTTTATATCTGACTCTAGGAAATAAAAAGTAGAAGTACTTGAGACGACGAAACGGACACAGATTTTTTTTTAGGCATGTCATAACGTGTGCTTTAACAGTACAACAACAACTGAAGTATGTTATATTGTATTCGGTCTGTATGCCGCACTCAGTTGTCATATTGAAAACAAACTCCTTATAACGCTATTTCTTGAAATTTGATCGTTTATAAGATTACTGTTAGTAATCTTCCAAAGGAATCCTGAATATCTTTTATATGAACAAAAATTCGAGTTTCTTGTGTATTTCTTTTGTCCTCTCTTTTACATTTAAGGATATCTTCGGGAACTTATCTATATACTCGACGAACCATCTGCGACGATTTAGTTGGTTGGTTATATAAATATTTCATAATATTATATAACATTTGGAATCACGACAAATGTTTTTTACATTTATGTGATAAATTTCTAAAGACTGAAACGCTAATAATACTATTACTATACTTGATCATTATTTAATGTTTTGTTTAAGATTTTGTATATAAAAAAGTATAAAAAAAGTTGAGCTACTTATTTTATATCAATATAAATATTAAATTACAATTTGTTTGAGAGTCTTCAATTTACGATACTAAAATTGATAGAGATAACCTTTGTGTATGACTGCGACACGATCTCTCAGAGATACGAGAGATTGAGTTTTTTGGTCTGTGGCAACACTGAGGTTAACAGCTGATTTGAATTGTTCCGAAATTTTTTTTCATAATAATATTTAATTTTGTCTATCTTGAGCCTAATTCCAATAAAATCGTTTGTTTAATGTGTGTTTAAAGTGATTTTATAATAAGTAAAGTGTTTAAATTGTTTATAATAGTTCAAAATCGTCAAGAAAAAAGTGACAGTTGATAGGTAATGTACTTTGAATTTTTAAGTCTATTTTTATAATAATTAGTGTTTTATAAATCGTATTACTGTAAACTGTTACTGCCTAAACTAATTTACAATAATTTTAAGTGATATTTGTGACTGCAACTGCCTATTGACTCGTTTAAATCGCAGTTATTTTAGGTATTAATTAAGTCTCTTTGTTTGGTTTGTCACACCGGTCCCTTATTTTATTATATTATGATGACTCGTAGAGGACTTTCTCGCCAGGAGGAAAACAAACTCCAACTGGCATTACAAGAATTAAAGTTGAGCAAGGATTTGTGTGCCCAACTGAACAGTGAACGGGATGCTAATGAGAAGGAACTATTAGAGGTTTTAAAAAGTAATGATAAATTAAAATCACAGCTGTCTATGTTGCATGTTAAATGTAATAGTATAGAGGAGGAGCGTGATAGGTTACAGCTATTAGTGGATAGGTTTGATGAGTGCAGCATTGAGTATGAGCAGGCCCTTCGGCGTACCACTGCCCTGGAGCTAGAGCTGAGGGATGCCCACCTACAAATTTCTGAGCTGGAAGAGGCCGCTCACAACGCAACCTCACTTCACAAAATGGAAAGACTTCTGTTCGCTTTTTGAAACGCTACTTACAGATAAAAACATCAACCCTGACAATATCGAAAGGCTGGAAAATCCGACCGCGCTAGAAAAGACCGTCAACACCTACATGGAAACCATCCACGAGGCTTGTGAAAGCAGCATTCCAAAGCTCGGTGTGAAAATAAAAGACTCATTGCCACCTTGGTGGTCCAAGACCCTCGACGAACAATGGAAGAAAGTGCTCCGACACAAAAGAAGGATAAGGAACGCAGCTCCCTCCAGGAAAGAGTACGTTATAGATGAGTACCTGAAAGTTAAAGAGGAGTACAAGAACGAAGCAGATAAAGCCCAAATAGAGAGCTGGAGAGAATTTTGTACCAATCAGGAGAGGGAAAGCATGTGGGATAAGATCTACAGGGTTATCAGGAAGACAAATGGCCGTCAAGAAGACACACTCTTAAGGGAGCTCAATACAGGCCACACTCTTACCCCACAGGGCTCAGCAGACCTTTTGGCTCAGACTTTCTATCCAGAAGACTCCGAGACCACTGATCACCCGTGTCATCGGCATACTCGAAGTTGGGCTTCAAGTTTTGATCCAGAAGATCTCCCGGAGGATGACCCTCCTTTCACCCTCACGGAACTGGAAACGGTGCTTCAAACACTGAATCCAAAGAAGGCACCTGGCCCGGACGGACTGACCGCAGACATCTGCACAGCAGCTATCCGCAGTGGAAAGGATACTTTCCTAGCAATAGCTAACAAATGTTTGTCCCTCAATTACTTTCCTAAATCATGGAAGGTAGCCCACGTGGTCATTATAAGAAAACCAGGAAAGGAAGATTATACACATCCCAAGTCTTACAGACCGATCGGCCTTCTCTCCGTGCTAGGTAAGATCATAGAGAAACTCCTGGTAGGTCGCCTCCAATGGCACATACTCCCAAAACTAAGCGACAAGCAATATGGCTTTATACCTCAGCGCAGTACGGAAGACGCTCTCACCGACCTTGTCGATCACCTTAAAGTACAAATGAGTGAGAGAAAATCAGTGTTGGTGGTCTCCTTAGATATCGAGGGTGCGTTTGACAACGCCTGGTGGCCGGCACTTAAACAACAACTTGTCAAAAAGAAGTGCCCAAAGAACCTCTTCAAATTAGTTGGTAACTATTTAAACGACCGCAAGATAATGGTCAACTACGCGAGACAAACGAGCGAAAAGAAAACTACCAAGGGATGCGTTCAGGGATCAATCGGTGGACCAACCTTCTGGAACGTGATAATTGACTCGCTATTACACCAACTAACAGAAGAAGGAGTGTACTGCCAAGCTTTTGCTGACGACGTGATACTCGTCTTTTCGAATAAGCAAATCGACATATTAGAACTTGAAGGTAATAAGACTCTGGAACACGTAATGCTATGGGGGAACCAAAATAAGCTCAGTTTCGCACCGCACAAGACCAACGCGATGCTCCTCACTAAGAAACTTAAGTACACTCCCCCGATCCTACATATGGCAGGAATAAAATTGAAACTAGTCACCGAGTTAAAACTCCTAGGGGTAATAATAGATAGGCAACTGACTTTCAAATCACACGTTGCGGCACAATGTCGGAAAGCTATGGGCATTTATAAACAACTAGCGCGTGCGGCAAAGGTCACTTGGGGGCTTAACTCGGAAATAATAAGAACCATCTACATTGCGGTTATTGAGCCCATAATAACATACGGCTCCAGCGCATGGTCCCATGCTACAGACCTGAACATGGTGCAGCATCAATTATCCATGCTCCAAAGGGGATTCGCGCAAAAAATATGTAGATCTTACCGCACGGTCTCATGTACCTCAGCACTCATCTTATCCGGACTGCTACCATTGGATATCAGGATCCAAGAGCAGGCTAACCTTCATAGAACCAAAAGGGGTAAATTAACAGCCTATCTCCCTCCCAACATGCGTCTCGAAACAGACACGAGCTTTAAAGAGTTCCGACACCCATCCCTGTCGGAAGCCATAGACTACGACCTTCTAGAAGACAGTAGCTTGGAGCTCCAAGACTCCCGCCACATTTCCGGCCCTCAAATCTACACGGACGGCAGCAAGACAGAAGGGAAAGTAGGAGCAGCCTTCACCTGGTGGGAGAAAGGAAAAGAGAAGAAATGTTCAGTCTTTAGTCTGCATCCCTCCTGTACGGTGTTTCAGTCTGAGCTGTACGCCCTATACAGGGCTACCCAAGAGATCAAAAACAACAATGATCCTCAAGCCACTGTATTGAGTGACTCAAGATCGTCACTCGATTTGTTAAGGAACCCTAAAACAACAAATCCCTTAGCAAGGGCGATACAGCAGAACATCAAGGACATTAGGACCCAAGGACGAGAGGTTAAACTGACATGGCTTCGAGCACACATAGGTACGGTTGGCAACGAAAGAGCTGATGAACTCGCCAAAAGCGCTACGCTAATTAACAGTAAATATGATTATGCTGAGATACCAGTAGCTTACGTTAAGAAGACTATCCGTGAAGAATCTGTACAAAAGTGGCAGGACAGATATACAACATCCAGCACAGGAAAAATCACAAAGGAGTTCCTACCAGATGTCGCCACAGCTTTTCGTATTACAAGGAAAACCAAGTGGAATCCGATACACGTTCAAATCCTGACGGGCCACGGAGGCATAGCAAAATACCTACACTTATTTAAATTAAAAGACTCTCCGGGCTGTGAGTGTGACTCGTCCACCGAAGAGACAGTATGGCACATAATACTAGACTGTCCGCGTTTTTCGTCAGCTCGATCGGACCTGGAAAATCAACTCCACACCAAACTGGAGAAAATCGGCATAAAAACCCTCATGGCCGATGATCAAAGACGCCCAGTTCTCTTAGATTTTCTAGAAGAAATTTTCCTGGTTGCCATGAGAAGAAATGGCAGTAAAATCGCTTTAAGGAAAAGACCTCTGGAAAACAAGAGTCTTATCAAACTCACACAAAAAACACCTATCAAACTTACAGGGATACAAAAGTCGAACCTACAACGCTTTTTGGATAATGGACAACCTAGTACTCCAGGGCTTCGGACTAAACCAGTAGCTCTATACATGAACGACGACCAAGAAAAAATTGGTTTCAGTTTTTGCATCGTAGGACCAAAAAACTGGGTATACATCTCACCCGGATTAGCTGCCCTTACTAAAGGAAGTACCGATAGGGCAACAATGAAGAGGTCGATGTACGACAGCATGCCAATAGTCACATTGGGGGACTGGGATTGCCGAATAGTGCGGAGGAAGAACAAAACCATCGCACTACTGGACGCTAATTACCCAGAGTCCCCTTACACAAATGCATGTAAGATGCTCGATCACCTGAGCACACTAGGAGCTGAAAATATTAACACCAGTCCAAAAACAATAAGCGTTGACGCTATGCGAGTTGGCTATGACAAAGGAACTGTAGCAAATCTCATAGGATCTATAAATGCTTCAAGGTACCACGACGTGGTTGTATATGAAGACCGCGGAGAAGACCTAACGTTCCTTAAAATAAGAAAAACACCAAATAGGACTACGACCCCCGAAAACATCTGGGGCGAACCAAGCAACCAGATCCTACAAAGCAGCGCCGCACGCCTTCAAGAGAAAATTGCCATCGAAATTCAATCCAACAAAATAGCACAGGACAAATCAAAAACTAAGAAAGGATTTAATAAGATGATTACAATGCTTAAACCGAAGGAAAAATATCATAAAAAGAACAGAACTAGAGCCGACATGGGACAAACAAGTGCACCCGATTTACCATCTGCCAGTGGTGCCAACGAACATATGCGAAACGCGTTTCTTGAGTACACAGCATCTATAAGGGAAACAATCAAAACTAACCTTGCGATCTGTGAAAAGATCAGGCGGACCTTCGAACTTGAAAACGAAGGTCTTCTTAAAGTATTACTCAAGGAAGAAAAAGCCGCCATTTTCAACAACACTACATCTGAATATGTACGGGGTAAAACACCTAAAATTCCCCACATGGCGGCTTACAGCGTTAAAAATGGATTCGTTAAAATAGCTGAAACCCCCAAAGGAGTAACTGGACCGCCCAAGTATTTAACACCCGCTGAAGACTCAATACTTGTAGTAGCCCGCTGCACAGAGGTCTGGCTGGAAGATAACATCCTCCAAATGGCTACAGCCGTAGAGGATTCAGCAAGACCCTGGGAAGACTGGGAAGCACCAATTTTCCACTGGGTCAACGGCGTTCCTGGATGTGGAAAATCGACTTGGGTAGTAAACAACTTCGTATTTGAAAGTGACTTGATAGCAACAACGACGACTGAGGCAGCATTAGAGCTCAGGAATAAACTCGCCCTCAGTTGTCCAAAGGACGGGAAGACCAAAGTCCGAACGATCGCTTCAATATTAATAAATGGCGTCAAAGAAAAGCCTGAACGACTTATCGTTGACGAGGCCTTGATGAACCATTTCGGAGCGATCGTTATGGCGGCCCGACTAACAGAGGCCAAAGCAGTCACACTAATCGGAGACACAAACCAGATTCCTTATATAGACCGGCTAAATCTGTTCCATATGAAATATAATAGCCCATACCTCGTGACGTCTATCAGTCAAGAGCTCTTAAGAACCTACCGATGTCCCCTGGACGTAAGCTATGCTCTAAACGAGGTATACAACGGCATATACTCAGCCCATTCATTGACTCGCTCTCTGAGAACAGTCAGGTTTACGGGTGCTACCATCGAAGCTGACTTTCCTAATACCCTGTACCTGGTCCACACACAGACTGAAAAAGCGGACCTTACAAACCTAGGGTACGGAAAAGGGGAAAACTCGCGCATCCTCACTATCAATGAAGCTCAGGGATTAACATACGAGTCGGTAATAATCATCCAAACGAAATCCAAACCAAAATCGTACCTGACAAGTGTCCCACACGCAGTGGTGGCTTTATCTAGGCACACAAGAAGTTCTACGTACTACACGGATATCGACGAAGACGCCATTGTGAGATTCATTAGGCGGGCCGGCGATACCTCCGATAGAACTCTTGTAGAGTACAACCTCAAGATGGCAATTTCTCACCGTGACTCCGACGCTATGAAAAAGCTAGTGAACTTAATAACCTAGCTTACTACTACTACTATTTACTTTATTTATTATTATTATCAATTTCTAAAATAGCTTTGGAAAACTTGTGTACAATTTCCTGCGAAGTTACCATCGCAATTAAATTCGTAATAAAATTGTTTAAAATCACAATGAAAGGCATGGACAAATGTCTATGGTCTTTAAAAAAAAAAAAAAAAAAAAAAAAAAAAAAAAAAAAAAAAAAAAAAAAAAAAAAAAAAAAAAAAAAAACCTCACTTCACACTCATAGCCTGTTTGAAGAGTTAGTTGACAACGCTCCTCAGTTGGTTACTGCTGCAACTCAAAGCCCTTGTGTCACAATAGATTTAACTAATGGCACGCTACCTACACAGAGGTTGATCAGTTGTAGCAATAACAAACTAAAAAGATACATAAAAATTAATAAATACATTAAGAAAATGGAAAAGTTGACCAAAAAAAATAAATACTATACAAAGTCTATCAATAAAAAGAATGTTCTATTAAAAGAAATACATTTATGTAATATAGAATTAGATAATAGAAATAGGAGATATGAAACTGACACACAATTATTAGAAACACATATAGCCCGCCTGCAAACTTCTTTAAGATCTATTACAAATAAATATGAGACCACACAAAATATGCTTAGCGAGCATAAGTTCAAAATAGATAAATTGACACAAACATCACAGTGCAATATAGAATGTGCTGATTCACAAATAAATAAGTGTTTGTATAAAAGTAATAAAAAAAAGAGTCTCAGTCCAATAATAAAATCTCCTACTGCACCAGAAAAATTGTGTGACAGGCTTGATATCCCTGTTTCAAATAGTAATAGTTCCTTCAAATCAAATATGGTATATGACACTTATATGTATAGTGATAATATTGGAAAGGGAATGGGCTCAGTAATGAATTCTTGTTTTAATGGACAAAGGGTGTTTAACAGCTGTTTACCTGACTCTAATTTGATAAATATTACTTCTCAAATTAATAAATCCAATAAACTTTTTAATAATTTAACAAATTTAATAATTTTTGTAGGAAACGGGTAATTTAAACCAATTAGAATTTAAACAATGTTTTGAAATTTTAAGTAAACTAAATGTAAATAAAATAGTGTGGTTTACATTACCCTATAATAAAAACTTGCCACAGACTGAAAATGAAATTAGATATAAGATTAATTTATTATTATATAACTTATGTTTATATAATAAAAAATTTCATATTATTGACACTAACAATACTGTTAGTAAATATTGTAAACTGATTCATGATAGATATTATCTATCTTCATCTATTAAAAGACAGGTAGCTGTATCGCTATCATATTTTTTTACAATGACAGCCAATAATTTGGCTAAACAAACTGCTTTTATTGAGCTATATATAGATGTAAGTAAGACAAGTTTGGATGTTATCCCAAACAACATTAGTTTAAACTAGATTCTAAGACAGAAGAGATATTCTCTAGCCGAATAAATGAAATGTCCAATCACAATAATTTTTATAGAAAAGATAATATTGTCAATATGAGTAATAAAAATAATAATGTAAATTATATCAGCCTGGTGCATCAGAATATCCAGTGTATGAGAAATAAAGAATTAGAAATAGAGTTATTTTTGAATAATTTTAATATTAATATTTTTTGTGTAACTGAACACTGGCTTAAAAATGATGAAATAATGTTTAATTTTAATAACCACCAGGTTGGTAGTTCGTTCAACAGAGTTAATTCCATACATGGTGGCTCTTTAATTCTTTTAAATAAACAATTAAAATTCAAAGAACGTAAGGACATAGTGAGCCATTCTGTTGAGCGAACAGCTGAACTAGCATCAGTTGAATTAGAGGAATTAATAATTGTAAACGTATATAGGCCACCGTCATCTAGTTTTGAACAATTTGAAAAGATTATGTATGAGGTATTGTTTAAACTATCACATTCTAGTAAAAAGCTAATCATTTGTGGAGACTTCAATATTAATATTCTTGAAAAAAATTCAACAAGTATAAAATTTTTAAATTTATTCAAATCTTATAATCTTTTACACATGTTTATGGAGCCTACTAGAATCACAAGCACTAGTGCCACTTGTATTGATAATATTTTTACAAGTGTTATTCCAAATTTTAAATGTTTATTCAATACATTAGATTCTGACCACTATGGCCAATTTATTAAATTCAGTTGTAACAAGATAGAAAAATCAAAACAGAAAGTAAGTTTTATACCAGTGACTGTAGAACGTATTAGTCAAATTAAAAATGATTTGATACACTATTTGCCCTCGTTGAAAAAATCAAATCCAAATGTTATGTATAATGAGTTTTTCAATACTTTCATTAAATTATTTAACTTTGTATTTACCACAAAAACAGTGGTTGTTAATGATAAATTAGTATTTAGTGAGTGGGCATCTGCTGAGTTACACAAAAATAGAGAGAAATTATACAATATGTATAGTGAATTGATGTATAATACTAGTAATGAGTTTAGGGATGAGGTAAAATTATTTTCCAAATCTTTTAAAAAACAATGTAAAATAGCTAAATCTCAACATATCAATAAAAAAATAGGAAATAGCAATAATAAAATAAAAACAACTTGGAAAATAATTAATGAGGAAACTGGAAGAGCTAAATCCCAGAGGATCGACTTTAAATTAAATATAGATAATAAATATGTTACGTCTGATCTCGAGGTTGCTACTGCTTTTGAAACCTTTTTTACTAATATTCCAGTGACTACAACGTTATCTTTAAATTCTTCTCCCGCTGCAGCTATAGGATTACTTAGAGATAATGTAGATCGATGTGTTAGCATTTTTAATTTTAAAAAAGTGAATGCTCAAGAAGTAATCAAAGTATTTAAATTAATTAGCGTTAAAAAGACTAGTGATCTTTGGGGAATATCTGTTGACGTACTCAAGTCCATAATTGACATTGTAGCGCCAGACTTAGCATTGATATTTAATAATTGTTTAGAATGTGGTATATTTCCTGATCTAATGAAACAAAGTAAAATAACTCCATTATTTAAATCTGGCAGTTCATTAGATCCTAGTAATTATAGACCAATTTCAGTCTTACCCACATTCAGCAAGATTTTTGAAAAAATAATTCTTAATCAACTTGTTGATTTTTTCAGTAAAAACAATCTCTTGCACAAAAACCAGTTTGGTTTCACTGCCGGTCGCTCTACAACAGATGCTGGGGTCGAGCTATTACTCAATATATTTGAAGCCTGGGAAGGATCCCAGGATGCACTTGGCATTTTCTGTGATCTATCTAAGGCGTTTGACTGCGTTCAACACGAAATCCTTATACAAAAATTAGAACATTATGGAGTTAAGAATAAGTCCCTAGATTTGATCAGTTCATATCTTAATGATAGAATTCAAAAAGTAGACGTAAATGGAATACGTTCCCCCGGTTCTTTGGTAAAAATAGGTGTGCGTCAGGGCTCTATCTTAGGGCCTTTCTTGTTCCTCATTTACATAAATGACTTACCTCACCTAGTGAGGGAAAAACATGGGATAGTGTTGTTTGCTGATGATACTTCTCTTACTTTTAAAGTTAGCAGAAGGCAATCTGTTATTGACGATGTAAATAACGCTCTCTCAGATGTTGTACAATGGTTTAACGCCAATAATTTGTTGCTCAATAAAAAAAAGACGAAATGTGTTAAATTTACTTTACCAAATGTTAAAAATGTTAAAACCAATGTACAATTAAACAATGAGGAATTGGACTTGGTCAAATCTACTACTTTCTTGGGCATTACCTTAGATGAAAAATTGCAATGGGGTCCTCATATATTTGATTTATCAAGTAGACTTAGTTCTGCTATATACGCGGTTAAAAAAATACGTCGATTGACAAATATGGAAACTGCTCGATTAGTTTACTTTAGTTACTTTCATAGTATAATGTCATACGGTATACTCTTATGGGGTAATGCAGCCGACATCGATACCATATTCACACTACAGAAGAGGGCTGTTCGAGCAATATATAATATGAGACCTAGAGAATCCTTAAGAAACAAATTTAAAGAATTTAAAATAATGACTGTTTATAATCAATATATTTATGAAAATTTAATTTACGTTCATAAAAATATTTCTAAATTCAAAAAAAATTGTGATTTTCATAAAATTAATACGAGAAATAAAAATAAACTCGCTATGCCCAACACTAGGCTCCATAAAATAGGTAAATCCTTTAAGGTTAATTGTATACGTTTTTATAATAAGCTCCCAAATGAAGCCTTAAGTTTATCATTAAATAAATTTAAATTATATATAAAAATAAATTTGATAAAAAAATCCTACTATAGTGTACAGGATTACATTAACGACGGTATGGCCTGGGAATGAATTGTATTATATTGCGAATAACTAGTAATCTCCGCAATTTGTTTTTTGTTGTAGATTAATTTCGTTTTATCGACTTGTTGCATCACACCGATTCCTTAGAAGTCATTACTTGCGGTAGCGTCGGGAGTCGGGTTGCGCTCCTCCCTCAAATATGTGCAAAGAGGGTGATGGCTGGCTCTTGCGTTATGCTCGTGAACGGGTGCTGCTTGCGGTGACTGGTTGTGTAGCAGGCCTAATTTTATTTTTTATTATTATTATCATTATTATTATTTTTTTCATTATATTGCGACGGTTCTAGTTGTTCCAAAATAGCTTTTAAGATTGACATTTGTGAAACAGTGATCACAATATAAAAAAATATATATCCGGCTGAGTTTGTTGTGTGGTTCTTCTCAGACCAGGACGCGTTTGGAACCCTCATAGCTTTAACATTAAGTTGGACAGTGCTTTTACAGAAGGGCTTATTACGATAAATCTGGTATCGAAATAGGCCCTCCTGACACTTCCATTTTGACGTACACAAGTGATCACTGATAATGATTCAAAGTGGAAAAGATATAAATAAATAAATAAATAAATAAATGATGTGAGCGAAACGCACCAGTGGTCTTCAATCACGAAGATCTTTGTTTAAATATAAATAGTGACTAAATGGAACTAGGCTTTGAGTTGTATAGTTAAAAGAAATAAAGATAAAATCACAGTTTTCAAGATAATTAGCCTAGCAATGCACTTACTGGAAATAAAAAGCGTTAGTGAAATCCATAATAAGTATTTAACTAAGTGTCATCAAAAGTTCAAGTATTATTAACGTGAGATTAGTTTTAAGGTTTTGCTGCTTATTAAGTATTAACAGATAAGGTATGAAATAAGTTTTCTTATGTCCAGAATAATTGTTAAAATGTTATGTCTTTAACGTATTGTCATAGATTGGATTGGACGTTGTGTTAGAAAAAACTAATAGGTAATCCTATGCCGTTTTATAAATAAGTAAATTTGCTCGTAATAAACAGGCATAAATTAAATATAATACATAAAAAATAAAATCTATTAATAAATTCCACGACTAATAAAGCACGTAACTCCATCACATCTATTTGAACTGAGTATGTTAAATTGTTATTTGTTCAAAATTAAAATTAATAAATAAATTTACAAGCTTATAAATAAATCCTATTAACCAACATAACAGTTGCAAAACAAACTCATTAGACTGTTACTTTTGTTAGTTGAATTTTATCATTTCATTTATTAATTATGTTATCTAATTAGATGCCATATTGTCACTATCATTATTATTATCTTCTTAAGTATCTATTTTCTATGGGATTTTTATATCATATATCGTATCAAATGATTTATTTTTATTTTTATAACCCTCACAAATTCAAACAAAAAGATCTATATTATGTGGTAACAATAACAGTTTGCTGCTAATCAACAGCCAATGAAGAAATAAGAAAGAAAGTATTTTGTGACTTTTCCATTACCAGGCTAAAACTTTCATCTGAACTCATGTTATTCTAACACGTCTCGAATTGTATCATTAAGTAGCTTCTTAAAATTCAGGCCATATAGAAAATAAACACGCAGAGTAACAATGTGTCAAACCATCTCCAGGTACCATGAATATAACAGTCCCGTATTACAATAACTCTCCCGTTATTTAATACAGTTCATTCAAATCTTCTTTCTTATTTCTATTTTGTATTTTTAATAGTGTATTTCATGTTTAATGCAATCTAATAACCATATCGATAACGACCTTATACAACTCTCCTTAAATCTTCAGTGTTATTCACTTCGCTCTTTTATTCGAGTTCTGAGTACTTAATTTAATAATCGATTGACGAAGCTATGACTTTACAGCTTTATTCTTACAATGATTGAACTCTTTAATTAAATATTTTTCTTTATTTGTCGTCAATCGTAAGTCCACAGTTTATTTAAACTATTTCGGTACATTTTTAAATGAATTAAGGAGGTTACCACACTTTGTCACCTCCATTAAATATTTTGTGATGTTCAAAACCTTTTTGATTTTAGTTAATTTATAAATATTAGTCAGTTTTACTTAAATTGTAAGTGACCAATATTTACAGATTAACTTCGTCAAAACAGAACGCTTTTATTAGATTTAGATTTAGATAACAATACCGTAAATTGCCGTAAATTGCCCGTTTGCTTTTTACACAACGATAATAAGATTGACTAACTCTAAGATATTACTTTTTGCCTTATATTTAATGTCTCATGACCTTTAAGTCAACATTAAGAAGCGCTTCACTTACTTGTTTGAAATACAACATTGCTTAACATATTTTCCGTATTATATTTAAACCGAAAAATTGACTATTTGACTCCAAAAGAAAAGGCATGAGTCAAATCTATCACAGTCCATCGAATATCAATTTATATCAAATATACACACGCATACGTACACGCAGTACTGCCTTAATGTTGTTTTTTTTACTTTATTGTTGAAGTACAAATAAAATATTATTTATATTAAAATTTTATTTGTCATTAAATATTATTATTTTATTTGTAGATTTAATAAAAATATGTAAAACTTCAGGCAAATACCTGAAAATTAAAATAATCAGGCTTTCTTATTTCGCTACTTTTAAAATATTATTACGTATAAACATGGTGCTATTTTTCAATCATACAATGATGGTTACTTATTGTATATATGTATTCTGGTACAATTCTAGAACAGTATTAACTTGCACGCGGTCCAAAAAATGTGGCATTCACGGACCATTACTAATTGTGTGGCATTGCCCTCTTTTATATGAAGTATTTTTTTATCTTCTTTGCCGAAGTAATTTTTGTCTTTTGGGGCAACTTCTGATATTGCCTAAAAAGTACGACAAAGATTAATGTAACAGACAACCATTAATATAATTTAGGAGCGATTGCTGAGAAAACAAAACCATTTTAAACTATATCCAAGATTACATTTATTGAATCACAGTTCCTTAATTAAAGAATGATTACAAAAATCTGTACATACTAAATCCATTGATTGAATTTTTAAATTGAATTTCAGACCTTCAGTCAAACAAAAAAATGTTTTGTTGATAAATAATAAAAATATAATCATAAATATATAAAATTATTGCTGTTTGAAGTACAAATAGCAATTAATAAAGAACTAAACAAATAAACTAATGTGAACAAAAGAAGCTATGTGTGGATAAAATAAACTTAACATAACCCTTAGGGATCTTAATAAAATTAGGGTCCATTTGGCGAACAAATTAATAACGGTATATAATGAACTTTTTATATATGATACGAATATAAGACCACAACATTTTAACAACAGATAACCCGGCAAACTCTGTTCCGCCTCTCCAGTCTCTCTGCGTTGCAATAATTATAAATTATGGTATTATTTATAAGTAATATTGCAATAAGGTGAAAAAATAGCGTTTTAAAACTTATGTTTAGGATATTATAAGTATTTGCCAGGCCACATGTCTCTTCATCATATTAACATAACGGGATAATAGCTAGATATTGTTCAGGAAACATTTATTGACTACCACCGACTGTCGTTCAAAGATGGTTGCATATACTCGTATATAAAGTGCCGACAGCTACTAAAAATATAGTTTCTGTATATTGACTATTTGTTCATTTTTTTAAAACTCTATTAGGTAAATTTAGTTATTTAATATTCAATTCTAAATCAATCATCATCAATATAATCATTTTTAATTTTTTGTGAATAAAAATTATAGTATCCATTTAATTGGTATGTATGTGGCTTACATTTTAGCATAATAACAACATGCTAAGAGATGATGTTTTAATCAGTGCAAGTGCGTCGATGCAGTCTAAACTATTAAAAACTGAGAGCAATAATCAAGGGTCTTGTAGGCGGTAGAGATTGTGGTTTCGAGTCCAGAAGTACTTTAATTTTACTATTGTATAATCTCTGCTACATCGGGTATCACATCCTAGGGCGGTGTTTTTTTATAGAATATTAATACGTAAGTAAAATATAATTTTCGTGTTTGATATAACATTTTGTTTTTCTTCTATGCACCATAAAATGCATACTTTTAACTTATAAACAAACTTTGCCAACCTGCTTATTACGTCGCTTATATACGCAACGGCTTATTTTCTGAATTACGGTATAAGATACACGTAATAAAATATTATAATATAAGTACAACATTAAAATAAAACTTGGAAATTGAATTATATTAACAGTGATAAAATCGATTTTCCATTACAGAGTATAATACAATTAAAACCTGATGGAGGTGTCACGACCATGTCAAGTAATTTCATTTGAACATTTAGTGTACAGTCAACTCGCGACTAATTGGTTCTGAGAGCGGACATGTAACTTTACTTTAAAAGTTAAATCTACTTTATAAAATATGTATTAATAATGATGAATTCGTCACCTATTTTTTTCTTTTCCCAGTCATTCATATTTGTCTTTACTTATATCACCCCTTTACATTTTCAAAAAGATTTTATGAAAGGATTTTAATTAAACGTGGTGTGATGTTGACTTATGATATAACTTAACACAAAGGAAGCTTACATTCCGGAAAATTCTCTCATTTTTGTTGGCAAATTTGTTTAAGCTAGAATTCAAATGAAATTAAAGTTGCGAAAGTTTGTGAAAATATCTAATATTGACATACTCGTATACTTATATCTCAACGAAGTAAATACCGAGTGACGAAAGCGAATCCACTGACAAAACTCCTGATATGAATTTTGCGACGAAAAAAACCACGAACATTTTTATTCACAAACGTAAACAAACACAAAAAATGTAAATGTGTTCGGAACGTTACGTCTTTTTCAAGGTGGAAATAAGTGATTTTATACTGGTGCGGAGCCAAAAACTAAATTTTAGTCTCATTTTTCAAACGGCCGTAGAGGTGAGGCGGTAGGTATATTGCTAAGTGTAAATGCATTTTCTGGGTCTATGGGCCAAGGGCTTTCTAAAAATACACACACACTCATACCAGAAGGTCTCCTGTATAAAAAAATCGATATTGCGCGTATATATACAGAGTTAGACTTTCAGCACTATGGGTGCTTTCGTCACTCTGAGCTAGCTAACGCCCGCTTTGATTCTAAGCCAGCGGGCACATGAAGTCGTAGCATCGGCTAATCCACTCATAATCTTGCTCACTGATGACTCGAGTGATTTTATTTCCATTTTACTAAAATTGTTGCGAACGTTTCATTGTTACGATTACGGATATTTGATAATAATATTATCTTAACAATTATGTTTTTTCTTTGTGAAACTTAATAATTTAAATTTCTAATAAATAACAATTTAATCTACATTCTTGTAGTCAAATCTGATATCATATCATATATTATTATCAATAAGAGCACTATTCACATTGATTCTTAAGATCATTTCTATTCTAGGCACTGCTGTCAGAACAAGATATTCTTACGATATTTTTTTCACATAATTGAATTTAGTAGAAGTCGAGATATCTCGAAAGGATATGCTCCATTAGCTGCGAGTTGACGTGTGCTTCAACAGATTTCATAAACGTTAATGTTTATAATATTTTTTACTCAAATCATTAACTTTTGTAAGTCAGTTTACGCGCCTTTTATAATAGCATATCTTAACAGCTTAACTGTATGTATTATGTTATATTAATTAATATAATTAAGTAAATCAATTTATAAAATTAACATTCAATAAACAATTTTATTTATTCATAGCAATTAAGTGTCATATTTTTATTTGTGTATATTTTTTTCAATGATCTAAAACTTTTATTTATTATTTTCTATCATTTCGTTTCGATTGAATACATATATTATACGTATACAAAAAATAACGTGACCGTCAAATATTGGTATTCTCAAATTTGTATTTTATATTTTTTGGAAGCTTGTTCATCGGAGATACATCTAGCGATGGTAATTATACAAATATTTGGGTTAACATATAGATGTTGTTAATTGCATAACATTTTATGGTATCATCGAAGTTAATTTAAGTCTTATGGTTAAATAAATAAATAAATAAATTATTGTGTGGAGTTTGGAAATTTGGATGGAGGAAAGTCAGCTGCTAAAGCTTATATAATTATATAAATATCTATTTTCTTTGTGTTTGTTATAGCTTGAAACTGTTTATTTTGTATTAGAGGCGAAGCTTCTGGCATTATATGGATACTGTACGGATGTCGGGCCCATCGCGTTGCAAGGAGAAGAGTGCAAACAATGCCTGGGACTTGCGACTTAGGTGTAGGTTTAAGGGGCCCCTTTACTATGCACATACACGCTCACCTTCATTGTCTACACTTCTCCCCCTACCTATGCAAACTCTGATTTTATCAAAATGATTTAAGATGGTAATAAGCGTTGTGTCAATACAACCAAGTTGTTTTGCCAAATATTAATTGGTGTAAAATAACGCATCACTGGATATTAATAATTAATCTATCATTGTGTACAAATCAATGTTACTTTTGGGTAATTTGATTTTTCTGTGTCAATATTGTTTTTTATGTAAATTCATTATTACCCTTATATACATGAAAAGTAATTCAACTTATTATTTTTCAATAATAATTTTAAATATTCATAAAAACATTTATTTTGTAATACTTTATTTAAGGGAGAAAGGTATTATAAATTATATTTGAAATGATGACACGTCTCTTCGTTTCTCAGCTCAATACCAACAATGTAAAAAGTTAGGATTTGTTGGAATAGTATCAACACTAAAATTCGTGAACTCGTTTGATATATTGACTCGTGACTCTATATTGTTGAAGATTTGTCTTTGTAGAAGTTACTTTTTAATATTTTTTTCACTGAGAGTTTAGGGCCAGTTTTAAAGATGATTTTAGATTTCGATATACAGACGACGGCAACTGTCTGGTTTAATGGGTGGAAGAGACCCACAGAACAATCAATTTTATAATAATAATTTATTTATTTTCAGGACCAGCCCATTTAGTGTTAGTAACAATATTTCTTATTAACTAGTGTTAGTACAATCAAAAATTACAATCAAAAATTACAAATTATAATATATGTCCTGGAATGCGGCGTATACTCATTGTGAGTTCCAGGCGTAATATTTATATGTAAAGTATTTTAATTACAAACACACGTACAATATTTTTCTGCGTTTTTAAAATTTAGCAAACGATAATAAGTTATACTTATATTTTATTATTACCAAATAAATAGTTATAAAATTAAAATGTAACATTGCCTTGGCTTGGCAAAAGAAATATTTGAAACTCTGCTAATTTATGCAGTAGCCACTATAACAAATTCCACTGAGTTATCTTTTTAATTGGAATATCAAACACAGCATTATAACTAAGTTTTGCTTATCTGATCTGCTTTCAGAATGTTTGTTATAAACTTATTTTGTACAATTTTAGAGATAAGGAAAAGAGTTGGTAATAGTTCAAAGAATACTATAATAAAATAATATTTACTAAACTTTTCACATGCCTATGTAAAAATAATTGCTTTAAAATAAAAACGAACAAGATAAACTTTTTGCACCGCTGATAGTATAATAATATTAGTAATAATATGATAATATTACGCAGAAAATTTAGTGAGACCTCGTTTAAATAAAGTTCATAAAAAATAATCGCTAACTTGCAACGATAACTAAAATATTTTCTGATAATGGACTGTATATTTTACTTTGATCAGAGATCATAGTTTGTGATTCAGTTTTTTTTTATATACATATTTAGAATAAGATTTTTATAACCTCTTATTATGGGTTGAAAACAATAAGCATGTTTTATTAGGAACCGTATTTGATCACAGAAAAAAAACTAGTATTTCACGCTAATGCTTTAGCAATCAAATTCACAAGTTAAAATTAATTCGGGTGGTAACCAACACTTAATTACAGAAGCGAAATGTCAAAGGGATGAAGACATAATATCTGTCACATCCAGTCACCGAGGCGTCGACCGCAATTCACGCTATTTTATACCACAGTCGCTCTAGTGATATTATGCTTTGACCTACAGTGCTTCTAGTTTGTCTAAAAATTTTTACAAAATAATTTTTCATATCTTTTATAGTAAAATTTCAAGGTAATTTAAAGTAATATCTGGTTCCCAAAAGACCTTCATAATTGATTTTGAACATTATTATTAATAGGTATTTAAGGATAACTTTAATGCTTGAGTAAGCAGCGTAATTATTTTTTTATTTTCCTTTACCTTCATGTTTTTCAAGTATTAAATTTATTTAAATTAAATAAAATAAGTATTTTTTTTTTAATATTAGCATTTGACTTCTTTACAACATCTAAAGGCAAATCACTATCCAATTTTAAGAGCACTATTTGACCTCAAAAATAGCATGATACTATTAACTTTGCCAATTATAGAAACTAGCGTCACATTAAGCTTACTAGCGCACAATCTTGTAATAAAACTCAATCCCGACTTCTCTTAATACTCGGATATCATAAGATCCCTATTTGGCTTGCAATCTGTCGTATTAGATAGAGTAGTTAAGGAGCAAGCGTGATAGTGTCCATAAACCAATAAAACCCCTTGATATAATTTATTAATTATTACACTAAAAATCAAATAACAGTGTATTGAATCTATATTGCAGAATCGAACTCGTTGCAATATAACGTTGATATCAATTCACGATAACGATCTATCAAGCACATTCTCGCATTCTATACCCGTTTTATATAAATACCTCTGCGCCATTTCTTCGTTGTATGTAAGTAAAAAACTATAAAATTCTTCAAAACTAGCAAATATTACTCATAAGGAAATATATTTTTTATAATTTATTATTTTAAAGTTCTTCAATAATGTTTATAAAAATCGATATTTAAATGTAAATAATACCATAACAAGATTTAAGGCACATTGATATAGTTAGTACTGATACAAATTAATTAACATTAAGTAACTGATGCGGAATGATCTTCAGTTGAGTACCGATAATAAACTTAACTCCTACAGAGTACCTCCTTAGCATATAATATAATTTTATTAATTAAGGCTTCATAGCGTTAGGTTATTTCTGTAGTCTTATTCACTTAACGTTTGAGTAAATAACGTTATTAGCGGGAATGACCTGTCATCTCGTGATAACGGTCAGTGAAACGTCGGCAAACAAAAAAGGTATCTAATCTTAAATAATTTACATCGCGTAATAGACCCGATACATATTTCAAAATAAATTGGAATAAATTCAAACATTAGACGAGCTATCCGTACAAGGGTTGGATATAAATAGGGGCAGCAGCTGACACAACAACAATGCCTATCTAGCGGAGATGGACACTATTTGAATGGTAATATGTAGACAATATTTACATAGTTTTTAATTTCAACATTGAATTACATTTATTAAAATAAAAATGACATTCTTACTATAATACAGAAAATGTTCTTACTCTAATTAAACAGCAATTTGAAACGCTATATGGTTATTTTTTTAAATAAACCCAGTAATATTTGTAAGTCTATTCTAATGGCAAAGTCAAATGCTAGAAAGGGATATTCTTTCTTTTTAAATATATATTGTATAGTTTTTTCATTCAATCTCCTCGTCTATGTGTTATAAAATAATGTTGCCTTATTTAGTTTTTAAGGAAAGAAAGTAATGAAAAATAAATATGCTGAATCTGTGTATTATTTTCCTAAACCACCACTTTCTCTCGCTAAACCGAATTTGGAAAGATAAAAAGTCTAATCAATTTTTAAAAGAATGTTTAACTGCTTTGGAAGTAAGTTCAGTTGAGCAAATTTACAAAAGGTTCATAAGTATTTATTATACGGAAAAACAACGTGGAGACTCGCTATATATTGAGTAATTGAATAAGTGGTGAGAATATACTTCTGCTCAAACTTCAAAGATGCTTATTCGTTATAAGGCACAGTATATTTTATAGGTTAAATAAGCTAAAAAAAAGTTATTTTTTATAAACTTCAATTACTCAGTACGCTTTGGATTACCCTGATTAAATAAAAAATGTATAAGATACCTAACGATCTCATAGCGTACTACAATGACCTCCCGAGGGATGCGCTCACTCAATAACTTCTGAATACAACACCATACCTGTAGATATTATGGATATTATTTAATTATTATTTATACATATCGATGATAGAGCACTTCAATGAAATAACTTCACTAGATTGGATTGTTATTGTATAAAATTTTCTTTTGCTGATACTCCCTATACTTCTCTATATAGATACTAAAAATGTAAAGTTGGTAAGTATTCTTTAACAATTAAGATATAAAAAAATATACATAATAAAAATGTTAAATTGATAATTATGTACTTACAGTTACATCTGGTGCATTCGAGTTTTCATATATAGCATAATAAGAATACATATTTATTATATTTAAGACATATTTTTACCACACTTAGCAGTTCAATTCTTAAGAAGAAAATAAACTACTTTTTAAAAAGGCTCTTTTTTTAAACCTTTTTACGATGTCTATAAATAAAAAGGCAAGGTTTTTCTACTAAAAAAAATACCTTTAAATCATCGACGTTTTTTAAATAGGCGGGAGAAAATAAATCTTTATTGGTTGTTACCGTCAAATCACGTTGCTAATGTTTGATGGTTGTAAACTACACACTAACTTATAATAAAATACTTCTGTTTCCCTTTAGATTCGTTATTTCTATGTTTTCTATTTTGTTCCTAATAAATTGTCTTTTAAAAACCTACGTGATTTGGATCTTCAAATATATTAATCAATGCAAAAATTACACAGTTGTGTCCCTTAATTGTTATTTTAAAATTGTATACGTATTTTATTTTAAGACTCAAAAATAACAAATTTCCATTGATATGATGCAAATTAAAATTTAAAAGTTCAAAGTGAACGTTTAAGTAGGAAGTACCGTAATGACAGAAGTATTAAATATTACTATTTATTATTATAAAGTTGGCTAAACTCAAAACATAAGTGCTCATAGTTCTATCAAAATAGTGTTAATAGTTTTTTCGGAATTAAAGCTTGAGATGAAACTGTAAAGATTTGTTTTGTCTCTTTTATTTATGATGATGGTCATATTAAGTAGCATTTAATGTTATTAAATCATATCCGTTTTCAATTTTCTATTCATTTCTTCTTTATTTTCTGAAAATTGTATTTGATTAATAAAAATAATATCATAAATATTAAAATAATAATTTATTAAATTATAATGTATTGCTTGTGTAAAACTCTTCAAAGCAAAAATTTCCAACATTATTCACCAGAAATAATCGCTTTAATTTACTATCAAACAATTACTTTAGAACTTGTATTTCTCACTAAACTTTCAAAGGAAACTTAATTTTTTATCAAAGGAAATATAACCCACTATAGCGCCTAGAAAGGTAAAACCAAGACGTGATAAGAGAAGACCGCGACATGAGATACCTCTATGAGACTTGCAGTTGTTACAACATGTAAGTAGATGCTAACATTCAAAGAAAAACTTATGGCCGTAACATGACGTTGTAATAGAAGGTTCATAGTATTTTGTTATTCAATGAATTGATTTTATTATACAGTAACAATAATTAAAAATATCATCACTACCGTATAAGTGTTTGAACTTGATGTTATACTTTATTATACTTGATATTATCAAATACTAAGTTAATCTGATAGTAATGTCCTCTTTCTGATTCATACTGTCTGTCTTAACTTCGATTATCTTGCCACCTATATTATCAATAATTATATTCTTAGTAGCATACAATAACAAATATATTTTAAAATGTATGGTCCTCGTTTCGTAATTAGGAATATGATGATCCAATTTCACACGACTTAATACAGTATAAAGAAACAGTATAAAAGAAATCTCAGACTCGATAAAGTAACAAACAGTCATCTTTTATTTTGGGTTTGAAAATTCTTGTAAGGAGAATTTGATTGTGTATAATACTTTTCTTACTTTTAGTTTGGATGACTTGGAAGGCTGTTGAGACTTACAACATTTTACTTTTCTTTGCATTCTAAGTTTTTGTTTTCGTATTATACAGGGTGGGCAAAAAATTTTTGCAAATAGCAACACTTGATTTCTCCAAAACCGTGAGAGCAAGGGGCGCGCGGGTGGCGGGGAATTGTGCGTCGTTTAATGCAATTTTAGTCACGATGGAGCGCTTCACGGGACAACAGCGTGCTTTTTGCGTAAAACAATTTTACAAAAACAACGATTCCTACGTTACTGTACGACGCCTCTTTAGAATTGAATACGGATTACAACGTGTAAGTGAGTGTCCAAGTGTTAATTTAATTAAAGCTTGGGTTAAAAAGTTTGAGCAAACGGGATCGACAACGAATATTAAACAAACTGGGCAACCACGTTCAAGAAGAAGCGAAGAGAACATTCGGGAGGTTGAAATTTCTGTAAGGGACGATCCAGAATCATCTACGCGTAAGCGGTCGGGGGCTCTTGCTATACCAAGAACTAGTCTGCGGCGAATCTTGCATTTGGACCTTAAACTGCACCCATATAAGCTTCAAATTGTACAGGAGTTGAAACCAAACGATTACATTCAACGCAAATTATTTGCTGACACTATACTGGAGCGATTCTCTAGCCTTGAGAATGTATTGTTTACGGACGAGGCCCATTTTCACATTAATGGTCACGTAAATAAACATAATTGTCGATATTGGAGCACGGAAAACCCTCACTATAAACACCAAAAGCCTCTTCATTCACCAAAAACGACAGTGTGGGCTGCCATATCCGCAAAGGGCATAATCGGTCCATACTTCTTTGAAAATAATCAAGGAAATAACGTAACTGTGAACTCAGTGGAATACGTGAAAATGTTGCGAGAATTTTTGACACCACAGTTGCATGAATTTGAAGGATACAATAGCCGGACTTGGATGCAACAAGATGGAGCAACATGCCATACATCAAACGTGACTTTACCGGTGGTCAAAGAAATGTTTCCTAACAAATTGATTTCTCGCAGAGGTGATATCCCATAAGCCTCCCAGAAGCCCGGACCTTACACCTTGCGATTTTTTCTTGTGGGGATATCTGAAGAGTCGAGTATACCTTAAAAAACCGCCGACCATATCCCAATTAAAAGAAAACATCCACGAGGAGATAGCCGCGATTCCTCGCAGCATGTGTCAACGAGTTTTCCAAAGTTTACGTAATCGATTGCAGGAGTGCCAACGACGAGACGGAGCACATCTCGACGATGTCATTTTTAAAAAATAAATTTTAATAAATGATAATTACGTTAAATAAATCATAAACAAAATAACATTTGTACTTTTATTTCTAGACATGTTTCAAAAGTGCAAAAATTTTTGGCCCACCCTGTAGTATTTTGTAGGCTCATTGGTTTGAAAACGATTCTTTCTAAATAAACCTTATTGATCGTTTTTAATCTATCTAGGATAGTTTTTGGTGTTATGATTAATATTAATTACATATTACGATAATGTTTGACTTAACATACCACAGCGGACGGGTGAGGTCAACGGAACTCTTTGTGGTATATGGGTGGAGCTATTTTATTTTTTTTTAATTTAGAGAAGCAAGCAAGATATACTTGACGGCGCATACGAAATTTGATCGATTGGAATATGATGGAAGCAGATTTGACCGTTGCCATTCTAGCTGAACATCAGGTAGGTGAGGGTGATGCGGCCATCCATCACTCCATCTCCAACTACAACCGCCAGCGCATCACGTTCACAACAAATTGCTAGTTTCGAACGCAATCCTTAACCATTATTATTCTAATTTATATTTGGCTGGTTATTAGTGGTTTTAAAAAGTTTATTTAGTTGTTATTTCGTGAATCAAGAATTATTAAGTGAGTTTTATTAATTTTCAGAATTTAGGTGTTTTTTTTTTGGATTATCCACATACATTGATCGTACTCATATATATTTATGAAAGTTTTATAACACGAATCGATTCTTCAACGTTATTTATATAATATCATTCCTTTTTTAATAATGATAAAAGTATTTTTAACGTTATCATTAATCGGACTTCACATCATATTAACTATATTAGCGCGCGTGACGTCACAACCTGTCCAGGAGGACAGGTTGTGACGTCACGTCATCCACAGCACTGCTTTCAAGCTGAGAGCGCCTGATCACATTCCGTCAGCCTCTAAATACATCTAAGTACCAAATACTATTTTAATTGTATGCGGTTAGACCACATCCTAACAACTAAATTTGCGGTTAATAAAATGTGTCTTAAAAAGGCTATTTTAAAACAAAAGTTGACTGCAAAGGTTTATCTTTTAAAAAGTTCTGTGAAGAAATATATACAAAAAATCATTATACCATTAGATTTATACCACAAGTATTGTGTTAAGAGTCACCTGTCGCGCGGAATACTTGATCTAGTGATATGGCTAAATTAAAAAAGTTAACATGCTTTTATATATGACGGTATTTATTTAGTTACATTGTTACCTGTACGGTAAAGTATCAAGTAAAATATTTTTTTCATAATCTTTATATCTGAATCTTCTGAATACAAAGTAAAAATGCTTGAGGCGCCATTATACGAAACTAGCACGGAAAAAGACAATACAATACAAAGAAGCATATTAGTTTCAGAAATGTTTGGAGTGTATATATGGTTATACAAGAATGGTTATTCTTTGTTGATCATTACTATAGTTACATAATAATAGATGTCGTAACACGTAGAGTTAGAGAAGCATTAACTTACAATTACAGCTACAAAACGCTTTAGTACCCACTAATACACTTTGAAGTTGTTCATTGGCAGTGACGAAGTCGTATTATATTACATGTACATAAGGATAACAGCTACTTCGAAGTCTTTCAAAATATTAATATAATCAAATAAAAAATGAAAAATCTTATATCCACGAGATATATTATTTATCTATTTATCTTCACGCCATATCCCTTGCGGGGTAGCCAGAGACGACGGCTTGCGGGGTAGCCAGAAGCGCCAAACGATACGGTCCTTGCATACCTCTTTCGCATTAGACACAGATATCAACCTCTTCATACATGCCCTTCTCCCATGCCCTGGGGATCCTCATATATATATAATATACAAAAACACCTACTACCTCATATTACGAATGAATGAAGTGTAACGGAACATAGTTATTGTAATAGAAATTAAATATATTACAACTACATATGTGTCTATAAAACTAATAATAGCGAGAAGTACGACACTCGCTTGACCAATGTAAATCAGTTCACAACATCTTAGATTTACGGTTAACAGTTTAAGGGTTCTTCTAAATTATGAACTACTTTTGAACGTTGAATCAATAAAGTTTTGATGAATAAAAGTCAAGGTCAAGATATAATATTCTCCTGTTTCATTATAACATTGCAAGATACTGTTATTGAGAAGCCTAATTCCATTATTAAGCGTATTTTATCTGATTGTAGGAACTTGTCTAATGTCTAGTATAGTTATAAACAATATTAACGTTTGTTATCAGCTACCGGGTATAAAGGAAATGTTAACAAAATATATACATATAGTTTAAAACACAAAACCATGTTACAAAACAGTGGCGTCACGGTAACTGTATTTGTTGCAGCAAGAAAACATTTTGGGATAATGAATTGCTGAACTTCTGAAAGGATTACAGTTATCGTTTTGTCAAATAAAAGCAGAAAGAAGATAGTGGCTTTAATTAATTACTTAATTAATATGAGCTGCGGGTTTTAATTACCAAATTTCCTCTTCTGCAAATGAGGAAAAAAATTAAAACTGACAATATTCGTCATATTCACAAGGTACCAACATCTAAATAAAATTATTGCTCTGAACATCTGTGCATGTTTCGTGATATCTTAGTTATTCCTGATTGTATTTATAGTTTTTTTTTGTTAGTTTTCTAGGGGTTTATTTTTTTATATTGTTTAGAAGTAAAAGAAATTGTGAAGTTACAATATAATTATTAATAAAGTATAAAGAATATGTATAAATATACCCTATTCTCATATCCGTATGCACGTCACGGTTATAGTTTAAAATCAATGCTTATGAAATGGATCAGGTTCGAATAAATCAACATGCAAATATGTAAACAAGGCTCTTTGTGCGTTCGAATTGAGAATATATTGTGATACTGTTGATATCAACTGCAGTTTTCAAAAAAACTGAGGTGTATTATTTATTCTGGCTTATATAAATTGAATTAGTACATATATAATTATTGTATCTGTTCCTATATTGCGTCTGGTTAAAAATTTTATGTAATTTTGATAATGTATTTTGATGTTCAGGAACAGCTTTTATGACCCAATTTACTAAGTGTATCATAAAAGCTGTTCCTGAACTTGTTACTACAAGTAACTACTCTTTTAACAGTCCATATTTCAAGTTGCTCGTAATTTTTAAGGACTTTAAAAATTTCTACGGTCGCCATATTCTCTTTTTGTATTTCAATAATTAACAATAAACAATATAGTTACAAAACTTTGTATAACATATTAGAGTAACAAATTGTTATAAATAGAGGGTGTGTATGAGAGCGAAATTATATTAGTCGAGAGAAATGAATAAATATAAAATAATTGACACCTGAACTTCTACACTTGATCTGTCCTGACCGTCATTATAAATATTATTATAAACGGTTAGAAAGAAAGCATCTTTCTACTTTTAAATCGAAGATAATAAGGTTATAAAATGCATAAACTTTTATGCTCAACAGTAAAATCCTTGCAGTGGTACTCGGAGTGTATAACTAATACAATTTGATAAGTTCGAGCGTTTCTCTGAGATAACCTTTTTCATTTCAAGATCTAATTTGTTCACGTTCCTTTGTAATACAGAAAAATCGTTCAGAAATAAGTCTTATGGTGAAGAAAAAATTCAAGTTATTTGTTATCTAAGAAAAAACAAAATTTTAAATTTTTTGGGGGACAAAAGATAAGGGGCTAATATTATTTTTACTTATTATAACTATCTAAAACGTAACATATGAAAAAAGTCTCGCAATTCCTTAATAAGGTATGAAATCCAATCTAATCCCAGTTAATTCAGGATACCTATCTATGGGAGCACCCACTTCGTAATAATTGATACCTTGTTATTATACAAACAACATTTATTATAACAATATCAATATTATCTTTTTTTACATCTTAACGAATAGAGTGACTTGGCACACGCACCCGGCTAAATAATATAATTTCAGGATAAAGTGGCGTATTTCTTTCTTTTAATATCAAAATATCTCTTTATTTTACTTTACTATACTCCTACAAAATTTTATTTAATAATAGTTACAATACATTTTTGTGTTATGTATCCAAGGATTATATATTATGAATATTGCTACAAAATGTAATCTTTGTTGACAATAAATTTATATTAAGTATCTTACAGTAATTAATATTGTAGGTTTAGTTTATTCTAGGTCTCATGTTAACCCCGAATATTTTGCGATATTATAAGAATTTATGGAAAGGGACGCTAATTAATATATTATGAAGCAGCGTTTCCCTAGGGATTCAATCTTCTATTAATAACTTCCACCGATGAATTTTCGATAAATATTACATATTATATCAAAATACAGTTTTAATAATCATAATGGTTATGAAATTTTAATTTATTATATTTCTAAAATTAAAAACGGTTTATAAATGACTAAAATTTTCTGAATCCGGTAGTTTTCATACAAATATAAGTTCTGAGATTGAGTTTCATTTGGTGGATTGTTTTATGTTCTCGTAACAAAACTTCTGTACTTTGGCGTGGTTGGTTGTTTTTGGTGCCAACCTGGTGAATGAGATATGAGATGCATGGAACCGGCATCATCATATATAACTAAAATGAATATAGTTAATTTTTTAATTGTATTTATTTTTAAGGTAATCTTATTATTATAATATAATTTTAGATATTCTCAGGTTATTTAGCCAGTAACAATAATATTTACGGGCTTTGCCAATTAAAAAAAAAAATAAATAAATAAATAGATATAAGAATCAAATAAATGATATAATAAATAAACGTGAGGAGGGTATTTATAGAAATTTAAGTAATCATTTTCAGGGGCAATATTATGAAAAACAATTTCATTTTTTTTATTTGCAAAAATGTTCTAACTATTCTATAAGTCCTTAGTATTGCAGCTTTCTGTAGTTTAATGTAACTATTCTCTTCTATATTTAAAACCTTTAAGATGGGGTGACGGAATTTTACCAGGTGAGGAATCACACCAGTAGTCTTATCCTACTATTGGGACTAAGTATACTTTTTCTTGTTTCCATACTCTTTTCACCTCTTATTTTATGTGCTCATATTTATGGATTTTTTCTGTTATTGTTTTGGTTATGTTGTGTGTCTTCGGGACGGCAATGTCAATTAGTAAAGTTATTTTGTTTCTTCTATCTGGTAAGATTATGTCTAGTCTGTTATAATTCTGTCAGTTAATATAGCTTATCAGTTGAATGTTCTACTATAGTATTAGGGTTATATTTATAGTAAGCTTTATGTGAGTCTTCGATAAGTTTGATTTCAAGATTGATGATTGATGTAATATTTGTAATTTGACTATGTGTGTGCATGTAATCATATTTTGTAAAGTGAGTGCAAGATCCTGTGATATGTTTCTGATGTTTCTTGTTTTTAACGGAGACACAGTTTATTAAGTAATCCTAGCGACACAGCGTACCTATTATATTATAGGTATAGAGGATTTCTGTTACCGTCGCCTTCAGATTGGAGGTCGGGATTTATCTGTATTCTAGCTGTGTTTAGATATGTCAGAAACGGATCAACTCTTGAGCCTTGTCCAGGATTGACGACCTGCTTTCACAGACTTACAATGATAACTTAGATATTTCCAACATACATTGCTATATCGATGATAGCAGTGGGGATGCGGTAAATCCCAGGCATGCATTGCTCTTTCGAGAATCCTGTATGCCATGTGTCTTCTATAGAGACCACCTTGGGGATAGTATCGCTGCTCGTCGAGAGTACTCCGCTTAATGCCTCGCCAAGTAGTAAAATATTAGACATTTCAAGGGATTGTCGGTTTCGTAGTCAAATGACGAATTACGATTTTCGATATGTTACAATATTTCATGAGCGGCGGTGATTGCTTGCCATCAGTGCCATCGGTAGCATACTCGTTTGCCCTCATCTTCCTTAAAAAAATAGTGACAATATCAATAAAAAAAAATTGCTTTTGTTACAAAACAATTAACTAGTTACGTTAAATCTAGCTGTTGCCTTTAAAGCAATTCTCATTTATCAACTTTGTGTTTAAGTACTCGAGATGTAGTTGTGGTGAGCTAGTATTTCGTCTGTTTCAAAAACAACAAAACGAAATAAAATAAAATCATTAAAAATATTCAAAACGATCGAATTTCAAAATTGTTGACCCGCATTGCAAATACGTTCCATTTTTTTATTCTTTTTCTATACCTATTGTAAGAAGGAAATGTACAAAAAATAGGTAAGAAAAAATATTTGTTATAAACATTTGTAGCAAATATATATTAGTTTTATTTTAAGTTACACAATGGAAATTTTGTCAGTTACTCGGTTGCAGCCCAGAGAAGAGCCTGACATCTAAATACTCTCTAATGCTAACTGTAGTTAAACTTGGTAACATTTTGCTGCTGCACTGATAACTGTAAATATTCTGTAATCAATTAGAGCATCATCAGTATAGTTGCATGCAATAAGACAAAATAAAAAAGGTTTAATGGTACGGATTTCCAAATATAAAAAATGTAACGACTTCCAATAAACGATGAAATAGATTTTCCGCCTCGAAGTGTCTATTACTTTCTGAAAAGCCTAATAATACCTCCGCATCGGCAATTGAACGAACTGTTAAATCTCCAACCTTTTATCGGAATATTCTCAAAATGTAGTTTATTGTATATTGTTTTATTCAAAACCTTAATGTGGGTTTCCAACATTATATTGTACACTATAAAATGAACACATTCTCGTAGATAGGTTTCTTAGAGAAAACTATTGGAAAAGCTATCTCTACAAGGAATGAAAATAATTTGTGGTAATTACTAATGAAACTCGCGTTTCTTCTAACCAGACGAACTCTTTAAAACTGTGTTAGATAATATATCTGAACATTTCTTTTAAAAGTTTTGTTTTTTATAGTAGAATTATTTTCGCTAGCAACAATATTTATATATTAATAATATTTTCACTAGCAATAAAATAGAAGTATAAAAACATGTAAACTATATTCCATTATCCGGTACGTATCTCAAAATGTTAATGACATAAAATTATTTTAATTTTAATAAGACTATAAATAAGGTTTTCTTAAAATTCTAACTACCGTAAAGGCTTGTGATAGCTTAATGTAACTTGAAATATTAAACATAATTTATGTTATTAATAAATAAGAATAGTTATAGACGGCACTCCTACATATACTATGATGATAGCAATGATATTTGTGAAAATTTATTTATTTATTTATCTTCACGCCATATCCCTTGCTACCCCCAGAGACGACGGAGACTTTTTTATGAAAAACACAGCTTAAAAATATAAATACAGCAATAAAAATATTTGTACATAACACATTATATATTTTAATATCCTTCTACGTAGATACCCAACCCTATTGCACTTATCGAGCTGGTTAAATAAATAAATAGAACAAGTACAATTTTATAATATTTCCGTCCGTCCGTGTTAAATATTAGTAATAGCAGTGGTAAATATTATAAGCGCAAAATAGCCTTTTAAAAACAAATATATTATATCCAAGTAGTGTCACATCGGTCGAAACACGACGGCCTCGTGTACTATACGATATTCAGAGGGATGCACTCATTCAACAAATTGTAATATACTCGTAGAACGACATATCTGTAGATAATATATATATATATATATATATATATATATATAACTAAATAATAATTGTTATTGCATAAAGTTTTATTTATACAATCCGGTGTATATAAAATTTAAGATACCTATTTTTCACATTTGGCATTTTAATTCCTAAGTACAACAGTAAAATAATTACATTTTAAGTCGATTCTGTTTTGAAACCCATCACGATTATAAAATTTAAGTTGTTTTATTGCAATATGATAAATAAAATTCGAAAAAATGTGTTTATAAATCTCCCTTCAAATCATGGATGTATTTTTAAAAAGTCGTTAGTGAAGTAACACAGTAAACTTTAGTAGTTGCTACCGTTATGTCACTTCGGTAAAATTTGATGGTTGTTATCTGAAGCCCGTCGTTAACATGCTGTAATTTTTGGTAAACCTACACACTATCTTAATACTAGGTGCACCAAAAGAGCCTCAATTTTGACTCGCTGCGCTCGCGAAATCTTGTCTCATCGTTTGCCATTAACTTGAATAGGATATCAGTTTCTTGACGATTAATCCTCAACGACATGACATATTTCAGTTTTTTTTAAACTATCACCTAGTGTGTGTCCTTTTTGATTGAAAAATTTCATAATTTTCTGTCAAGTAGTTTTCGAGCTTATTTGTGAAAAGAATGAGAAGAAGTCTCCAGTAGAGTGCTCCTACCCCCATGTTCCTACTTACCTATTATGTTCGCTATTCATTGGTTTTGTACTTGTACTAATCAATATGATAATTTGTTTCTCATGAATTGAATGTGTTATGAAAGCCTACGCAGTTTATATCTTTCAATATATTTTGTAATTCAGTGATAAATGCGTGTAAATTTACAAAATATATATATTTTTCCATGTTTAAGACTTAGAAGCCACTTGTCTTGATCAGCAAAACGATGCAAAAATGAATATATGAGATAGTTTTATGTCATGAACTAACAATAATAAAGCTGAGTGCAGGTATTAAATATTATTATTTATTAATACAAAGATAGATTATTATTTATTAATACAAATGATCAAAGTTCTATCAAAATACACTTAATGATTCTTCCGAAAAATGCTCAAAAATATATTTTTACACACTGCGTGACTACACGTTGGCTTCATCTTATCTTATGGCATGTCTTATCTCATTAGATACCTTACAAAAGTTGGTACAACTATCTTTAAATATATAAATTATAATAATGTTTTTATACATTTTATTTTTATACATAATAATAACAAAATTATGAAACAGCACAACTTTTAGGAGATTTAGTACTAGGTAATACCCTATTTCAGACATTGAGCTCACTACCATCTGATTAACATATTTTATACAAAATTACAATTTTAAAACTAAATGTTTTTTTCTATTAGTTACATTTATCGTAAGAAAAGTAATTTGGATTCAAATAATTTTTTATAATTTATTGTATGATACGAGTACATTGTATGCAAAAAATATTATACAAATATATCGAGTACGATAATAATTTAGAGATCGTAGTTACACTGATGATAAAATGTCAAATTACATATTAAAGATTGTGTGTTACCAGGATATAAACATTCAATTAGTATTCTTTAAGAATGTTAATACAGAGTCGATACTTGAACAAATTGTAATTAATAACTTTCAATTTAACCCTGACGTTGAACCATATTTGTAAATATTTATATTTAGTACACTAAATGTTTCAAAGGTTCAAAGATTGCCAATTCTAACTCGTCCGAAAGACTATTGTAGTTAATTTAGACTCACAGAATGTTGAAGAATTCAGGAAATTCCAATAAATTGTATATTTGTATAATCGGGTTGTTTAATTTGTTAAATGATCTAAAGTCTTTATTTGTAGTTGTGGAAACGTGTGATTGCAATTTGTCATATGTCATGTATGAAATATATTTAAGCACTGAAGGTAAAAGCTGAATCATATAAAAAATGTTTTAGGAAAAAAAAAGATTCTCTACGAAAGTAATTTAGAGTTTATTTTAGAAAAAAAGTCTCAAGCTAACCCTGAAAATTTTAAAAGCGCTAATTATGTTTTTAAAAACTTAATAATAAATCTAATACAGGGAAAGAAATCAATAATTTTAACAAAATAAACTTCAGGCGTTAGACAATTCAGTAGATAACTAATGTCCGATTCTAAATCGTTTCTGCATATAAAAAGCAAGCAAAGCATATATAATAAACCATACAATGGCTTTTAAAATAGCTGGCTTTGTCAGGTATAACAAAAGAGGGTCTACTCCCTCTTCAAAAACCCGTAAGCTCTTGTTCACCCACGGATAGTATAAGAGATTTAGATTGAGAGATTGAGATTTCAAGTTTTCATTTTATCAACTTCGCAAGGACCACAGGATCAAATATGGTACACAGATTCATATCTGATTTTATTGAAGAGTGTAATCAGATAATTTTGAATCATACATAAACAAGACTTACATTTTGGCTATTCGAAAGCGAGAATAAATCCGGTGACTACGAAGTTCGAATCAATACTTTTTAGTAAAGTGAATGAATATTATTTAATTCATCGACATCATTAACGGTGTGTTAAATTCTTAAGACCTTCAGCTACAAGTTGAGCGTTCGATTTCGTTAACTCACTCCAAACCTCCAAGTTTTATTCTTCACACCAAGTGACGATTAACAATATATATTTTGTAGTTGGTTTTTGAACGTTTCAGTCTTCATAACAAAGTATAAAAAGACATTATATTATGTTAACAAGACAGTCGCTTTAATTGTATCTTTAGATAGAAACGTAAATTTGCGTTAGTAACTTAAAATTAATTTTAAAGGTATAACTGAATTAAAAAAAAAAGTGTCGTGAATGATATTATATTTTATTTAACGAAGAAAATAAATTTATATAAATATTTAATCAATCTTGTGATAAGTGATAACTATATCTAAATTGAATTCTTCCGAAAAACTCCATCTTCAGATCTTCGTAGTGATACGTAAAGTTCACATAAATTTAGACATTTTCAAAACATAGACGTAATTTGTGATATTTTTTTTTAAATAGCAAACCCATCACAAAAATCGGTTATTTCACAATATATTTCGTGTATACTCTGTTAAATGTGATTTTTTAAAATCGCAAAACAAAGTTCTTAAAGTAATTTAAAAAAAGAAAAAATGAAGGTCTTACTTGCAAGTAACAATTTATAAATTTCAACTCAAATAAAGGTAATTAATACCCCTCGTGTCAAATCAATTTATAGTGAACTTCAGATATTACCAATTTTTGAAATATTTCCAGGTATTCAAAAATCTGTTGTTAATAGAGTAAAAGTATGTTAAAGGTAACAAATAGAGATGGTATTTTGTAAATAGGACATGAATAACTAGAAACTAATTACGCAATTCTCTCTGAGTCTCTCAATCAATGACTTCTTTGACAATAACACAATGTAACAATCTGACTGTGAAGTTTTATCCACTGCATTACAATCCTAGATTGTAAAGTAATTGTTAGACAATTTCTAGATAATAATTTTATCTAGGGTTCAAATATTTTTGTATCAAATGCTATTCCAATAAATCACGCAAGTTGAAAGCACGAATAATGAATCCTTTAGACCGGATTTATCCAGAATGTATTTTTTACTACTTTCCTATTAGTGCCAAAAACTGAAATTTAGTATTTGTAACTTCCAGTTTACAAAATATAGTTTAAATAATGTTATTCATAAATATAACCAATAAATTTTATGATTAATCATAACGTGATGAATGTTATTTTTTATGTGGACATTACATAAGATTGCCCATAACACGGATCCCTCTAGGATAATATTATAGTATAATTACGGTACTACAGAAAGGTTCTTTACTAATATTGCCAATAATTTAAAAATGTTTATTCTGATTTTAGATTTTAGTCTACACATTATAACATATAAAGTTCTATTTGTACAGTCTTAATAAGAATGATGTGATAAGTTTAAATAATATCATTAATGTTGAGATCAAACAACAGTTGCAATACCTTAAGAAAAGGAATTCTCTCACAACAAAAAATCGCCACACGTCTGAAACTAACTTAACTTTTTAAATAAAGGTAGGATAAAACCCATATATATCCTTTCTCTTATCTCAGCACAATTGCTAATTACATATCTCAGCAATTCTCAAGTATGATAACAAATATATCACAGATATCATTGTAATAGAAATTGTTTAACGTTTGGTTGTTTTCCACTATTGTTATTTTATATGGCTATAAGTTATATTTTTTCGTTTGTTTCATAAGTATTATCTTTTAATTCCTCAGAATACATTGGTGTTCAAGGATCGTGAGTTAAGCTAAGGTTCATTAATTGCTACTTGTATAAGAGTTAGCTAGTCGTAAAATAATAATATTAAATGGGTGACAATTGTATTGTGTGCGACAGAACGGTATGTTTAAATCATTTTATAATCTATGATTCTAAATGGCATTTGTCGGAATTAAAATGATATTTATAAGCCAGTAAAGACAATTTGAAAAATACATACCCCATATCAAGCACGGACATTAAATATAATATTCTTAACATCATGTAAGGATATAAAAACAATTTAAAATAAAAGATATATTTAACTATCGCTAGGAGATTATAAATCTGATTGAGTTCAGTTATTTGTAGGACTTTTTTAATCTAGACATAATAATCTTTGATAAGCTAAGGCGAATAATAATAAACTATTATGTAGAATATTCGTTATGATTTTTTCATTATGATAAATTGTATGGTATATATCCACAATATTATATTTTGTCCCTAACTTCAAACCAAAACAAAGACTGTATATATTTATTATCTTCGATGGAAGTAAATAATAATTCTTTTAAAGTATTTGTAATATACTCGTACAATACGTATAAATTTTGACTGTCTTTAGTCATTCTTCATATAAATTTGAACTATGCTCAATCTCAAATTATTAAGAGGTATAAAGTTATATAGACATGTTATTATGTGTTACATGTTATACAAAGTTATGTAGATAATTCATTTGTATTTATTAATATTATATATTTTTACAATAATGAAAAGGGTTATGGGCATAAACTTGTTATTAACACAAATTAAGCACGTATAAAAGTAACAAGAAAAGAGAAGCTGCAGGTCATCAGAAGCAGCGTACTGTCAACTCAACGTCTTGATTGTATTTGTATTGTGAACAATATGTTATTAATCTGAAAACTGTATAACAAAAATAGAAAAGCTAAAATATAAACAACATTTTAATAAAACAATTTATTTAAGGACGTTGTTAAATAAAATTCTATAGGGTCCTTGAGTCTATCTGTGGATTGCAATTAAATACGACAGCTTTCAGGATATGTGAGGATTGGGAATGTTCTTGATTTGTTTTTTTTCTAAGAAGGCTTTCGGAGGCCCTTAGAGGAAGAGATTTAGTGCAATAAAAATAAAGTAGTGTTTTTTATATTATTATTTGTTAGTACTTTTTACGCACCCACCATTAACTTGTTATTAAAAATGGTGTCACAAACTGTGGTAGCGAACGGCACTAAAGCTTAAATTAGCACTTAAAAGGAACTTACTTAAATGAAACTTACAGAAGTGAATAATCAACTGGATATGTTATATGTCACTTAAAACATAAGCATATAATTACACCAAAACATGTAAAGGTCTTATATGAAAAGAACAATTTAGGGTCATGTCGGTAAAATAAAACATATAAGGAAAAGCTGTATAAATAAGATTGACCCGAAATTGAAAACAAAAATATTAACAGCTTATGTACATACTTTATTCTTTGTCTTTATATCTTATGTGAAGTTTATTAAGAGTCTTAGAACAGTAAGAGTAACCATACTTGTCTTATATATAAATTATGTGACTATGTTGTTGTTTGTTATGATAATTAATAATTAATGCTATATAGTCATAACACCTATGTTATTAATAAAACAGCATGAAAAAGATCGACCAAATGTTTGATTTAATTTAAATAAATAAAAGTTGTTGAAACATAACGTTAGGTACATATGGAGCATTTAAAATTAATATTTTAAAACGTAATAAAATGAGAAACCGGCCAAGCTCTGTATGCAAAGCATGTTAATATATTCGTAATGATAATATTTACTATAATATTAATACTTTAAAGAAAAGAATATGAGATAATAAGGAAAACTATGCGGGCTATGAAACTTTAAGTTTTCTTACTCAAATCTGTCAAACACACCTCAAGCTGTGGCTTCTGGTGTGCCACAATCTCGGGGATTTGTCTGTCAAATACATTATATGTAATTAATTGATGCAAAGGTAAATACTGTCTAAGTAACTAATAATTGTCAAAAAGGTAATAATAATTTGAGAAAATTATAGTTATAGGTCCCAATTATTTATTTATATATGAAATCTCCGAATCCGTATATATTACTTTTTTCTTCTTCAGTTTTATGAATTATCATATTAAAATTTTGGCAATATTACCCCGAAACCTAATTATTACTATTCTGCAAAACAGTCACAATAAAGATATTATTTAAGTATTAAATATTATATAAATAATAGGTAGGTATTAATATTATTATAAAACTAGTGACTATATTGATAATAAGACCTCCTATTGTTAGCATAGTCATTACTATTGATGATAAATTATGGCATAATGACACATGTGGCTTTCCTGAAACTATTTCCAAAGTATTCTCTATTCATATTCTCAACACAGAAATAGGGAAATTATAGCAATTTTGGCTCATATTAAATTCGACACATATTACATTCGAAATACAGCAATATATTATTATAACTATTTACAGTGACAATCATAACTAATTTTAAATGTTAGAGCATCGCTGAGTGAAGTGTATAACTTATTCTATAGTCGTCTTTCCGAGCCAGACTTCACTTGAATTCTAATTTATTCCTACATATCCATTATGACTGCGGTTCGCTAATTAATACTATAAGAAACAGGATTTGTAAATTACTCATTTATTGTTTCTTATGCCTTCTTGAACTAAAAGGCTTTGCTTTCTTTTGAATTACATAAACAGAAAATCTTATTTACTTTACGAAGAGTCCGTAACAAATTCAAAATATCTTTATTAAAATAGACATTTACAAGTTCCACACATTTCGATCAACTAGATATTCTTGAATGCTATAATAAGATTAATTTCAAGTGAAATATATAGTTTTAATTTTAGATTTAAAAAAAAAGGAAAGTATAAGATATCTTGTCGAATATTATATATTCATACACCGAAGCGCATGAAGGATTTGTTAACTTTTGAAGACTTAATTTAGACGTTTTATTTCTTGTACTTTTAGTGTGACTGGTCACTATTTGTGATGTGAGTATTTAAATTTTAGAGTATAAATAATATGTTGTTTATTTAACGGACATTAATTGTCCTGCCTTTTTAATTGCAGCCGAGCTGAGTTTGCCTACGAGTGTTGAAATATGGAGGTTCCACTGGAGCTTTTTATCTAAAGTTATACTTAAGAAAATCGTAGAGTCAAACGTTTTTAACTTTTTTAACAAAAAGGAGTGTAAACTCTATTCATTAAGTTTACTTAATATTTAAAACCAAATTATTAAATTTGGACCAATAAAGAACATGCACGAGCTTTGTTTACTCCAACATAATTAGTCCTCTTATGCACAACTTCCAACATAGGTAAGGTGCAATGGTCGAGGTAGAAGTACAATCAGCAAAAAATAAAATGTCCATTGAACCTTTGCCGAATAAGGGTAATACATTAATGTAAAATAAAAGTAAAAGGTGCCAAGAATAGATAGATCCTTGTGGAAATCCCCATCTTTAGATGATAACCAGCAGATTGTTGAGTCTGTCGCAATTTTTAAACAAAAGAACTACTTAACTATTTTTCATCAAGTCTGGGAATATACCGCTTTCAATAAATTTTATTACAATATATATTTTTTTTTACTTTATAGACCCATTAGCAGCTAGTTTTCCTTGTAATAGTTGACAATACATCCCAAGTTGCCTTTATTTTATACTCTGAATTTAAAATATTATTTCTAATATAACTATACCTCCGCTTTTAAACAGGTTTAAGAAGATATAATATTGTTATAAAATCGCTTCTCATAATATTTTCATATATCCCTTTATCGTGGCATAATTCTTGTATATTGTGTAATATCCATTCATGAAATTGCCGAACAAATGAAAATGTAAAAGGTGTTATCTACCACTTATGGGTATTATAAAACAGAACAATTTAATAGAGGTCCGCAAAATAAATATAACATTATGTTGTTAATTCTATTTTATCTAACAATTTCTTCATTACACGTACAATATATAATGTAAAAAAACTTTATTTAAAACATAAAGTTTTTTTAATATTGGACAATCTTTACATCAATAAAACATATTACATACGTTTGAAAGATGAGTAAAAGTAACGACTTCAAGCTTTGCTAATATATGCAATAACCAATACAGACCATGTATAACAACTCAATCTAGTTTTATCATCTCACCTTATTCTGGAAGTTTCTTTGATTTTATTAATATTAATGATAAAATAAGAACTATGTTGTAAATTTGTGATCGTGTTGCACTATTAACAAATGAAGGAATACAGGTAGTTAATTTATATATTAACTACCTGTATTCCTTTTAAGTCGCCATTCGTTTTAAAGTATATATTTATTTTCGGAAGGAAGTGGAATGATCTTCAGTTTGAATTTACGATATTGTTGTATTCAGAAAAGTATAAACAATAATATACATTAAAAATCAACTATGCGTGTCGTGTATGTTTTGTACCTAGGAAAAAGTAGTTTACACTGTATGAAGGCTTTAACTTTATAGAAAAATTATCAATTTTTTGCTTAAATAAGTTTTTTTTTATCAAATATTTTTAGTCTTGACCGCATTCTAAGTGTCAACGACAAAGTACACATTGAGATTGGCAATTCATTTAGGTTGCTAGCGCTTAACAGAAACAATTTATCTTTTTTCAAAAGAAAAAGGGACTGATATCTTTTCTCCGTTATTTATTAAATTTTATATTTTTCGTTATTACTTGTCATAATTTCGAAATTATATGTTATAATTTGAATCTATTCGATTACGAAACTAATCAATCCACCATTTAGTTTTGTCATTAAATACGAATATGTGCTGTCGCATTTCATTAGAAGTTGATTTTTTTTAATTTTGTTTCTTAAATTATACAAATTAACGTAACATTACTAAATATAGTAAACTTAGTAGTATGTACTTCAACATTTCGAGTAATGTAATGACACTATTCGAAATGTTGAAGTTGAGCATAATAATAACAGTAATAATAATTTAAAATGAAATACAGCTCTTTTGTTTATTTTCAGGTTAGCTGTTTCCTGCGATTTCTTTTGCTCAGTCTACAGAAATATGTGTGCTTCAACAATATTCATAGGATTAGGTGGCAAATGAGATGATTATATCCGATAAGTAGGTGGTAGAATCGTGTTGAACATAAAAATAAACATTGATAATGCATAGTCACTATTGTTGAAAAGGTAAGGATACTAGGACATATGAAAAAGAAATTTATTTATTTATTTACTCTTTATTGTACACCACAATACAATAGAAATAAAAAAAAGTTACAGTGACATGTATAGAAAAAAATTGTACCGTACAAAAGGCGGTCTTATCGCCTAATGGCGATCTCTTCCAGACAACCTTAGGTTTAGGAAAACTGCAAGCACTTAGGTAATGGATGGTGGTGTTATTACAATAAACATACTTACCAATAATTACACATAGATACATTTCAATAATACAAAAATATCAATACATATATAATACATAACAAACATACACTAATAAATACAATATAATAAATATGAATATATATATAATAAATATGAATATGAAATCAAGAAGTTACGAACTATTCTTTGCATATGTGAGTTTTCTGTAAAAAAAAAAGTGAAGGTATTGTATAAAATGTTAATACTAACCTTCTCAATTCCAAAATCACATAATATAGTTACATTATTATTTTATTTATTTGAAAATACAATCATATAATTAAATATTGTATAGTCTTTTTTACAATCACGCTTTACTTAGATTATAATTTTTCTTCAATTATAACTGTGATTTAATAATTAATACACTAGGAAAGAAAACTTGTTAATTTGTAAACATCTAGAAGTTTGTTTTTTTCTCCCTTAAATCAATCCTCCAAGGTACTGAAGTACAATCATGAACATCTTTTTAATAGTAAGTGCGAAAAACTATATACACCTTCGCCTGCAAACAGCTAGTCCATAATCTCAGATCGCTGGAAGAGGTTATAATATTGAAGAGGGATTTTATACATCCGTTCTTATATGTAATAATGTTTTCATAAAATTCTTTTATCGTAACCATTTTTTTATATTGACCATTATAATCTCTCTGCGGAATATCTGACAGGTCGTACCCACTTCTTGATCCTTATAAAACGTAACAATTTAATCGAATCACATATAAACTTACCGCACTTAAATCCGTAGAATATATATTAAATAATGTTTTTATTTTTGATCACTTTAATACAATGTAAAACGAAATCGTTTCTTTTATTTTAGTTATTTCTTACGAATAATTAATTTCTTCAAATAACGTAGGACACTCTTTAAACTGACAGACATTCGTTAAAACGTATAATACCAACATAACATTTTTGGAGAGGAAATTGAAAAGGCACTTCGTATCTTTCGCCAGCAATTGCCAGATGAACAGTCATAATCTTCATATCGTTTTTTTATAGATTTGGGGAGTAAATGTAAGTAATGGTTACAAACTGCTAATATATGCAATAACGGTAATCATTAAAAGGAATTCCATTGAAGAATCATTTATATTGAAAATCATTTACAATATTGTTTTATTTATTTATCCTATTAATTAAATAGGTGTTTGGTTGCAGTAAGTGAAAGGTTATCCTTGAGATTACATTGTTACTGTATTTAAGAATGTGTCTACATTACTAATATTCATTTAAAATCCATTTGGGGTGCTAGTACATAGGTTGGTTTATACTCTTAGAAGGCTTAATTTATTCGCAAGATAGTACAATCTCGGTTTGAAGAATAAAGAGTAAGGTACTGATGATAAAATAAAATCTATTGTTTTAAGTTATGTACCATGTACTCAATACGTAATATACAATTTCTTAAAATAATATATCACGCATCATTTACGTAATATACTCGTATATATTACACACTTGGTCTCTTTATAATTATATGTTTAGATTTCGGTGCACTTTAAATCAATTTTAGTTTAATACTATTAATGAACATTTTTAAAATTAATATTGTTATATTTATTATAATATTTAAATATTGTATATACTGACCGCATTCTAATTGTCAAAAACAGAATACATAGTGCGGCAATTCATTTAAGTTACTGGCGTTTAATTGAAACAAATTGTCTTTGTTTCAAACAAAGAGGACTTCGTTTCTTTTATTTATTATACTTTTAACTTTTCTTAGTTATTTTCCATAACTCCGAAATAAGATTATAATTTAAATTTAATACATCACGAAGCAAACCAATCCACCAGTTTGTAAAGGTTTAATAGAAAGTTTAATTTTAAGATTATTCTTCTTAAATTATAGAAACTAAAGTGAATTCCTGAAATGTTGAAGGTGGGCATAATATTGATAATTTAAATTGAAATATAGCTCTTCCATAATTAGATTAGATGTTGCCCGCGATTTTTTTTCCTAGTTGTGGTCTATTACATATTCGGAAAATAGTTTGGAACAATTTATCAAACCCGAAAAAGAAATGGCCTTATCCGCATTTGTCATACTTTTGTAGATGGTCTTCAATTTTTTTCATATTGGTTGTAAGGGTTCGACCCTATTATATATATATATATATATATATATATATATATATATATATATATATATATATATATATATATATATATATATATATATATATATATATATTTATATTTATATATATTTATATTTAGCCTTTAAGTGTAAATTTAATACAAACACAGTATTTTGTGAAGTGGGAACAAAATGTAAATATAAATACCTCGTTCGACAGGGTCGATCGTGTAAGGTAGATTCCTGTCGGTCGGATCGACAAAGAAAAACTAGCCAGCAGTATTTTACTGGTCATTACGAGTCTTATGACGGGTCACTCGGCATTTATTAGGTGAGGGAGGAACCACCCCCACCCTTATCTCCTAAACGGGGGTCTGATCAAAAAACTTTTCGAACAAAAAAGTTTCCTCTTTTAATTTGTTAATTGTCTTTAATATTTTCCGACTGTAAAATTTCGCCTTCTTCTGTGACTTTTTTTGGTTTTTAACTTTCAACCCCCCCAGCTCCTCAACCCCTAGACCGTTTCCCCCCGTTCAAGAACTTAACCTTCATTTTGTCCTTAAGAATGTGTATGCCGTGTTTGAAAATCCTCCGCCAATATTTGCGACCTGTAGCGTGTCCCAAAGGTTTGCACTTTCACCCCCCCTCCCAGCCCCCCCTTTCACTTTTTCCAAAAAAACGAGATGGTACGTTTGTCCTACTAATTTATCCTATCGACCTGTGAAGTCAGATTTCGCCTACGATGAATTTGGACTGATGGATCATATATACATATATATATAGAGGGATATATAAATTTTTTTTTCGACGGATTCTCAATCTCCAGTTCATAAACGGCGTAGCGCCCCTACTCTGAGGTCTGGGTCCCGTCATCGCATCGATTGCAATAGGTAGATTCATCTATGGAATCTACCTAAAACCGACAATACTTTTAATAAATATTGTTTATAGGTCTGTATTATACTTAACAAGCTGACAATAATTTAGAAAAAAATATGAATTGGTCAAAACTTTTAAAATAACTACGTATAGACAAAATTACAAGATACAAGTTACTAAAGTTAGGCTCTTCTACTTATCTCCATACCTACCATGTTTCTTATTTTACCACATTGCAATTACAAAACAATTTCATTTACAATTGCAATTACATTGTAATTACATACATTGCAACTACAATACAATTATCACTAAATTATTGGTCACAAGCAAATAGTCGTGATTAAACCAATATTAATTATAAGTACATAATTAATACTCCTTTGGTGAATGACGACGACCGCACATTCATTATATGCGGTTGAACTTTACTGGCAGAAATATGAATTTGCATTTTCCAGCGCACTCTTTTTATATATAATGATAAACTCTTTCTTAATAAGTCTCGAAAATAAAATAGTTTTTATTAAAAGACACTAAATTAAATTTAAAATAATACAAGTTAAAACATAATGTACTCACAATATGTTCAGTCGCTATTATGCAAACACTGAAACATTTTTATTTTTACAAAGTCACAATTTACATTCAGATATTACAGCAGAAAACTTTATATTCACTGAATTAAAGTAAAAAAGAACTAACAACAAGTATCGTAATAATTTAAAGTTAAAGGAGCCAGTGCTCACGGTAGGAGAGCGTTCCTACGGTCGGTCTACGCGGTACTGCTCTAGTTGACGCCTCTCGTATACACTTAAAGTTGGGACCAGAATTGCCCAATATACTGATAGCGATCTTTTTAATAAATAATAATCATTAAAATTTTATAAAATATATTAATTTATTTCAATTGGACAGTAATGTTTTCAAACATTATTTCATCATGTAATATTTACTAACCATTACTAGTGGTCGCTAGGTAGCCGAAATTCGACTGTGATTCAGTTTTCAATATTATTGAGTGATTAAACAAATTAAATCACTTCAGTCGTTTCTTCTATCTTTTTTTAAATTCTTTGTCAGGTAATGGTCTACTTATTGCACCAAAATATTTTATATTTGAGATTGACCATGTTAAGGTATACACATGAATCTTTAAATTTATTTGTATGTATGAAACGTATAGAAATGTGTGTTTTAAATGAATATAATATTACTATTACGCATTATCTGTAAAAATATTAAATTGTGCACTTCTTCTATATAGGTATAAGTATATAGGTATAAATATATAAGTTTAGGTATATTTAATCTTTTTCAATATTCTTAGCTATAAAGATTAAGATTAAGCTTAGCTACTCAAGAATTAAAAATAAATATTATTTACAATTTAAAAATATAATTATTTATGTTATTTTATAAACACAGTAACAATACTTTAAATATTGTAGATTGTATTAAATTCTGGACGATAATACACAACGTTAGGAATTTTAACCGTCAAGAGAACTTAAACTAAATATATATAAATTTGACAATATCAAAAACTAAATTTATTTCGTTTCCCCTATTGATATTATTATCTTACGAAATTGGTTTGACTACGAGAACAAAGAAAAGGGAAATAATAAAAATCATTTTATTTTTTTTTCAGACCAGAGCGCGTTTTGGATCCCTCGTAACCTTATCTTAAGTTGGAGAGTGTCTTTACAGAAGTGGTATCAATATAGGCCCTCCTGCCATTTGACGTACACAAGTGACCTCTGGTATTGATTCAAAGTGGAAAATATATAAATAAATATTTTCAGTGGTAATAGAAATACATAAAATTCCATTTAACTCAAAATTTTTCAGTAATATATAAATTATTATAAAAATTGTAATTTGTTGAGGTAAAATAATAATAATAATAATAGATACGGTCTTAAATAAATAAACTTCAACATCAACTTGATATCTAGGAAAATGTTGGCCAAAAAATTATAATAGTGACATTAATATGAGTTGGTAGTATAAATGAAGGCCTAAGCGTCGCTGGGGAAGGAAAGCTTATCTCCAACGAGAGGAGATAACACTGCAGGGGAAAACCTCGAGGTCTAATCTATTACAACCTTAAATATCTTTTGAATTTCATTACTCAATTTAACACTTTAATTTAATAGTTCTTGTTTCGGATTAATGATGCCTCGTTTAATGCACTCCCAGTATAATATTCAATAGTTGTTGCATATAAAACGTGTCCCCAGCAAAGGTGGATACTGTTAAAAGAAGACCCGAATAATAAGATCGTTTCTATCGATATTTTAAAGAAAAATATCAAAAGAGAAGTATTTCTCTTTCTTCCTAAATATTTATTTAATTTCGTAAGTATAGTCAGTTCATACTCCTTGTTATAATAAAATGAACTTTATAAATTTGCCTAAAATTTTTTATATTACTAGGGGCGTTTAAAACTTTGATAACATAATATTGCTATCGACTGGGCAGCGCCATCTATTATTAGAATTTTATCAAACGATATAAAAAAACCTAATTATTAATTAGGACTAATCTAAAGCTAAATATTTATCTTTGTATACAAAAAGTGAAATTTAATCTAGCTTACACCAATAAAGAGAACAAGGGTCAGCTATAAACTGAAGCTATAGAATGGCTGGCATATCAGCAGCAGCTTTTACATTCACTTTACAGTAAATTCACTTTACAATAAAAAAATTAAAAAACCTAAACATAAATAAAATTTAAGTGTCTCTTTATAATATCATAGTTTTTCACTAAATGCACATGATAGTATATATGAAACTCATATAAAAAAACAATTATAAAATTTTTCTTTTTTTGTATGATTGTTCAGGCTATCTTCGATACGGCTGAACAGATTTTAATACTAAACCGGACGGATAGCTGATGTTATAAAGATTAATTTAGGTTCCTTCTATTTTTAAACACATTCAAAGAGCTAGTTTTATTATATAATTAAGAAGTAAATAAAATAAAAGTTTGTACTTCGAAAACGACTATTTAAAAGAATTTCATCTTTAAAATGGATGTACGAATCATATTATTTTATATTTCAAATATGTTAGAAATGAAGAGACCGGTGTGCAGTCTCCGGCTGCCCATGACCGAGCGCTGCTTCCGGGAGGTTTGCGGAAAGATTCAACATTTAGTATTATACATTTTGCATTTAAATGTCAAGTAAAGTAATAATAATATTTAGTATTCAAAGCGTTCTACAACTATTCCTTTTATTACATTCTTACATATTTGCTAAAATTTTTCTTCTAAAATATATTCAATTTATTTTAACGTCTTTATTATAATATCACTTTTATCTTCAAAAGCGTTTATGAAAAATAATACTGTTGAAGCAATTGAACAGGAATAGGTTATATTTCTTTCTGGATTACAAGCTTTAAATAGTTATCAAAGTATTTTATTATTATACATTATTTATTTACATAATATTATCTTGCTTTCAACAATTACATTTTATCTTTTTATGAAGTAGTAACGAGCGTGTAATTTTTATATAATATTATGTGGAAAGTAAAAATATTCTAAATAAAGACTATTAAATAAAAATATATTTTATTTATATTATTTACATAAAGACAAACAAGTTTTCATCACTCTTTTTTCAAATATTAACTGAAAACACGATTGTTACCCATTTTAATTACTTTCAATTCATGAGATGTGTCAATTTGACTATTGAGCTTGGTACGTAGAATGTTGAACCCAGATAAAATATTTTTCTTTTATATGTAAATAATTATTATAAGATTAATAAATTTATATATTTTCAAAAAGTTTGGTACGTAATTAATAAGGTAATCCCAGCTCATATATTGTAGGTTAAAAATATTGTTGATAAAAATAACTTATCAGAAATAGTGTTCAATATAATACTAGTAGGAAAAAACAGAATTTATAAACTACGAAATAATTAGCTAGATACATATTAATATTGTTCGTATTTATATTCGACTACGATGCCGCTAGATGTAATATATGTAAGGCTTGGAGAGAATTTAATTTTAAATCAGTGTTATGATTCATAACACTGATTCAACAGACACTTGAATTGTATTTATATATATAGAAATATATATAAAAACGTATAGATAGGAGATCGTAGATGTTATTGACATATTGCGCTGACCTTGTCATGGACATTAAAATATCCCAAATATTACGATCCCAATGAAACTATTACAGTCCTCTCATGTACATCTTATGAAACTAAACTATCATAATAAATTATATTATATAATGAGATAAAAATTTTTAATATTGATGAAATTTTTAAAGGCATAATACGTATTTTCTTTTACGAATTATTTAGTAATAATCGTTTAAATATCAAAAGACGGTAAATCAAAAAAATATATAACTTACTAGTTATACTCTACTGAGTATAAAATTGATGGAAATGGAAGGTTTTCGTGGATAGTATCCACTCTGTTTTCCATATTGTTATTTTGCCAGAAGCTTCTTCTTCAACATTTACTATATGTCATTTCTTGGTACACTTCTGTAATTCTTCTCTCGTCCACTCTAAATACTCAACAACAACCAACGTAATATATTTCTCTTTATCTTTGTGATTACATCTATATATCATTAATATTATTAATTCTGTCTTTTATTTTTTATAACAATAAAAAGTATTATGTTGTAACCATCATATGATTTTTATTTTATTAAATTATATTGAAAGCCCATCTGTACACTTTATTAATAATAGTTTGCAGTTGCTCTGAGTTATTTCCTCAACTCACTCTTTCCGTTCTATGTCATATTTCGTTTCGTTTTAATTTAATAAAATGTCACTTAATAAAAAATGTAGACTGATTTATTATTATAATTTTAACTTTAACTTTAAATAGTAAATAGTAATTTAAAGCAAACTGACATTATTATGCTAAATGTTTAGATGATCCTGAATAATAAACAGATTAAGACGATCTAAGGACGATCTAGGGACCTCAGTTTCTTACTAACGGTAAGCGAAATATTAAACATGATTCGTATAATTTAAATTTAAGATTTCTTGGACGTGGCTATACCTCCAAGTAGATATTCTATGAAGGCACAAGGAAATGGAAATTTTCAGATAAATATCAAGAGAATTTTAGTTAAAATATTCCATAAAATATTACTTCCAGTTATATCAAGTCATTGAATCCCATTAATATTTGTTAATTCTTTTACTATTGATTTTTGTTGGAATTGTCCTCTATCTCTATGTTATATCTGAGTATTAATTCAAAATCGTTTTCTGTGTGCATTAGGATGATGAATACAAAACTATAATATTTAAAATTGCCTGTATGCATGGTTAGTCGTGTTATTTTTATATGTATTTTGAGTGAATGTAGACAGATCAATTTATCGACACGGATAGAACTCGAATTGGACCTTGGGAAACCGAAATATATGGTACTTTTTTCAGGGATAGGGTTTGAGCTTACCGATGCGCTTGTCATATTTTTATATGTTTTTAAGTTATCAACAAAATTTAATATATATTGAGAATAAATATATATTTATCTATATATTTATTTTAGTACAATATACAAAATACACTACAACCCACTACAAATCTCTAAGAAAGTTTCCGGAATTATTTGTAGAGTTAATAGTAATTGTAAAAACACTCGACCGAAACTCATTTGAATATAGTAATATTTTACACAACTTGGTCAGTTTTAATTAACTTTTTTAACTTTTGTAGTAACCAGTACACACTTTTAAATTAAATTTATTTACACAATACTATTTTTTTTTTAATATCTAAAAAGAATAACATATTTTTTATATTTTTAATTTGTAGTAGACAAATAAAAAATATTAGAATCCACCACTACTTCTACTAACCTCTACGACCCCATCTCAAATAGTCTAGCGTTTGTAGTAATTGTGAAATCAACCGAACAGCACTAAATAACCTACAATCAGTCAAAGACAAGTTTGGCCCAATTTTTTTTAAACACCATATTTACCATTACGTTAAAGATTTATCAACTACGAACCTTTACGAACGTTATTTTATATTAATGATATAAACTTACAAGTTTAATAAATATTGTAATAAATGAAAAAGAATAAAAAAAAACTTTTTTATTTTTAACAAAAAAAATCTGTACTACGATTTACCTATATGAAATCACCGATTAAAGTCAGTTTTGGTACAGCGTGAAATAAGTTTTGATTTATTTTTCTTACTTTATGCCTCTCGTGTACATTGTTACATTACTTTAAAATAGTTTCTTTTGTGTATCAAAAGTTTGCACAACAAAAATATAATGTAAAAAATTTGATGAGATGAAAGATTTTGGCAATATTAAATACTTAAGTATGAACTTCGTTATTACTTTATTTTCCTTTTTTTAATCATAAAATATATCATGATTTTAAAAACTGAAACCATTTTATAAGAAAATTCTACAATAAATTAATATATAAAAACCATGTTATAAATGTATTAGAACTAAGATGCTAATTCAGCGATCTATACTTTTTCACAGTTTAATTCCCACTATCACTCATTGCATTTTGATTTAACCTCATCCCATGATTTAATAGGCAACAAACATTTAGAAAATATATTAAAAACAATATTTTGCTTGATAATCAAACACATATATTTCGTCGGTGGTAGACCATAACATCGGGTCGCCGGCAAGGTTACCACCCATCGAACAAAGTCGTGCCGCAAAGCGACCTAGTCGTGTTCCGGCACGTTGTGCGATGAAGCCGTATATATGAGAAATGGGTCTGAACAGTTGCGTTGCGTTGGCGAACCGGTTTGGCGTTGAGTTGGTGCTTGTTGTGTCGGGTGCCTAGTCGAGGAGGGTAGCGGGATCCGAAGCAACGGCTTTCCGCTGGCCGCCCGCAGATAGTTGGGGGCCCAATTAGTGGGTCAGCCACCCACGAAAGGCTGCCCCGCCAGCTGCGAAAAATCCCAGGGTGGCTCCATCGTGCTGGTTGGCGACCAGACGAGGAGGCCCGATGGCGATCCCTGGGGGGGTTCGGGCGTCCCCGCAGTCTCCTGACTAGCCTCCCAGTGGCATGACAACACCAATTTCGGCGCCGGGTTTGATACGTACCGCCTCGTTCAACTGCCATTTCTCATCCTATTCACTCTTTTATTTTTATTTTTTTTAATGAAAAGGTCCAATAAAAAGTTCAAGTTTTCACAGCGGTTGCACTCCTCCTCATTTAAAGTGCACCTCACTAACATCAGAGGTTTGCACTCTAATCTCTTACCTGTCCACCACCACCTCGAGACAGAGCAACCGCACTTGCTCTTTTTGACGGAGACGCAGATACAATGTCCTTTGAGCGCTGCGTACCTGGAACATCCCGGTTACTCGTTAGAGCACAATTTTCGCTCACGTGCCGGGGTCTGTGTGTACGCACGGAACGACCTCTGTATCCTGCGTCTCCGTCACCTTGAAGACCCCACGTTTTCTTCCTTATGGATTTTAGTAGACACAGGAAACGAAAAAATCCTGTATTCCTGTGTCTACCGTTCGCACAGCGGTGATCAGGAGACAACTAGATTATTCGAGTATCTCGGTGAGGCTGCTGATATGGCTCTGCATCAGTACCCTTCAGTGCAGCTCGTCTTTCTGGGGGACTTTAATGCCTGTCATCAGGACTGGCTGTTCCCGTACCAGAAGACCGACCATGCTGGAAGAGAAGCGCGGAACTTTGCGTTGTCCTTCGACCTCTTTCAGCTGGTGAGGCAAGCGACGAGGGTACCAGATGTAGTAGGCCATACAGCCAATTGCCTGGACCTTTTGCTGACAACTGATCCGGACAGGTATCGTGTAGAGGTTACCTCCCCCTTGGGAACCTCCGATCACTGTTTGGTGAAATCTGTATTTACATATTCCCCACCAGCTTCTGAACCACATAGTGTTAGGCGAGTATGGAAATACAAGTCAGCAGATTGGGATGAGATGCGGCACTTCTTTGCATCTTATCCTTGGCGGCAGGTCTGCTTCTCTTCTTTGGATCCGTCGAGTTGCGCGGATGCTATAACCGGTGTGGTACATCAGGCAATGGAGTACTTCATTCCTTTTGCTGACGTACCCATCGGTGGCAAAGCTCGCCCATGGTTTAATGCTGAATGTGGTCATGCTGAAGACCGAAAACATTCGGCATACCTCATTTCGGCTGATGCTCGAAGCCGCAAAGCTCCGGATGTAAGTTTAAAGAAGAGAGCCTTTAACCAAGCTGCCAAGTCCTATAAAAAGGCATTACGGAAGGCTCGTCGCGATCGTATTGCTAAGAATGGCGAAAAGCTCTCTGTCAGACCTACTGGCAGTCGAGCTTTCTGGTCTCTTGCCAAAGCGATCGAGTCGAACTTCTGCCAACCCTCACTACCTGCTCTGCTGAAGCCGGATGGATCTCTGGCCCATACAGCGACAGAGAAAGCGAATGTATTTGCTTCTCTGTTCGCTGATAATTCACATCTAGACACTGGCAATGCTTCTCCAGCACATCTTCCTCACTGCGGTATTTCGATGCCTGAAATCCGCATCACTAATAAAGAGGTATGGAGAGCATTGTGTCGCCTTGATGTGAATAAAGCCAGTGGTCCTGATGGTATACCAGCCATTCTGCTCAAGACATGCGCAGCTGAGTTGTCTCCTGTATTGACACGTCTGTATCGCCTCTCTTTCAAATCTGGAATAGTGCCGAAATCTTGGAAGCTTGCTAACGTGCAACCAGTGCCCAAAAAAGGCAGCCGTGCCGATCCTGCCAATTATAGACCGATTTCAATCACCTCCATACTCTGCAAGATTATGGAGCGTGTATTGAACTCGCGCCTTTTAGCGTACCTTGAAGGTAACGATCTCCTCAGTGACCGACAGTACGGGTTTCGCCGAAATAGGTCCACTGGGGACCTTCTAGTGTACGCTACGCACATTTTAGGCGAGGCCATCGAGAAGAACGGAGAAGCGGTCGCCGTCTCTCTTGATGTCTCGAAGGCATTTGACAGGGTCTGGCATGCGAGCCTTATAAGCAAGCTTTCAACATACGGTATATCTCCTGGTCTGATCGGTTGGGTAACGGACTTTCTGAACCAAAGATCTCTCCGAGTAGTTGTCGACGGGTGTTCCTCGGAACCCTTGACAATAAATGCCGGAGTGCCTCAGGGGTCCGTTCTTTCTGCAACTCTATTTCTGCTGCACATTAACGATCTGCTGAAGCCCGGTATCTATGGGTATGCAGACGACAGCACAGTTGTAGAAAGATACCTGCCGAGTAGTCGGGCTAGTAGAGATCAAGTACAGTCTGAAAGAGAAGCCCTGGTGCAACGTTTGAATGACAAACTTCAGGCAGTTTCCGCATGGGGCAATGCCAATCTTGTCAAATTCAACGCCACCAAAACGCAGACGTGTCTGTTCACCGCCAAAAGGAGCCCTTTCACCTTGGCTCCTACTTTCCAGAGTGTATCTTTGGAATACAGTGACCGGCTTCAGTTGTTAGGCTTAGAGATTTCCTCGAACCTTAACTTTGGTCGGTGTATTGAGTCCAGAGCAAGAGTAGCTGCGGGTAAGCTTGCCGTTCTTGCGAAGGTCCGTCAGTACTTTACACCGGGACAGCTTCTTGTATTATACAAAGCACAGATCCGGTCGTGTGTGGAGTACTGTGGGCATATATTCGCTGGTGCCGCAAAGTCTCATCTTGCGGTTCTGGACTCAATTGAGAGGCGAGCAAAGAGGCTTATAGGTGACCCTGAATTGGTTGAAACCAACCTCCACTGCCTTGAACACAGGCGTAGAATTGCTAGCCTCTCAGTATTCTATAGGATACACTTTGGTGAGTGTGCGCAGGAATTACACGATTTAATTCCTCCGTCCCCCTTCCACCACAGGACGTTCCGACGCACGGCGGATATCCATCCTTACGTTGTGGACATTCCTCCTGTCCGAACGAAGCGCTTTGCTTCGTCTTTTTTAATGCGTACAGCGAAGGACTGGAATAGCTTGCCTGCGTCGGTATTTCCGTCCACATACAATGTGGGTGTCTTCAAGAGAAGAGTGAATAGGTTACTAGGTTAATACGCCTTACCACCTATGACTACATTTCCACTTTCCATCAGGTGGAATGTAGTCAAGTACTAACCTAGACAGTATAAAAAAAAAAAAAAAAAAATATTTCAACAAAACAGACGTAGTCCGCTAGCTATAAAAACTCGATGAAAATGTTGTTAACCGTTAATTAAATGTTTGATGATACTTTACCCCGAGTCGAAACAATTCAGCTTTTTAAAGTTTTAATTAATGTGTAAAAAACGCCAATTAAAGGATTACGATAATGTTTATCCTTTATCTGTTAGGAAAATACATATTAAATTCTTGGGCTGAACGTAATTTAAGGAAGTGTTTGTGTATATAACTTGTTATGTCATTAAAATCTCTAATATGAATAGGTTGTACAGTAACATAGTTACTTGAAATCGTTAAATACGATAAATATACCTCTGATAATGCCGAAAGCCCACAGTACGTGACTATGCGATATTCATCATTATAGAACTGTGTTCCGATATTAGATCAGATCGGATTAATTTAGATATTCATAGATCTTAATCCTATCCTAAACAATTTATTATAGTTTAATTTCTATTGTTGAGATACATTTATTATCATCATTTAATAATTTTAATTCTAGGAAAAGAATAAACGATAAGATTCTTATCTTATTTCAAGACCTAAATGAGCCTTTACTCTTTATACGGGGATGAATATTTCTATGATATTTTTTATTTTTGTTAATATGATCATATAGTTTTCTAATTAGAAACCAGAAAAGATGTCTTGAATTTTTTAGAAATGCATTTCCTGAAGGTTTACTATGAAAATTGTGGTTGGGATTTCGGTTTTAAATTATAATAGTTGACTCTATTATCCTTATTATTTGTAATATTGTAACGAGATCTTTTCAGACTTGACTTATTTTTTTCTTTATATGTTGATGTACCAATTGGGAGAAGCCGATAGCTAGTTAAAATTTAGTTAAAGCTAGTTAAAATTTTAAATCAAAATATATTTTTTAAATATTATAAACACGGGAAGAACTTGAATCTGTGAGATCTGGAAAACCTCCCCGTCGCTCTAACAATTAAACTAACGTACCCGCCTTAATTCTATATATAATTGCTTTTATTTGGACGAAAATGACACTATTGAACTTCTTTCAATAATCCTAACTTCTCATTTTGCAGTATAGAAGAATGATAAAAGGGATACCACAATCGCAAGTGTCAAATTAATAAAGATGTTTATGGTCTATAAATAATTTCCAACAATCCATATATTTATTTTTAAAAAGATTCAAAAGATGAAACAGCATTTCGATATTAGCGTGACACATGGTGCTGGCGTTAGTGTTATGGTCTGAATAGTAAATTGCTTTGAAACAATTTATTTTATTATTGCATTGAAATTTCATATTTCTGGTTACTTTTATCTGTACATCCGAACTGGGTTTTTATGATTGAAATCTTTTATCTAACTTGCAAGTCTTCAAATTATGCTATAAATAATATATAAAAGTAAGTTAGGTTCTACACCTTAGCACTTGTCTTATAAAAGTATGTTTACTTGATAGGCAACTTAACAAAAAATATTTCATGAATAATTTAAAGGTACTTAAATTCTGGACTCAGAGAAGATCAGTACACGATTTGAACTTACGGAATCGTATAGAATTTATCACACGTTTGAATTTGCTCTTTATCTATTTTTTTAATATAGTAAATAGTAAAAGCACCATCATCGAAATAGGTATTTTGTAATCTTGAATTAAATTAACAATATCTTTGCCAATATGATTTGATTTGATAAATATTAGTCCATTTTTAACACAAAATCAATGTATCAAGTGTGGCTTTATAATTATGGTTAATTTGAATCATATTCAATATTCTTCCGAAGTTAAAAAGGAAACCACTTCACCTTCATACAGATTACTTGTGCATTCACCTGCATGCGATGGCGATCCCTATTTGGTTTTACATTTATAATTTATTTTAATTGTATTCTTCTTATATTATAATATAAGTGATATTACGAAACGAAGAAAATGTATGCATAATATTACGTATGTCGGGGCATGTGATGTTTATTCATAGCGGCATCCCTTAAAAATCTTTTTATTTTATTCTTTTTTGAAGAATATAATTTCAACAAGGATATTTAGAGAGTAAAGCGTAGTAAAAAATGTCAACTGTTTATTTCAATAGTTGTTATAACATATTCCTATCAAATAATGTACCCAGCTTTAATAGCCACATAATAGGAACTTGGAAGATAAGTCGTAAGATAAATATTACAGTTTTATTGTGTATGGACATGTACAAGGTTTTTTGAAAGTAGCACCAATGACTGTTAATTAAGTAGTAGTAGTAGTAAGCTTGGCAATGGGCATGTTTTAAAAAAACAATTAAAATATCACAATAATAATATATGCTCAAAAAACTGTTTCTCCCATAGACTTAACTATATCAGAATCTCCGCGTGCTTGCCGATCGTCAACCTAGAAATACGCTTATAAGCAAATAAAAATCACATATATATATATATATATATATATATATATATATATATTTCATAGAGCATCCAAAAAGGGGAGGGGGCTCAGCTCAACTACTGTAGCGCACGGCGGCGGATCCTAGTTTATATTGATGGTGAGCATTAATTTTATGTTCTTGTTCTATTTTAATGAAACAGCGACATATACTAAATCAACAATCGAATATAACTTTTAAATTATGAAAATGTTTTTGGCTAGTCTAATTACATAAATAAATATAGAAGTTGTAACTTTACATAAATATATTAACATATTTAGGAATGTGGAAAAAAATATCTTTTTTATATTAATTATGTATTAATTAATTATGATTTATAGATTGATATAATTGAAATTGACATCAATTGAAGCAATTAATCGAGTTTTTTAGAAAAGTGATTATAGCGACGTATTCACTATGTTATATCTGCATATTAGCTAAACTCGTTTTACGGTGTACAATAAACATTAACATAAAAAAACAAGTACTTAAGCAGCTACTTTGTTTATTACTTTATTCTTCTTTTTTATTCCTAAAATATCTCATGAATATATCACAAATTGTTAGAAATTAAATTATATTATAACAGACTAGTTACTAAAGTAAAGTTAGGATGTGTCTAAAGTAGCCATTAGTGACATGCATGATGATGTTTTAACTTCGCCGCTAGAGTTTCAAACAGAATTAAACTATTGATTTAGCGTTTTCCCTTTAAATCGTTAATATACGAGAGTGCAGAAACGTTTAAACTCTGACACTCCCAAAACATTTATTCAGCTGATTAACATAAAATACATATCACAGCAAACAATCTACTCATCTTTCCACTTTTTTGTAACAATAATTCGTATTGGAATATAGGAGAGCAAAAGGTCATTGCAATTGATACGATTGTAAGAGTCAGATCGCTAGTTAGAGTTTTGTTTAGAAAATATGCCATGGAACATACAAAATTGTTTTTTTTAACTTTCTTAATGTTGGGCGGAATGAGACGGGATGAGGCCGGATGAAACGGGTGTAGATGACATTTATTAATGTATACGAATTAATATTTTGAAAACTTAAACACGTTGAAACCAATAATTGTTGTGTCGTTGTATTGCTTTAGATATTTTATCCGTTAAGGTTAAGTAGGGTAAGACAAAATAATTATAGAACACAGTGATAAGATAAAATAATAATTTGTATTATACAAACACGCATGTAATAAAAAACAAATAAGTAAAAACCATGCTATAAACGCACTAGCCAAGGATATTACTACATTACTTTTTATATTTTTCCGCAATATATTGCCCAACGACATTCAATTCATTCATTCTTGGTAAAATATTTTCCGAGAATTACACGGATTACAAACAACATTAAGACCATCAAATCGATCACCGTCATTTATCGGTGCCGAAGACAACGAAGAAGGCACGGGAGCTCCTTCTAACAGCGTCGGCTATAAGTCGATTGGCTTTCAAATTTTATGTATTTTATATTGATGAAATAATTTTTTGGACCTATAAGGCTCGCTCTTAAGAACTGCCATATAAATAAATTACAATTAAAATTATTATCATTATTATCATCAGAACGTGCATTATTTAAGAGTTAAAACAGGCATAATAGCTAAACAATGTATGTGCAGTATTTAAAGTTGAGCCTTATCCCGTGATTTAGTATACAACAAACATTTAGGAAAGATATTATACAAAACAAAACAGTTTACTTGCAAATCAATCACATATTTCAATAAATAAGATCGTGTCCTATAAAATGAGATCAAAAGGTCGTTAACCGTAAATTAAATGTCTGATGGTACTTCACCCGGAATCAAAGCTATTCAGCCTTCTAAAGGATTAATCGATTATTATCTTTCAAAATTGCTAGTTAGTGAATTACGATAATCTTTTCCTTATCCGGTACCCAATTTACTATGAAATTACTGGACTGAAAGTAAATTGAAGAAGTATTTGTGTATATAAAGTATGTTTAAAATCTCGAGTACGAGTAGTACAGTAATATAATTACTTGAAGAATAAATATATCTGATTGCCGATATGGTTGATAAATATATCTCCCTGCCGAAAGCTCTCTGTGTGTAACTATTCGTAGTCCATCATAACTATGTTTCAAAATAATGTCAGATCAAATTAATTTAAATACCTGTAGGTTTTAATCCTTTGAAAATCAATTTATTACTTTAATTTAATTATATCATAATCATTTTACAATTTTAATCTTACAAAAAGAATGAACGGCGAGATCCATTCCCTTCAACGCATAAGTCGACCCCGTTTTGAAATTTTAGGCAATCCAAGAAAGGATGTGTTTTTGATATATTGTCACCTCCATACAAACTACTTGTTCTTAAATAAAATATAATGATTATTTATATCATTTATATTGTGATTTATGGATATTTTTAAACATTTGTTTTTTATCCTATTTTCTAAGAAGTGTTAGTTATAGTATAAGCGTAATTTTTCGTAACGTTGTGCAAAACACGTTTGTATAACGTTACGTAATACGATAGTAGAGAGATCGTTGGTCGTAGAGAAGGAGCGTCATGTCAAACAACATTATAGTTCACGGAGAAAATTTTTGAATAATAATATTAAGTATCTCAGCGCGTGTGATCTCTGACGACATGCATAAATCACATCAATTTGCTCCAGACGACATCTTGATAAATTATGTAGAAAAAATGTCACGAAAAGTTTATATTAAACACATTTCCACCAAAAGTCTCGCTTATATGACGTGACTCAACTTTTCAGAAGTTCCCGAAACTAAATATGTATATTTTATCTTGTTTAAAACGAGTTGTGAGTTGTACGAAAACGTACAGTGTCAGGTGTCAGTTGTGGCGTAGAACTCTCGGTCCTATGGGAAAACGGTTATTGCAGGATTTATTAACTGCAAACTTTTACAAATAAGGTCCAATAAAGGTAATTATCATAAGTGAAAGTTTTCATATTCGTCAGAACTGGACTTACCTTAAGGATATAAGAGATCACCCTTTATGATATTAATTAAAATTTAAGTTATATGTTTTATTTATAACTGCACTCTGTAAAAGTATTTTTATTTGATTGGAGTCTGGTGTTTGGAGAATGCAATTTGATCGTGACTCTCTAACGAGTTATATATTGTTTAAAACGTCAACTCTTTATTTCGATACTGTTACATAATATAACTTTTAATATATTCAGTTTAAAAAAACATAAAAAAACTCTTACGAAGAATCTTAATATAGATATGCCAGTTTGTCCTAATGTAGCAACATAATGTTAAGAAAATGAAATCATAAATCTAAAGGAGTAAGGGATCAAATTCATGAAACAAAATTATTCCCAAGTGTATCAAAGTCAGCGTACCCTTTAAAGAAGACCATGGCCTCTAATAGATAGTATAATTTGTAATCCAAAGATTCAGATCTGATCATCTAGACGGTCTTCAGCTCGTTCGGTTCGTAAAAAAATTTGGAAGTAAACAAGATATTGTGCCCTTAACTTGCGAACTAGGACATGATATCTCTTTAACATTAGCCATTGATTACGAACATGCACATCGATAGTAATTATGAAATATATTCTATTATTATAATGAACAGCGACAATATAATCAGTAAAATCTATAATCTCAAAAAGTTTTCTTTAAAAAATATTTATAGTTAGACTAGTTTTTTATTTCTTATCCACACTGCATCTTTATTCTACAGAAATAGATAAACTTTATTGGAGGTCTAGATCTCTCGTCACGTTGTAAAAATCATATTGAAGAAATAATTTCATTCTTTCCAACAGCAAATCACTTACATCTATTCAATTACGATTCGAGGATTGATAGTTTTGAAATTAATGTCAATTGAAGAAATTAATCACGTTCTTTACTGGTCACGGCGACATGTGTTCACAATACAAAGCTATCACAACCGCAATTCGCAAATGGAGGGAAGAAATAATTGTTAATTAATTACATTTGTGTCACAATGGTAGCTGGAAATAAATGTAAAATAAACTACACTTCAAATGTTTTTACATTACCGAACATAAATCAAACCATCACAGTATTAAAGTTTGAAAGAAGTTTGGATACAGTAATGAATATTAAGTACATGTCAACATTTATCTTCTCATGTGTATCTCACACAAATTATTTATATACTCACATCTCCTTTTTTATAAACAGTTTTTTCTCGATTCACTGTTTATATGGATATTATTATTTTCTTTATATTGTGTAAATGTCACTATTTATGCGGACTGTTCTCTTTCCTGTTATCTGTATTGCAGTTATAACAGCTTCCATATCAGTATCTTATTAGTACTTCCTATTCCGGTCAGACGACGAAGTGCGACATCTGAACTTCTGATATCATTTTACAGTAGTTGAATATTATCCGGGATGTGTTTAAATGTGTTGGGTTTAAATTTGATGCAAAGAGTATATTACTATTACTGTTAGGTTTTGAATGTTTACTCTTACAAGATTATGTGTCAAACTACAGTGGAAGAATCACAAACGGCCAAGAACATTACAACTGCTCCCTATGATATTACGTCATTATATTAGGACACGGACCTTTTTTGACTATAAAACATTATGTAGACGATAATAAAAACATTCATCTGTAGTAAAATAACGTCGATGACTGCAAAAGAACGTTCACACTAAATAAAAATCATTTAACCACAAAACCGTTCCTCCGTAAGAGTTGTTAATAAAAAGATTTTTAAATCAAACTGCTACACTTGGCAATAAAGTCAATCTAACAGTTAATAAAACATGTTAGAAATGTTTGTATTGATTCGTCTTGATTTGAAAAGAATGTTTAACTTTCTACTTAATAAAATATTAAATTTCCTTTTCACTAAAGATCTAAACAAGTCTCGAGTAAATGAATTCAGGTTTAATTTAGTTTGTTGGGGATCAAATGAACGCTTTTTCTTAAAACTCGAATCCTTCCAGTTCTGTTCAAGTTTCTGTAACTTATAAAAAAACTTCACTACTCCTTTATGAGTTTAAATCATATTGATTACAAGTTGCTAGTTGAAACAGAAAATTTCTCCAAAGACTACATTTACTTGTAGTAATGTTGAATTCAATATCGAAATGCTGCACTTAAGACCTTCACGATTATGACATAGGTATAACGTTATAGCGATTCAATTATGTTATTTACATATGTTAGGAAAATTAAAAGTAAACAATATATATTCTTTATATTTTACAAGACATGTATCCAAAGACACACGTTAATTTTAAGATTTAATGTAAGTAAAAAAATATGGTCGATGCCGATTTAATCTGAAAATCGAACATATTTAAAAAACAAGAAATCTAATATGACTCCAATATGACTCACTATACCCGGTAAGCTACTTTTGCTTTTCGAGTTTTTAAGCCCAGAACTAATACTCTGACTAATAATTTAATCCTGAATATACTAACGGTTTAGAATTATTTATGTCAGTTATATTAATCCACATCAAAGAGCCGTTCCTACGAGGATCATAAAGGCTATGATGTATGTTTATTTAGTTAACTCAGTGACAGATATTATTATGATGAGATTTGTAATCATATGACGATTCCATATCAATCGGCCTTTTTTGACTTTAACAACATAAAAACATGTTGAGATATAAGCCATGTGTCATTTCATTCCATTCAATATGAATTTCCGACAAAAAGTGATCCTTTAAATATGTATTTCAAAAAGCAGCAAGTCTGCTTTGCTTGAACAGTGCTGCATAAATAAAAATACAATAAGAACAACATTACGCTCTTGTAAACAAAAAATACAATAATAACAATAATAAACTTTTTTTAATACAATTGTCTCTTTAAATGTAGTATTTAATTTTTGAGTCATAAACAACAGTAAAGCTTTTAAAATATTAAAATCAAGGACGCTGACTACAGCGTTATTGGATTCGACTTAAAATGTCAAAAAGTTTTCTAAGTTCGAAGAAAAACAATGATTTATATGGAAGCCGTGATTTAATAAAAAAAAATTCGTTATGAAATATTGGTATTTATTTTGTAATTTTACAAGTTACAAGAAACAAGATATAAAATATTATTTAATAGTCTATATTATTAATAAAATAATAGGAACTTGATTAAATACATGAATTATTAACAATTTTGTCTACATAAATATTTATTTTCTTTATGATATTTATAAAATGTTTTATACTCGCATGTGCTTCAAATTAATATTACCAGCGTTATTAAGAGAGCGCTACAATAGTCAATATCCTTCCTTGAAATTAATCGCACCGCTCAAGTCTGTATGGTCTATTTTAACTAATGTATTTTCCCTTTTTAAAGTGAACAGGGAACGTTATAAAGAAATATAACTATACCTTTGCTAGCAAAGACCTTTCTCCATCCCGGGTAGGTATACACATGACGTTTATAGTATCGCTTTTTATATTTTTTATACAAATGCCTTTAACGTATTAAGAGTTTTATATATTTGTTTCTAATATTTATTCTTGAAATTGACGAATACACGAAGATCTAAAAGGTGTCATCCGAATTTTATCCGAATTATGACTTTTGCTATTTACTTTCTGACCTTTCACTACTATTATGTCCCCTATACTAGCTCATATCCTAAATTATTCCATTACAATCGTATGATATCTGTATATATATACCTATAAGATTTAATGGCATTATTATACGGTACTGTTTATTTGCTAAAGACTTGACGTTTATTATTTGAATAGATCACTGTCGTCATCTAGAAAGAAATCAGTAAGAAAATTTTTACTGCTATGATGGCACCTCGTCGACTGTGTTTTGTTTTTCTTCTAATTCCTACTAAAATTATGTTAGCATATTCTTTTCTTCTTTCCATTCTCGATTATGCTGGCAGAAGCTATAAGAATTTAGAGAGGACAAACTAAACATTCTACTATACTATATACTATATATACTAAACAGCACCACATTTCCCAATTTCGTAAAAAAACTCATGTGGCTTCCATAAGTGGAACTCGGTATTTACATAAACTTTCTCCTTTGTACTCTTTTATTTTACCCAAAAACATCTTTCTAATTTACAGAAAAATTTTTGGCTCTTCAAGACACGACGAGAACATCACTAAATTATAGAAATGCCTGTTCATAATTCCTTTTTTACAAACGTTCTTTTCAAATTCGTGCCAACAACCTTTGGAATTCGTTTCCCTTTTACAACGATCACAATCTTTAGCGAGTAAAAGAATACTACCTATCTATAGATAATTAGTTGATTTTTATTATATTTATTATTATCCATAGTATACGTGAATGTTTGCAGATTTCCTAACCCTAAATTTGTCTGGATAAGATAGCCATTAGGTGATAACATCGCCTTTGTACTGTACAATTACTTTCTATATATTTTATAAGTATGTTATGTAAGGTTTTATTAATTGATAAGTAGTGACAATAAAGATTATTAAAAAAAATATCTATCACTTATGGGTTCTCACCCATCCACCCTTTTTACGAGTAAGAGAACAATTTAAAAATTTTAATCGAGGTCCACAAAATACATAAAACGTCATGTTATTAGTTATATTTCACGAGTTTTTCATCAGTAATAATTTTTTTACTATTTTTTATTAGTTCTTTAAAATATTATTTCACAATCTTTGCATGCATAAAAACATACAACATACTGTTAAAAGACGAGTAACAGTAAACAATGACTTCAAATTCGACTTCAAAGTTTCCTGTTTTTTTCTTCCTCTCAATTTTTCTCACCACAACTTTTTAAGGTTTTATAAGCGAAATATATTATGTCTATTTAGCTCAAACAGTTTAACCTTCTCTTTTCATCACATGAACATGAAATCCCATTTATCCTCCAAGGAGCTGAAATACAATCATATACATCTTTTGAATGTAAGTACGAAAAACTATAATTATACCTTCGACTACAAACGGCTTTCAAAATCCTGGATCCCGGGAAGATATTATAATATTACAGGGAATTTATTAAATTGCTTCTAATAATGTTCTCACATATCTCTTTATAGTATTTTTTTTTATATTGCGTATAAGTATTCAATGTAATCTCTGTAATATCTTTTGGGTTCTTATAAAATGTAATAATTTAATCGAATTACGTAAAAATATATCTCACTGAAAACCGTGAAAGTAATATTTTTGTTTTTATTTATTTTATTAAAATGTAAAAGGTAATCTTTTTTATTTTAATTACTTCTAAATTAACCTTTTCAAAAAATACAGGATATTCTTTATACTGTGAGAGATTCGTCAAAACATATAATACAAGCATTACATTTTAGAAGAGTCATTTAATATCTTTACATTCGCAATCACGCTAAAATATTATATTTCAATTGCTACATAGAATGACTCAATAAAAGTGAATAATGATTTTAAACTCTGCAAACATATTCAATAACAATGACCATTAAAACAAATGTTACTGAATAATTTGAACTAAAAATCATTACTCAGCCTTGAATTAATTGAATTACATTGAAGAATAATGTTTAGGGAAGTTTTAAACGGTGACAAACAAAAATAAGTAATGGAAAATATAAGCAAATTGAAATTTAATTTTGAAGAGTAAAATGTTCATAGAAGTGAAACATGACATATTTTGTCCTTTTTCAATAGCTGTATTTGTATCCGATAACTATGATAAGGTTTTTTGGAATTTAAAAAAAAAGGTTTACAGACTGAAGAAAACTGAAAATTGTGAGAATGGTAGCTGTAAAAAAAATAAAAAATGATTATTAAATACTGTCATTAATTCGTCGGTGTGCGTGAAATTTATTTACTATTATTATTATTTAAACTGTGTTTGTTGTATTTAATGTAGATAAAGTTTTGTATTAAGTTTTAACGATATTTCTCACAAATATAGTAGTTTTATAAAGTTCACCGGGACATCTAGTTGATAAAGGAGAACTGTGTGTGAAAAGAAGCGAAGAGTGACTACATTCAAACACTGAAAAACAATAGTAAAAGGAACCGAAGAAGATTATTTACAATTGTTTCTTGATTCATACTATCAAAGTGTATAAAAGTGGCACTTGGTATGCTGAAGTTCATAATCTGAATAGACTATTTATTTATCAAACTAAGGAAGCTTCTAAATAGAAGCTTAAATTATGTGAAGGAAGCAAAATGATACCCATTTTGAGATTACATTATTACTGTATTTAAAAAATGTCTACGTTATGAATATACATCAAAAAAAATTTGGCGTGCCAGAATGTTAGGTATCAATAAGAACCTGGCTTATACTCTTGGAAGGCTTAATTTTTTTAGCAAGATGCATTACAATCCTGTACTAAAATAATATATATATATATATATATATATATATATATATATATATAGCCTTTATGCGTACAGTTTAGTAAACACGTGGTATTTTGTATAATGTGGGAAAAAACATAAATATAAAAAACGGACGGATTATTTTAAGAAATACTTTAGAAAATATATTAAATGGCCAAAACTTTTAGTATATTTTTATAAAGACAACTCATCAACGTTAAGCAATGTACACTTTTTATTAAAAACAAAAAATATATAAAAATTATACTATACGAGTTACTAAAGATAAGCTCTATAACTTTTTATCTCTATATCTACCATGTTTATGCATATTCATCATCATCATATTGGAAGTAAATAGTTGTAATTAAACCAATACTGATTATAAGTTCATAGTTTATATTCCTTTGGTGAATTACGACCGCATGGTTATATTATGCGCTTTACGCAGATGATCTTTACTGGCAAAATTGTGAATTTGCATTTCTCAGTGCATTCTTTTTATATGGAATAATATACTCTTTCTTAATAAGTCTTAAATATATGTGTTTAAATAAAATAATCTTTTTATATAATTTATTAAGAGTAACTTTAAAAATGAAAAAAATATTTAATTTAATATAAGTTAAAATATATACTTACATTATATTCAGCTACTTTATGAAAAAACTTGAATAATTTTATTACAGTAACAAATTACACTCACATACATACAGCAGTAAACACTCTATTTATTTATTTAAAGTAAGATAGAACTAAGTCCAACAAGTATCGTAAAAATATTCAAGTTATGGGAGCCAGTGCTCCCTGTAGGTGAGCGTTCCTACGATCCGTCTACGCGGTACTGCTCTAGTTGACGCCTCTCGTATACACTTAAAGTTGGGACCAGAGGTGCTCAATATACTGATAGCGATGAACTTCTATAACTTAAATAAAAATTTAATTCTTTTGGCAAAATTCGATTTTAATTCAGAGTTAAACGTTATTGAGTGATTAAACAATAATAAACACCTTGAATCATTGCATTTATGTTTTTTTTATTATATTCTATTACGTCAAGTGACAGTCTATTTCTTGTATCAAAATATTATGTATTTGTCATTGCCGGTATTAAGATATACAATATCTTTTTATTTATTTATTTGTTAAACTTTTTGTAGCTCTGTAATTTTTTTTATGAATTTAATGTGTTTCTTACGCATTATGCATAAAAATATAAACCTTCTGCAGTCCCTCTCCTTATAAATTCAACTATTCATTAGAGTAATTACCGTTAAAAGCTTTTCGCTTCGCAAATTAATATAATGATCTAAATAATGCGTAACTAATGCTGTCAATGAATTTGCCTTTCAAATTATAACGTTGTAAGTTTTCAATGAATAACGCTGTAATTTAAGTATATTTTATATTTAGTTACATTTTATTATAGTTAGCAATTTGAGATAATAATAAAAAAATAATTCCCTGATAAAAACGAACATATATAGTGAACAATATATAGTGAAGTGAGTATATCCAAATTTTTTATAAATTTTTAGGTCACTAGAATACTTATAATAAAGCTTATAAATTAATTCATATACATATCATTTTGCATATATGTCATGCAATAATAGTATGTGATTTTTTGAATTATCATATTGTTTAATTTTATATTAAAAATTGTTGTTTCTGAAATGCACAAACTTAAATTTCTTTATAATGTCCGATAGCATGGAATCAATTTTAGTTACTAATAATATATGTATCTGATCAATTAAGAAAGTGAAAATATATATTTTGTTTCAGTTCTCTTAACAGTTAGTAATTGAAAAGTTTCTTATATTAACATCTACATTTTAATACAAATTACAATATTAAAGCTTTTCCGCACCTTTTGACAAAAACTAATTTTAATTCGTTTCCCCTATTAATATTATGATCTTAAGAAATTGTTTTGACTAGGAGAATAATGAAAGGGAAAATAATAACAATAATAGTTACAGTAACAATTGAAATATATAAAATTAAACTTAACACCGGCGTATTCGGAAATAAGAGAAACATTATTATATGAAATGTACTAATTTGTTGCATAAAAATAATAATAATCATGGACATAACATTGGCAAAAGTACGTATAAATAATATATACTTGCCAATAGTGTGTATTGTATAACTACAACTTGTTTTTTCATGTTTACTTGTTACCCTCATTGTTTTTATTTTTTCTGCTAACATTGTTGGTTGACTGGTAGATAATGCCTAGATTGCATTAAGTCCGCCAATTGTACCATTTTTTTGTGCAATGAAGTTTTAATAAATAAATAAATAAACTTGTTATTTAGGAAACTGTGGGTCTGAAAATTATAATAGTGACATAAATATGAATTATTCGTATAAAGGAAGGCGTAAGCGGTGCAAAAGCTTATCTCCAACGAGAGGAGATAACACTGCGTGGGAAAGCTTTGAGGTTTAGTATATTACAACCTAAAATATCTCTAAGATTTTCTAATTTAATAGTTCTTGTCTCACATTAATGGTACTTTGTATAATTAGTTTTATAATATGCAATAGTTAAAACAATATGTAAACATTTTCTAAAGAAGACTCCAATATGAGGATAGCTTCTATTATAATTTAATGTCACGTAACATGGATATGTTGAAGTAAAATTTGAGGAAAAGTATCTTTTTATTTCATAATAATCCTTATTATCAAAAAAGGTTCTTTATAAATTTGCCTATAATTACATTATGTGTTGTGATTAGAAATTTATAAAAGGATATAAAGAAACCTAAAGCTAAAATATTTATCTCTGTATACAAAAAGGATGATTTAACCTATATTATACCAGTTACATGAACAAGGGCGGGCAATAAATTGAGGCTATAGAATAGCTGACATATCAGCAGTGATTACGCGACCCGCAGAGACCGGCGCTATTAGAATAATATTATGTTGCCAACTTTTACATTAACTTTAGAGAAATTATAGAAAAGTTCTATGACTTTGGTATTATATTATTAGTTTCAATAAAGATGTAAAATCCAAATACATAAAACATTTAAAAAAGAACAATAAAAAACAACTTTTAAATTTGTTCTCTGTCTGTCAGTCTGTCTATTTGTTCCGGTTAATCTTTGCAATGGCTGGATCAATTTTAACATCTAATCAAACTTTCACTGTCAGATAGCTGATATTATAAAGAGTAACTTAGGCTACTTTTACTTTTAAACACATATTCATAGAGCCAGTCAGGCAGTTATTATAATTGTATTATAATAATTCATCGACAAAACGGATCATATTATTATTATTTATATTTAAAATATGTAAGAAATGAAGAGATCGGTGTGCAACGTCTCTGGCTGCCCACGACCGAGCGCTGCTTTCGGGAGCTTCCGGAGCTTTGCGGAAAGACTCAACATTTAATATTATACTGCATTTACCTGTCAAGTATAATAATAATAACAATGTTAAGTTTTCAATGCGTCCTTCCTAACGTTAGCTATAACCTTCCTTTTTATTACAAAAATATATTTAATTTATTTTAATGACTTCTTATAATATCTCGTTTAAAAGCGTTTCGAAAAAATAGTACTGTTAAAGCTAAAAAGTTCTTTCTTTCTAGATAACAATCTTTTAGTAATTTTTGTATAATTTCAAGGTAAAATATTTTATACATATAACATGATAATTCTTTAAACAATAACATTTTATCATGTCATGTCATTGCTTTAATAATATTAACAATATTCTAAAAAATATAATATGTCTTATTTGTATAATATTCTTAAATCAAGACACGAAAGTCTTCATCACCACTTCAACTGTCATCCGAAGACGAAGACTATAACTCATCTTGATGACTATTCACTAATGAGATAAATAAATCTATCTTATAATATAGTAGAACTAGCAGACCCGGTCACGCGTTGCTGTGACTATTATTTTTGATATATTACATTGTACTAAACTATTTAAGGGGTAACGTTCAGAGTACATCTGTCATGAAAACCATAATGTTTTCTTATAGTCGATATTAATCAAAAATCAAAACAAAATAATTATAATTATTTTTTTAATTTTATCCAAGTTTATAACACTATTTGTATATTACAAAGTTTTTAGTAAATAACTTGCAACACTAAACTTACGAATGAGGTAGGTAGGGTAGATATCTCATTCGTAATTACTCAATCCAGTCAATAGATACCGCCATCTTTTAGAATTGTTAAGAGCTAACTGCAAAATGATAAACTAATAATTTGCAATAAAATAATACTGCGACTATGAATTGAGTTGAAAATTATTATATCTTTTAAGTTAGGTCAAACTGTACGTGGTGTGTAAATTTATTTAAATCAGTTAAGTAGTTTAGGAGTCCATCGCGGACAAATAACGCGACACGTGATTTATATATATTAAGAATTCTGGTGGATTTTTTTTATCATTTAATATTTTAATTATAATTATAATTATAATTTAATTTTAATTTAATTATAATTAATTAATTAATAATTATAATTATAATTTACCTTCACGCCATATCCCTTGCGGGCAGCCAGAGACGACGGAGCGCCAAACGCTACGGTCTCTGCATACCTCTTTCGCCTCGGCCACAGACATCAACTTCTTCATACATGCCCTCCGGGGGGTCCTCATGCTTTTTACGTGACCTTCCTCCAGTATCGTAGCTACTGTATTTTCGAAGGTCACTCGAGGCCTCCCCCTGTCTCTCTTACCGCTCACTTTTCCCATATAAATCTTTTTTACCATTCTTTCATCACTCATTCGTTCAACGTGCCCAAACCACCTGAGCACGTTCTTCTTCATTCTCACCGTGACATCTTCGCTAGTACCTGCCATTCTGTGGATCTCTTCATTGCGGATTCGATCAGCTAGACTGACTCCGCATATTCTGCGAAGAGATCGCATCTCCACAGCATTCATCTTTCTTACATTCTTCTTCTGTGTTACCCACGTTTGGCTGCCGTATAACAGTGTCGGTAGCAAAACTGCATTGTGTACAGCCAAACGTGCAGCTATACTGACGTTTTGCCGTCTCAACAATGCAGTCAAAGCACCATTGACTCTGTTACCAGCAGCAATACGCCTTTCCACATCCATTTCGTATCTTCCGTCTCTGCTAAACATACTTCCCAAATATACCACTTCATTCACTTGTTCTATTATCTTATCATTCACGTTGATCTTACATTCTGTTCTTTCTTCATTTCTTTCAAATATCAGAACCTTCGTCTTATCTATATTCAGGTTAAGACCATTAATTTAACACCCATCTTTCAGAGTGGTGACCAATGCCTGCAAATTGCATTCTGATGATGCAATGAGCAGTGCATCATCTGCATATAGTAAGCAATTGACCTTAAGGTCACCTACTTTCACTCCCATGTCACTATCTTTCACTCCTTGGAGACAACTATCCAAATACAAATTGAACAACCAAGCTGACATAGCGCAACCTTGCTTAACACCCGATTAGATGTCAAACCAGGGCGACATGCCAGCTCCTACTCGCACACAGGCTGAGTGATCTCGGTAAAGAGACCTTACAGCCTGTAGCAAGGGTCCGTTCACATTGTATCGGGGCAGTATCTCCCATAACTTCTTTCTCACAACCCTGTCAAACGCCTTTTCCAAATCCACAAAAGCACAGAAAACCTTTTGGTTTAGGGCCAAAAACTTTTCCGTGATCATGCGGAGGGAAAAGATCTGATCTATACACCCTCTTCCAGGTCTAAAACCTCCTTGTGCCTCCCACAACAGCCTTTCAGATCTCTCTTGCATTCTTCTCGCTAAAATTTTAGCATAAACTTTACCGCCCAAGCTAATCAAACTGATGGCCCTATAGCTTGCACAGTCTATCTGTGAACCTTTGCCTTTATACAAAGGTACGATGACTGCACTTCGCCAATCGTCTGGGACCTCCCCAGATTTCCAGCATAAATTGCATAAAAACCAGAAAAAGTCCCAGACGCGTGGCCCACCATATTTGATCATCTCGGCAGTAACTTCATCTGCTCCCGCAGCCTTACCACATTTCAGACTTCGAATCACGTTCTCTACTTCTTCTAAACTGATTTCACCATCGGCTACATCTTGACTCAGCATTACGCTGGTAGTCAAGACCGAGGCGTCCTCACGTTCATACATCTCCTTATAGAATTCCGCCCACCGCTGCAAAACGTGTGCTTGCTCAGTTAAAATTAAATCGTAAAATTTTCCTTTTTTTTAATATGTTACTTTATCATTTTATTAAGACGTTCATAATTAAAAGTATTTGGTGGTTTTTACTAATACATACAATGAAAGTTAAACTCAAAACATTTAAATTTTAAAAGATTTTTTTTTTTTTAATAAATACAATTTTTATACAACTCGGCAGAATTCGTTCTGTCAAATAGATTTGGAATGTGGCAGTTTATATTTCGACCTTTAGACGTTTTTACTCTGCTGATCCTCACACATCGCCCTATCATCATGGTGACGGTTCTGTTCAGGAGAATTAAAGAAAAAGGTCAGCTCGGGTGACTTAAGTATCTTAGCTTCCACGAACTTTGGTCACCCTTTTGAGACCCACTAAAAACCCCGATTGGGATGTCTGCCAGAGGGCTTCAAACCAAGAGGGGAACTTAAGGTTCAAACCTGATTGAAAAATAATCTAAAGGGATAGTGGGAACCTAAAGGTGACAAATATTTATAAAGTGGGTGCTTCAATTACAAAGTATAGAGATAATTAATTATTTATTACTATTATTATTAACATAGGGTTCATAACCGAGGAAATAAAAAATAATGAAATAAAACGTACATAAGTATTTTCAGTAATCGCGTTATTGTAAATCCAGTGAATCATAATTATTAACAAAATTATTTTTATTTTAGTGCTTTATGATACACAATGTTTTTTGTTTGATTACCTGGTGAATATATAAATAAATCTGATGGTTTTCCAACACGGGAACAGGCAACATACAATTGACCATGTGAGAAACATGGGTTTTCTAGATTAATACCACAAACACCTAATGATTGCCCCTGGGACTTATTTATGGTCATAGCAAAAGCAAGCCGCACTGGAAATTGTAGTCGTTTAAATTCAAATGGTACATCAGTCGGAATCATTGGGATGCGTGGTATCAAAACGTCTTCTCCTTTATACTTTCCTTTCAGTATAGTTGCTTCTATCACGTTGTTCAATAATTTTTTTATCGCTAACCGTGTGCCGTTGCAAAGACGCGGTTGGTTGATATTTCTCAACATTATTACTACCGAACCAACCTTTAATTGAAGATTGTGAGGTGGCAATCCTGGTAAATCCAGCGAGTTTAAAAATTCAGGCGGATAGTTAACGACATCATCTTGGTTAGTAGCCGAATCAACTGATTTATATATCCTCAATTCGCCTGTAATTTGTTCTTGAATTTTGAAATTTAATTCACTTACATCTATGTTTTTTGCAGCCAATATAGCCCGTTCGCTCAACCAATCATGGTTTCTATAATTTTGAGCAACATCTGGAAACACCTTTTGAATAAGTTCATCTTTTGATCTAGTTAACTGACAAAAACCTTGAGGAAAGTTAATGCAACCAGTCAAGGTGTCTATAGGAAATTTGCCATTACCAATGTCAATGAGTTGTTTAGAGAATATGTCTCCAGATTTGTCATTTTGCAACTTGATACGCATATTCTTGCTTAAGTGTAATACCTTCACATGTTTCCACAAATTGGAGGACTTTAAACAGGCATTAAGTTCATCAGCTGGCGTTGATCGTGGAATCACTGGCAATGTTTGACGAAAATCTCCTGCTAATAAAATCATTGCACCACCAAATGGGTTATTATTGCTCCGGAGATCTTGTAAGGTTCTATCTAAAGCCTCCAAAGATTTTTTATGTGCCATCGTGCATTCATCCCAAACAATCAATCCACATTGCTGCAAAACCTTTGCCATTGCAGAGTTCTTCGAAATGTTGCAGGTTGGAGTTTCGTTGCTTTGCATGTTTAATGGTAATTTTAGTGCTGAATGAGCTGTTCTACCACCTTCAAGCAAAGTTGCTGCGATTCCCGACGAAGCGAGTGCAAGTGCAATTTTATTTTGTGAGCGAATTGTTGCTAATATCAATGAAATCAAAAAAGTTTTTCCTGTACCACCAGGTGCATCTAAGAAGTAAATCCCTCCTCTTTTATCATTTATTACTTTCAAAAGTGTATCAAATACATACTTCTGTTGTTCATTCAATAGTGGAAGATTCGTTTGAATTAATTCTTTCAAAGTGTTGAGATCATACAGTTTTTCTCGGTGCAACTCTTGGTTAAAAGCATCATGCATTGGACGATTGGGTGCGGCCAGGCCTAATTGAAATAATAGTTTGTTTGACATCATCAAGCACATGTCCTCAATTGAAATCAATACTTCATTGTAAATTTCTTCGCTTATTTGTATATTTGGATTTCCCCTTCTAATCCGTATTTGATACAAAATATCATCACACATATTATCTTTGTACTTGATCCACAAATCCTTTGGGTTTGATGGGAAGCAGGTAGATATGATTATAGAAAACAATGTTCGTATTTGATGAGCTTGTGATGATATTACAGCATCATTGAGAGTTTGATCCCAATGAGCATCATTGTCTAGCAATCGCAAACGTTGGCAAGCTTCTCTATATGATCCACACAAATCACCATTAACAGTTCGTACATGTTGGAACGATGTTGGGCCACGTACATTGACTAATAGCAGTCGTAAATAAAAACATTCATCATTGCTTGGATGTACTGAATAAATTCGACCAATCGCATCGGTAGAAAATATATCTGGGTATCCTGTAACTGGTTTTCCTTGTTTCCGTCGTATAAATCTTCTTGAGAATTGATTCCAAGTATAATATTTTGGCATTTCAGAATATAACAATGTTTGAGCAAAATCATCGTTTTGACATATCTCAAAAAATCTGGTTAATGTAGTAGATGGTGGCTGTAAAGCTCTTTCTACTGCGTTCTGTGCTGTAAAATATACTCTTTGTCCATTTTCTAAATGCACAGCTAAATGAACAACAGTAGGGTGTCTTTCATGAATAGGAAAAGAAAATATTCGCCAAACTGCTTCATTACTACTAACATAGCGACCCATTTCGTATTGGGTAACTTCATCATTGGAATTCTCTGCATTAATACCAATCACAGCCATATCACTCCCTTTGGTTACATATTTGCAAATGTATTTAATAGATTTTACTGAATGGCAAGATTCAACGTTGATGTGCGCTTTGAAGGTCTTTGATAAAATGGGTGAATATGGAACAATCCAGCGATTATCTATTTCAATATCTTGTTGATTTAATTTGACAATTGTTGATCTTCCATTGTCTGCTGTCGATCGGCGACGATACAAAGGATAACCGTCATTACCAGTGATTGTTTCAGATATTAATGTCCGTGGATATCGCTTTGAACATTTACCATCCACCATACACGGTGAATTTTGATTAAGAGTTCCACAGGGACCATGTATCATGTTTTTAATAACTACCTCATGCAATCCAGGATCTACTTCTACATTAGAAATTTCAGCTGATATTACTGCATCAACTTCATTTGGCCTTATCTTTTCAACTAACCAAATCAAAATGTGTGCATGTGGCAATCCCCGTTTCTGCCACTCCACAGAATACATCCAGCAGCGTGTCTCTCCAAACACATAATGTTTCACAATGAAATCCATCAAAGATTTCAACTTTTGTCTAAAGACTCGGGCTGTAATATCATGACGATCAATAGGTGATTGCCCAGGGAATAACTCCTGCTTGATTTCTATCCAGTGTGGATTGCATGTAAATGTGATGAACAAATCTGCTGTACCATAATGACGAACATATGACATGGCATCTTGAGCATATTCATGCATATGTCGACGGCTTCCGATGTATGTTGCTGGAAGAATAGTCATCCGACCAACATTCTGTGCATTTCCATCAGTATTAATCGCATCTCGAAGGTGAATATACTCTTCAGATCTGAGTTTGGTCTGATTCAACCTGATGAATGTTAATCTCTCCGTTTCAATTTTAACATTCATGTCTACAACATACTTGTGATATAATCGCCGACGTTTGAGTATGTGATTGTCTTCATTTTCACGAATCATTAGGCGGTAGGAATAATAGTTCATTGAACTGACTTTTTTGTTGGTTTCGGAACCTGAAAATAGATTTTTGTTTTCATAATATTGAAAATTAAAAAAATAATAATATAGTGACTGATAATATAGCTCCATAGCTAAACTAATATTTTTTATTACCTGTAATGGGATTTATCATCTTGTTTGAAAAATCATAGCCATCTTCACCTTGCCAAAATATAATGGGATATTGCAGTGCGTCATATGAGCGGTGTGTTTCCTTTATACGTTGTAATTGATCATTCCGACGATGTAAAACAATATCACGGGATTCCAAGTTTTCTCCAACTACAACGATGGCAACTTCATCAATAGTTGGTGCATTAAAACGTCTTGCATGTTGGCCAACAGGTGTTTTATCAGCTCTGATTACAATTTTGTGATTATCAGATGGCATCCGATCCAGTGCAGTTTTAAACAACATAACCAATTGATTGTACTCATGAAATAAAGTTTGTAATTGTTCTACAATAGACCTCTTTAGTGAATTGTTATGTGAACAACGCATATCAATTTCTCGTGGTGAATTGCCCATGAAATAAATTTGCAGAAATTTGTAATTGCTATCTGACACTGGTAACAGTGAACCTGCTCTATGATATATTTGGCCTTGTATCTGTAAATTAAAAAAAATGATTTTTGCCAAATAGAAATAATATTTGTTCCTAAAAAGTATATCTTTTTCTTAATTTGAATCACCAAATAATAATTGATATGCTTAGGTATGTCAATATGTAATAATTAGTTGTAACTAATATCCATCGTCAAATAATTATATTGTGTTTCAAAATAATAAAAGTGTTGCTAATACTGAATCACCAAATAATATAATGACTAAGTAATATATGTTTTGGGGTTTAGGAAACTGAAGGTTAATGACACATATTTACTTAGTTAACAGGAAATTTTGTTCATTAAAATAATAATGATTAACTGCTATAATACATACCTTAAAAGTTGGCATGAAATTTTCCCGAACTACGTTTGTTGCCCCAAATGATGTCATTTGAAAGCAATTGTTATATTGTTGAATATTTGACAAAAAGTGTATGGAATCTGGTTCTATTCCTGAAACCAATGAGTACAATGGCTCTGGTGGTGGATCCAATGGTATCAATTTCACTTTCCCATTTGCGCAACACAATCCATTTGCTTCATTTTTGTATTTCAATGCCTTACAATAAGAGCAAACTAAGTTCATAGATCCAATAGCAACACATTGGTGGTTACTGTAGTCAATTGACAAATCGTAATTGAAAGCAGCTCGATTCAAACTTTCGCGATTATTAGTTGAATCTCTCGCTCTCGCTTCCCGCGTTCGTGATATACGAATTCTTTCGCGTTCATTTCGGTCGTCACGTTCATGTGCAGTATGATAAGATCGGTAATTCATTTGGTTTGTAGCATTTCGGGTTCTTCTACTTAAATTACTTCGTCTTATAGGAGGCATATCGTATATAATTACCTAAATTTATTCACATGAAATAATTATTAATCACAGGTATTTATACAATCAAAATTAATTATTAAATATTATAAACGCTTTTTAACGCAGTTTGTTTGACAGATGCAATGACTTGAAAACTGATGACAATTTATGTCGCATTCCGAAACTAAAACAAAAGAAAGAATATTCCAAGGCCAATCAAATCTTACATTTACTTTTTTTGACTTTTCAATTTGGTCGGGTGTACACATTCATTTGATTAAATTTGAACGTTGTGCAGCGACAATAAAGCGCGAATTGACTCTTTGACGTTAGCAAGACACCTACATTGTTTAGACAACAATGAGTGCTTGTAATTTAATATCAACTTTATTGAATAGCAATACAGTTCAAATTGACTCTACATTTAGTTATTTATTCTACATTTAAAATATTTGTATAGGAAAAAGAAAAGGGCTTTTTTAGGGTTTCCCTGGAAATTATTCAAATTTTTCTAGCCGTTAGAGCCATCCTTGGACTTCAAGGAACATTTAAAAAAAAGAATTGTTAAGATTGGTCCATGCGTTGTTGAGTTATGCGCTTACCAACACATTTTGCGATTCATTTTTATATAATAGAAGATTATATATTTTCCAAAACTATTAAAGTAATAAGTTAATCAAAGTTCAAATATTGTAGGCAAAAAAAACAAATCGTAACAAAAATAAAAAAAGTTATAAATAATGCTATCAGCAAAAAGATATATATATATATAAAATACTCAAAATATTTTGCTACATACGAGACAACACATTAATGTAGGATACCCATGCCATCAGATTTATTATATTTAAGGCTTAAAAAGAACTTTACATCACTGTCATGATTTGGTTTGATATGGCAAAGAAACAGGTAAACTAAAAATATATATAACTACTTTTGCGCACGACTTCGGTTGCATTAAAATATGATTTTTAAATTAAACAAGTTACTCGTTATAATACCAGTAACATTTCTATTAAAATCAGTCCACCCGTTTCCGAGATTACCCGGAACAAAAACACCAATGGATACAAACAAAAGAATATATATGTAAGTACCGTTTATACTTTCAAAAGTATAGACATATTGCGCTGACTTTGACATGGACATTGTATTAACCCAAAACGTCGGTTAGGGCTTTTATATTTAATCCTTATTCAGCAGGTCTAAAATTCGCCTAGGGCGACTTTTCCTGCAATCACTATTCATCTTTCCTTGAAACAGTACCGTAATTATTTTGTCAATTCTAAATACCCAACAACAGCACAGATAATATATCTTTCTCAATCTTATATCTTCTTATATTATTATATCTTCTTTAAGGCCACACTTCTTTTTAATAATGTTAGTTGTCATATCTATTAATTTTTATGATATCATACAGCTTTATTTTGTTGCCTTCAGATACTTTTATTTTATATATCTATATCCAAAACCATACATATGTATTTTTCATCTAACAGCATTACAATTGTGGTTACTCTGAACAATTTTCTCATAGCCCTGCAAGTGTTATATGTCATATTTCATTTTATTTTAATTTAGTAAAACGCCACTTAATATAAAAATATGGACTGATTTATTATTATTTCAGTTTCTAGAAACTTTAACTTATAGTAAATATAAATGGAATTTACATTAATATGCTAAATGTTTAGATGATCCTGAATAATAAACAGATTAAGACGATCTAAGGACCTCGGTTTCTTACTGACGCTAAGTGAAATATTAAACATAATTGGTATAATTTAAACATAAAAATTCTAGAACGTGGCTAGACTTCCAAGTAAATATTCTATGAAGGTACAAGGAAATGGAAATTTATGAAAAATATCAAGAGAATTTTAATTAACGTATTCCATAAACTGTTACTCTCATTTATATAAAGCTAATGAATTCCATAAATATTCGTTAGTTATTTTACTATTATTTTAAAATGATCTTTCTTTTAACAATTACTTTTTTCTTTTTATGAAGTTTTCATTATGTTTTTAATATCCAGATATAAGTTAAAATCATTTTTGTGTGTACTTTTGGAATAATGATACTGATATTTTTCAGGAAAGGGTTTGAGGTTTAGGCACCGATGCGTTTGTAGTATTCATATATGTTTTTAATTTAAATAATACAATAAATTGTTATGTAATATACGTAGTAAAGCTTACAAGATGTTAGTATTCATCTTACGCCAAACAAAGGATTTCAAAATTCTAAAACATTTATTTTGCTTTTTAAATTTCTTGTAAGATCTAACTTATTGTAATTTAATATACTAGAAAATATACCGAAGAAAAATGTTTAAATGACGTAATAAAGAATCGCATATATTCCTGTTTTTTTTTTATCGTTAATGGATTGGTTGTTTTTCTTACTTGTTAAATATTTAACTTTAACACCCCAATATTTACTAAACGTAATAATATAATGAAGATTGCTTCCGTTTTTGAAACCAAATACGCAAGTAATAGATTTTAGTTTGATCTTGTAACGCATACCATAACAAATATAGTAGGTACGATTGACTTCAAATGTAATATGAGTCAATTTGTGTCTTTTGTAAAAACTATTGATAATCATTAAATAATTATAAGATTCTTATTATTTTAAGATTCCTTAATAAATATATTATATTTTTGACATTTATTTTATCAAAATCAAAGTCTTGTCCTTCCTTATTAGTAAGCTTTATAAAATTATATTTTCGTTATTATTAACTTGCTTATATTATATATTTTGTGAAAAGTTTATTGACTTATTATGAACTGTATATAATAGTTAAGACATGTAATTGTAAATGCTGTTTCTTTCTCTTAATAAGTGAATAAGTAAATCATGAAAAAATAAAATATGTGTTAAGAATGAAAATATCTTTATCTGTATTTTTTATTACTACAAATGAGAAAATCAGCACTACGATCCACTACAAATTGCTAAAAAAATGTCTAAATCATTTGTAAAGTTAGTGGTATTTGTAGGAACCTTCAAAAAATAGTAATTCAATCGAAAGTAAAAGACCCATATTATATAAGTTTTGTCCCACTTGGTAGGTTTTAATTAACTTCTTCTCCACTACACTTAATGTTGACTAAATACTTTCACAAAAGTTTATCAGAAATTGTTTACGTTTTTAGTATTCGCATAAATCGTATAATACAATATATATTATAACATTATAGTTAATGAAATTTGGATGATGAACATAGAATGCATGTCAACGAAGACTATAACCTGCTCATCTTTCCGTTATTAGATTTAAAATTTAATTAATATTTGTAGTTTAAAAAAAATATTCATAACCTATTGGATTATAGGAGAACGAAACTTACTACAATTAAAACGATTTTAAGAATCAGATCATAAGTTAAAGCAATTTGCGTTTACAAAAGAAGTACAAAATTTAAGGTTTTTTTAAACTTTTTTCTTATTGTGATGGAGATGATATTTATTAACATATACAGATTATTTTTTGAAACTAAAAAACATATGAACACGTATGAATTGTAGTATCGTATGTGGCTTTCGAGAAATTTCTTCCAGGAGGAAAGAACTGTGTGTCACATAATTATATGAAATTTTGGGTCACCTGACGAAATATTTCATTTTAATTAGTTTATAGAAAGCCATTAGAAAGTATTTACCTACCACACGAAAACTTAAGATCACACAACAATTTAAATATGTAGGTTACTTATTTATCATATTATTTTAGACACACAAGTGACGAGAGTAAGTTTAATTTTAAACTGAATCGAATTGTTTTTATACATTTGAAAACAACGAAAAAAAATTATATTTACAAACTCAGAGTTTTTACTTATCAATAGATTTCTTATAGATCAGGTAGAAGAAAGCTAAGTATAACGATATATCACACACTTACTTACAAAATCTTTACACAATTTAAAGGTAAATACATCGGTAAAATAAAAAAAATGTTAATATTAAGTAAAATACATATTTTTTTTTTGTTTTTAAACTAATTCATAAAACCGCATTATAAATGCACTAGACAAGGTCATTGCTACTGCAGCGGTACACACTACACGCTTTCACAATACAATTCCCGCCGTCATTCTGCATTAAATTCATTAAATATTCGTAAAAAAAATCACAAGAATTTTCACGACCACCGAAGAGATCGCGATCAAGGATCCATACCGGATGATGAATAAAGTACTTCTGGACGACGCCTCGAGCAGGAGACACTTATTTAATTAGCTCTTAGATTGGATGTAATTTTTTTTGTATTAAATAAATTTTAAAGTAAAGATCGTTTTTTTTCATCTCGGGCTCGCTCTTAATAACTACCATATAAATAAAATTTACAAATAAACTAATCCTTAATAATAAAGACAAGCCCGTGACTTAGTGCGTAACAAACATTTAGCAAAAATATTATTAAAATCAAAACAGTTTAAAAAATTTATTACATATTTCAAGAGAAGAGGCCAAGTCCACCAGCTATCAAAAAGTCGTTAACCGTTAATTAATTGTTTGATGAGTCTTCACTCAGAATCTTAACAAATCAGCTTTCTAAAGTTTCAATTAAATAATATTTTCGAATACGATAATCTTTATCTTTATCCGTTACGTAATTCATTCTGAAATTCTCGGTTTGAAAATAAATTCATATTTATGGAAACAAATCAAACTCACAGGGAGTAAGATCTGGACTGTATGCAAGATGCTCAAGCACTTTTATACTACTATTCTTCAAAAATTCAACTGTCACATTTGTGTGCAGGTAATATGACGGTCTGCCTTAATCAATGACGCGTCTTCCGCTACGTTTTCCAGAGTATTTACTTCTACAGGACGATCTGATCTTGGAGCATCACTAACAATTAAGTTACCGCGTTCATATTCACGATACCACCACGCATAAAGTAGTAGCAAATAATTAGGCGTAACATGTGTCTTGACCACTCAGTCGTCTTTGACTCTTCAAAAACGTATATCTTTGTAATGTAATAATACACAATAATTTATTATATGCCTACTAGTTACGAGTTGTAATTTAAAAAATATATATGCATGTACCCTCTGTTTATAGAAACTCTGTATTACAGCACTCATATAGTGACCTACGTTTTTAAAATCTCTAGTATGAGTAGGCTGTGTAGTAATATACTTATTTGAAGTCCTTCAATATAAATATATCTCTGATAATACCGAAAGCTCTCCGTACATGACTGTAAGGTATTCATCATTAAGATTGTGATCCAAATTAGATCAAATCAGATTAATTTAAATACTCGTAGGTTTGAATCGTTTGCTGAATAATTTATTACTATTCAATATACACTATCGATATACATTCGTAATCAATTTAAAATTTAAATTGTACAAAAAAATTAACGATTAAATTTATGATTTCCACGTATAATTACAAGGAGGTGAATATTTCTATAATATATTTTTGACTGAAGGACGAATGCTGAGCGTAGCGAAGCGTTTGTCCGAAAGACTACGTTTCCACTTGATAGGCCCATTCTGCTATTTTTCCGTATGTATTGTAGCATGTTTGTTCCGGCGTAGCCGGCGTATTTTTCATCCTATCGTCATGAAAATCGGCAGGCGTATTTTTTAATTATTTAATTTTTTTTTGTCGAGCCATTTTTTGGATTGGGCGAAAAACTCCAAAATGGCGGCGTTTTTTAGTTTTGTTTTTGGCCTAGCAGGAGCAATTTTCATCCGATCGCCACAAAAAAATTACGAACGCTGAGCGTAGCGAAGCGTTTGTCCGAAGGACTACGTTTCCACTTGATAGGCCCATTCTGCTATTTTTCCGCATGTAATGCCGAATGTTTGTTCCGGCGTAGACGGCGTATTTTTCATCCTATCGTCACGAAAATCAGCAGGCGTATTCATTGAATTATTTGAATTTTTGTCGAGGTTTTTTTTTGATTGGGCTAAAAATTCCAAAATGGCGGATTTCTGATCCGTACCACAAAAACGGACCTTGAGACAGCTAGCGGGCTGAAATTTCATCTGAGTATTCTTTACCGAAATCTAAAGTTTTTTTGTTATTTCAAAATTCTAAATGGCGGCTAAATTTCGTCTAAGTATTCTTTTTTTTGTTTTGTTTTAGGTCCAGTGTACGGAGGTTGCTGGGGTGGTGCTCGTACTTGGTTGGTTTACGGGTGAAATATCGTAACCACTGCACCTCGTGAAACAACTATAAATAATATCCCAACATTATCTCATCACCTAACGTACTGAGGTCTACTATTCACAGAACGACTAGTTTATTTTTGAATAAGATCTATAAAAATAAGCATATAGTTTTCTAATCAGTAAATAAAAAGAAAGTGTTTTTAAGATTTTGGAAATGCATTCACAAAGGGTTTGAATTGAAAGTATGGAAGTTCGTTATTATGGTAAAGAAGATTCCGGTTCCGAACGATGGAAGCTATGATTGGTATCGTTATAATAGTATTTGTAAAACTTAATAAATTTTAACAGATTTTTTTTATACAAATACAAATCCTAACCAGTAATTTTAAATTTTTTATATAGAACAACATTAAAACTATCATATTAATAAATATGTTTATAGACCATTTCAAACAAATCATATATTTATAAAAAATAAATATAAAAGATGAAACAGTTCCATTTTATCGGCATTTCGATATGAGCGTGGCACATGGTGCTGGCGTTAGGGTTATGGTCTGAATGGCAAATTGCTTTGAAACTATTGTATGTATAAACTTTATTGGAATTGCATAGTTCTGGTTATTTTTATCTGTACAATCGAACTGGAATTTTATGATTTTACTCTTTTTCTAATTACCTAACTCTTTAAATTATGATAAAAATCATATATTAGAGTAAGCTAGACACTATGCCATACTGTAAACATTATGGCGTATCTAAAGTTAGCTTATAAAACGGTTGTGTTTAATTTGAATAATATTAAATATTCGTACAAAGTTGGAAAAGAAGTCACGTCCCTACGGACGACTTTTGCTTTCACATCAATTTGCTCCAGGCGACCTCTTGATAAATTATGTGGAAAAAATGACACGAAAAGTTTATATTAAACACATTTCCCACAAATGTCTCGGTTATATGACGTGACTCAACTTTTCAGAAGTTCCCAAAACTAAATATGTATATTTTATCTCGTTTAAAATGAGTTGTGAGTTGTACGAAAACGTACAGCGTCAGGTGTCAGCTGTGGCGTAGAACTCTCGATCCTGTGGGAAAACAATTATTGCAGGATTTATTAACTGCAAACTGTTTCGTGATGCAAGTTTATATAATTTAATTTGTCAGGAGTTTTTTCAGTATAAGGCTAAATAAAAATCATACTATTAGTGAAAGTTTTCATATTCTTCAGAACTGTATTTAACTTGAAAAGAGATTATAGATCAACGTTTATGTTTTAATCATAGCGGCACCCTGTAAAAGTCGTTTTTATTTTATTGTAATTGGTTAGAGGATATTATTGCAACAGGGCTCTTCAAAATAGTTCAGGTCAAATATAGTTAAAATATCAACTGTAAAGTAAAGTTTTAAAAGCACGACGTGTGTTCACAATAGCAAGCTATCACTGAGGAAGGAATTAATTATATTTGTGATATAATGGTTTCACAGCTAGAAGTAAATATAAAATAAACTACTTACAAAATATTTTTACATCCTCCGAACGTAGAACAAACCATTAAGATGTTAATTACACCGACATAAAATAAATAAGTATATGTTAATATATGTAAATGTTATATGAAACAATAACTTGTATGCTTGTATTTGCTGATTTTTTGACACATAATCAGTAAATATAATATGGCATAGATAGTATTTACTAGGCCTACTTTTGAATGATGTATAATATTATATATATATTAGAATGACATCCAGTCTGCATACGTCATCGTGTGAGATCACGTCATTATTTCTTTATAAGGAATACAAAGAACACTCTCTCGCGATGGTGTTGGTGTAGTTAGGACCTATTAGAAGTATAGTTCGTTCGTATACTAACTGAATAAAACTTGCAGAGTCAAGATGCCATAACACTCTAATAATACAAACATTATTCATGTACCCTTATCGCAATTATTGTTTAGCCCATAATAAATAAATATTTAACACAAATTTCTGGACCAGTTGCTGAGTACTGGCTTAACATCAAACATAGGAATGGCAGTTTTTTCTCCACTTTCTCGATAAGTAGTATGAGATGATATCCTTTACTATTTTTGTATCTTAGCAATGCAATTATTAATTTGACTATGGCTTACTTAACATAAACCGCTTTTTTAAAATTTAATTTATTAAAAAAAATTATTAATATATTGAGTAATAGAGTTATAATAATAATTAACCATAAACAAAATTAAATATATATATATATATATATATATATTTCCCTAAAGACATCACATCAAAATTCTTATGTCTATATCTATAGTTGTTGAAATATATAAGCCAATCATTGATTTAAATTCTTCTATTAATACTATTTACTACTACTGCTACTACTACAATACGTCGCACTCGACCAAAGGACATCATCGTGAACCGCCAGCCGGATTGAGGAGATGATTTCAATTTGGCTCTGAAAAGTCTCATTCCGTTAGCATCAGTGAGGGTACACGCATTTATGAGAGCAGATATGTTTCCTTTGTTTGTTTGAATTCCTATCTTTGGTAATAGGCTAATAGATTTTACAAATATCGTTACATTTGTTAGTATTTCATTTATTTGTGAAACCCCAGCAAAACTATTTACCGGACACGCGAGAATCATGATAAAATACCGTTGTGCATTTGCAACGACTCACGCCATCTAGATGCGATAGAAACTTCTCCAACGATAACATTTATTTACCGTCTTGGAGTATTGAGTTCATTACTGAGATGTCGCGATAAGGACATTTCACGATTTTGACATACAACATTATAACGATTCAATTATATATTTACTTTGGAAAAATTTAAATAAACTATATTTTCCTGGAGAAAAGTACCCTGTGTTTTTGTTTAAATAATCACTAAATTTCAATAGTATCAGCCTTTGGTTTTCCCGTTGTATTAAGAGTATATTTTTTATTTTTTTTTAATAATAATAATAATAATAATAATAATAATAAATTTATTTTTAATTCCATAACAAGCAAATAATAACATAAAGTATTAAATAGTAGGGTACAAGATAGTTTTTCAGCAAACATTATATATTATATTGAGAGTTGTATAAGAAAATAACTTGTTTCCTTTTCAATTATGGACCTTTCCATCACAAACAGACAGAGTTAAATCTTGCACTCCAAAGTTTTCCGTGAATTTATGTTGGTAGCATAAGTTTCTTGGAATTAAATGTGAGTCTTTATAATTCACTAAGGTGCTATGACATAAAATGTATTAAATACATATATTACTAACTAGTTGTCGCCAAGTAATCAGAATTCAACCATATTTTAAATAATGAAGGTTTTTTATTCTCTTACGTTAGTCAACAATCAACTCTTTGACCATGGCAGTGAAAGCAATCTTTTATTTTATTAATGGAATACATTCCTGATGCATTGTTGTAATTCATAAAATATTACAGAACTCTTCTAAATGAAAATTAAAAAGGAGTACAAAGTTTTTGATACACGTATTAATATTATAATCTATGTAGATTATATTTTTTTATTATCGCTGACATCCTGATATCAATGAGAAATATACCATAGTCTATTATTGTAACAACTTAGTCTTATCTTATAATAGTCTCTAAAGAAATACGTAAAGTTTTAAGATTCGTAACTCAATACAAACGATATTGATTCAAGAAAAAAACCCTTGTATACGAGGGTCAAGAAAATCTAATAAGCCTGTTAATAAACGGTAAACTACCTTTGCGTTTCGCATTTTTAGACACGGAATTAATACTCTAACTAATACCTTAATCATAAATGTGTAATTTAAAATTATTTGTATTAGTTCTATTAATCCACATCAAACAGTGTGCTTCGTGTGTATTTGCTCGGAACCGTTCCTACAAGGATTATGAACGGTTTGAAGTATGTGTATTTAGTTTATATAGAGCCAGATATAGTCCTATATATTATTTGTTTGTAGTATTTACTTTGATATAATTTGATCTTTCCTTTACATTTGTAATTGGAGCTGTAATAATTGGACGATTTAATGGACTTTTTGGCTTTAAGAAGGACAAGAACGAAGCCAATCCGTATGTCTATGAGTCGATAAAAATACTATTATTTAAACTTATATTTGTATTTCAAGTAGCAGCAAGTATGCTGAAACACTGTACAGACATGGTGTCGAAGATTGATTAATTTTCGAGTCATGAATGACAATAAATCTTTTGAAATATTGAATTAAAGGACACTGTCAACAGCGTTATTGGATTTAACTTAAGTATCTAAAAGTATTTTAAGTTCGGTGCCGAACAATGATTTATATGGAACCTGTGATCTAATAAGAAAGTTTTGTTATGAAATATTCTTTTCTGTTTTTGACGTGAAATATTTTAACAAAGACCCTTATATAATATATTATTATATATTATTATATTTATTTCAAAAATGTATACTATATATTATTAATACATTATGTACTAAATTACTTGTTTCCTTTTCAACAAATTATTAAAGTAGTGTACGAGTACATCTGCAAACAGAAGTAAAGGGTTAAAGACATTAGATTCAGTATAATTCTTATGTCATAAATTATATAAATTGATAGAATACTGCTGTATACAGTTTAAAAGTAGTTGTCATTCGTTTCAGATGTTTAGATGCTGCCTACGTTGATATTGATTTATTTATTTATTTGATATATTCATAATGATTATATTAAAATATTGTGATTTAATCACCCTTTTCAAAGATATTCAGTTCTTTAGTTTAATATTACTAAATTAATTATTTCCGTTTCTAATAACCAAGAATTTAAACACATTAAGTTTGACGTTCTGCGTGGGATTTATCCCACTATTCGCTTATTTTTTGTTTAGAATTTAATGTCATGACCTCTTTAGATCTTTCTATCGGAAGCACTTTTGATATTCCTTTTTTAATTAACATCCGGGTTGATGAAATATTTAATGGAATAATCATAATTCATATTTCCGCCAAATCCCGGTCAGTTAAATGGTTCATTTGTAGGACATATAGTAAGTTATTTGACTTCTTACTATACATTAGGACGTGTTTTTTAGTTTTCATAACTTTCTTTAATACTTTACATTGCATAATTTCGGTATCCTGTTTCGACAATTGGAGTCAAAATATGCTATAGTATAGCTTGTGAGGCCTTTTTCCTCCATACGTCATTATAATAAGACATCATTTGAAAAAATTAGAGCGTGATTAGTGCTATTTCGTAGTTTAAACTATATATTTTTCATTACATGATTTTTTTTTATAATAGGGGGATATATTCCACCCTAATAAATCTTTACCAAGTGCATACGCGTAACTTCGGGACATCGACTTGAATTTCCTGCTTTCTGGTCTGTTGCTGTAACTATAGCTGCATATGAGGTCTGACTTTAAATGCCTGCTCCTTGTTAAATATAAAGTATAGTGTTGATGTACTAGTTTAGATATAATTCTTCTACACTATAAATGAATATTTGAAGAATAAGTGTTTGACTGCAGTCTTCTTGTACAAGGGGGCTGTGTATAGGTCTTCACTTGTCCATTATAAGTGGCGCGTGAGATCATAGTATTAAGGATGTTATTCAATATAAGTGTTTGAGTTGTTTAACTCAAGTGACCCACCGCAGAATCTAGCAGGATTAATTAATTAATATAGTCATCTAAATTTAAGTATTAATAAATAGATTCTTAAATATTAAATTGGATATTTGATTTAAAGTGACCCACTGGTTACACAAACACTAAATTGGAAATGTAACACATGATATATAATTTTTGAACCCTATTAATTTAATATTTGATGTACTTTTGTTCTAAGCTTATTTATTTTTATAGAATAAATTATTATTAATGCTTTTGATTTTTATTGCTATTGCTTACATCATACGAATATACTAAACATGCGTAACATTCACATAAAAGATACTTTTGTAAAACAAGGTAAAGATTTATTTTAAACACAAACGTAGTTCAAACAAGAAATATAGCAAAGGCGGTATTTTTATTAATTTTAGATGATTTTTAGAGAATCTTTAGATAAAAGGTTTGGTCTAATAAGTGTGTTGGAGGAGAAAATTTACTTATTTATATTTAACTCATATGATATAAAGTCATAGATAATAAACGTTAAATAAATTGTTCAATATTGTGATAAAGTAAAGCTAAGAATATGTGAAATTTTAGTGCAGCTCTTTCGCCTTCGGTCATCAGATAACATAGTAACTACATCTGCACTCTAACAGCAAAAATTATAGCCATTATCTCAAAAAACGACTTCAACACTGTTCTACTTTGCTTGCTAGCACACGTTGCAGTTGGTTAAACTTGCCAATGCAAGTTTATTGCTAAGCAATTATATTGTCAATACAATAACGTCAATAAATTAGTCATTCGAAAATGTATTCGGCATGCGATAATTTTTTTCTAAAGATTATATACCAAATTATTTATAGAGTAACTTATAATGTATCACTATAATCTATTTTGATATCACAAAGCGTCATTCATTGTGATTTATATCACAGTCAAAGTGTTACAATTCATATTTCATCTATTTGAAATCATAGCCGTTGTCAAGAGCACCAAACATAAATCTTGTATTTTGTTTAATACATAATAGCAAAGCTAATGTCAAGGATTTCCTCGTAGTCTCATCCGACTGTCCCGATGTTAATCAAACCAACGCCATCAATAATCTTGGACACATTAAGTTTATCGCTTAATATTATTGTCTTTATATCTTATTGATACTTTTTAGATGTGGTTGCTGTAGATTGATCACGATCAGTAAGGATATTGTGTATTTAGGAAAAACATACTTTATTATTATTATGGGTTCGTTAAAGGAAACTTTAGGAACATTAGAATTCAATAGCCTTAGTTTCTGTTGTTTAATAATTATGATAGTAATAATAATGACAGTGATGGCGACAGCGACAGCGACAGCGACAGCGACAGCGACAGCGACAGCGACAGCGACAGCGACAGCGACAGCGACAGCGACAGCAATTTTAATAACAATAAAATACAGCAGCAAATAATTTTATACAGCAGCGACGGTTATTTCACTCTGCTCTTTCATTAACTAATATAGAAATATAAAATACAATAAATATCAAAATGCAATGACAATATCTACATTAAAGATAAAACGAAATACTTAAATATCTCCTTATATCCATAAAACAGCACTCATTTGGCACCAAAATTGCACCTGTTTTTTTAAGGTTACTTTATGCAATTTTTTTTTCAATATTTTGATAATAAATTTTATTTATACTTAAGAATATAGTGCGTTATTTTATTTATTTTTAATATTTGAATCGCCTTCTGCTTAATTTTTATACATTTTATATTGTACATTGTACTATATCTAATAAAATTAAGTAATATATATTAATTTGGTTTCAACAATGAAAAATCTGTAGGAATTTGATCCAAATAAAATTAAATCGTTATATTATTACTAGATTGTACCAACAGTTCCGTCTGTTTTCCCTTTTTCTGTCTTTTAACTTAAATTATAACCTAAAATCGCTTAAAATTTTAACAAATCAACAATTTCAAGAATCAGTTAATTTTTTTTTTTTTTTATCCATAAAAATTTACTCTGTCGAGTACCTTTGTTGTATCCTATTAACAGCCTATTTAAGTCAAGAGAATTTTCAAAAGAATTTTTTTATTTATTTCAATATTCACTAATATTTTATAAGTATCATATTATCCTGTACCTAAAATTAACTACCTAAAACTATGAGGTGTTTTTTTTGTTTTTATTTCACAGGAGAGCAAAAAAGCATACAAATCACTTGATTAAGAGTGAACACTAGAGGAGGAATTGCTTTTCAGTAACAGGTTAACACTCTCTGAAGATACCCATGTTGCATTGAACTTAAAATATCGCCGACGGAAGTAAATATTTTTGTAGAGCATACAAGAAAATGTAGCATAATGTTGGCTTATTACTTAAAAAACTTAAAAGATGCTTTTCGCCCAATAAAAATTATTTCTTTTCACGAATAAATGCAATAATTGGTTTTAAATAAAATATCAATTTATATGGATATAAAATTATTTCTTTTGTATTAATATTATGCTACATTTCAGATTTGATTCGAGATATCAATCTAAGTCATGATCAACAGCTAGTGTTTTATAAGAAAAACCGTATTCATACATTAAATCAGGATATTAATCAAATAATGCTAACTTATTACGAATTATTATATGGTTATAGTAATATTCTTATGAGAGTGTAATATTTTGTCCATAAGTAATATTTGTGCTGAATGAGGGCTTTTATTTTAATATTACGAATACTAATTAATTGTTGTTTGGTCGAGGTTCGCCGCAGTTGTAATTACTATTTGAATGTAATTATACTGTCAATCGAGGTGCAAATGATAATAATTAATTAACATGGCATGTGACTTGGATTTGTTCTGTTATACATATTGATATAAAATAAACAACTTGATCAATTTTATACCATTTGGTGTGGAGGCTTATTAATTCAACATAAATACCTCTTTTACTTCGGAAGAAATATATTTTCAGACAAAAAACAAGAATTGTCTTGAACTGTAATAGTTATAACTAAAATGTATTAAATTTAGGTGGTGATAAATAGCATCAATCTCTTCCACACATTAGAATTTTAGTATCTAAAATCCTGAATTTACCTTACACTTTCTGAAGTTATATAAAATTCTAAAATTTTGATTAAAATAGGCATACATGACATATGTAAAATATCAAACTTTAGTTGCACAATTCCAAAGGACAGGTCTGTATAAAATTACCGACATATTTCATAGATTTTCTTTTAACTTACTTATCAAAATTTATTTTTATAGTATTACCTATCAGTAGATTTCGCAAAAATAAAATCCTCTTTAAATCCTGAGATTGAATAAGGATTTTATTTTTCAAAATCTATTTAGAATTTAAATGTCTAATACGAATTTATTTCTTCATTTATTTATGTATATATTCAAATGCACACATATACATAATAGTATAGTTTACATAGTACATAAAAAATTAAGTAGCGTTAAATTGGGAAAACTTTTAATACGTAGTATGTTATAAAATCTAATAAGGGCTGCCAATTAAACCTAGTTACATATACGTATACGATATAAAAAATATATAAGCTTAACACAACTAACATGTTGATAGATAATTTCAAAATTTACGATAACATTAAAAAAATAATAGTATATAGAGATTTCAATCTAACCGCGTCATTGATCTAATTATATAAACTGAAATAATTAGAACTAGTATTTATTTCTTACACTCACTATTCAATTGTTTTATTTTTATTATTTATGACGGGATTAAATTAATTCAAAAGTTTAATTTCACCAAACAGCAATAACTCTCGTTGTCTGCGGCGTGACGCGTCATGTATGTAATATAAATGCTTAAATTTCCAGAAATGTTTTGCGTTAATCTATTGCCAGATAGTTTTGTAAACAACATTACTTACTATTTTTGTATTGGTGAAAACTTTTCCTCATAACCTCCGTATTTTAATAATTTGTCAATATAAAGCTACTATAGAAAAACTTGAATAAATATATATTCTAACACAAGTACAATATGCTTTTTGGTGAGTGTGCGCTGGAATTACACGACTTAATTCCTCCGTCCCCCTTCCATTACAGGACGTCCCGACGCACGGCAGGTTTCCATCCTTACGTTTTGGACATTCCCCCTGTCCGAACGAAGCGCTTTGCTTCGTCTTTTTTAATTAGCACAGCGAAGGACTGGAACAGCTTGCCTGCGTCGGTTTTTCCGTCCGAATACAATGTGGGCGTCTTCAAGAGAAGAGTGAATAGGTTACTAAGTTAATACGCTTTACCATCTAAGACTACATTTCCACTTCCCATCAGGTGGAATGTAGTCAAGCATTAACCTAGAAAGTATAAAATAAAAATAAAAAAAAAATGCCTTGATTACTAGGAACTACCTATTAATAAACTATTAATAAACGATAATTACATGTATCCATGGAAGTAAATCAGTGACTTTTTAATATAAATAAATAATTAGCAATCCTAATGACGTAACATAAAGAAATTCAAAACAAAAAACTCATCCACATTTCAATTGAACGTGGTTTTAATTAGATTCGTTTCTTTGTGTTCAATTGATTTTGTTTTTACCACATTTTACTTAGCTCGTCTTGGTCACGTCTATCTGTTTGTGGCGATCAAATCTTGCAATCGAAATTTCACCCACTTTCCAGCTAGATAGAGCGCTGAAATTTTCAGGATCTCTCAGAAGTCAATGACAATGCTGTATTCAAGCATAAAAAAATTCTAAAAAATAGAAAATAATTAAATAATTTAAAAAAATTTAAAACCCACGTTTTACAGATGCACTCAAAAGAAGAAAATAATTCTGTCCTATGGCAGCTCTGAGCTCCACGTCTGCCTCACTCCATCACTCCTCCTGCAGCTGTTGCCTTAATTTGTGTCACTCGTAATCTTGTACTAAGCTGAAGACGTGGGGCGCATCAACACACATCTCTACTCTCATATAAACATTACTCTAATCTTCCTTCCAAGTACATCCGTCGAGAATGGCAACTTTAATTTATCTTCCGATCAAATTCATTATCTATTCTAATCCATAATTATGCTGATATAGATTTACAACATTAGCAATTACTAAGAATTTTCTTTATACTCCTAGACTAAACATCCACACATCTCATACAAACTCCCTGATAGAAGATACCCATGAATTTCATAAACTAAACTCTCTAACTTTAACAGCCTATCAAACGCATGCATAGAAACTCACTCTCAATTGACTAAAAATTTAAAACCACCTAGATCTAATCAATACACATGTATAAGCCAAATCACCAAATGATGCGCCCCACGTTTTCAGTCTTCAGCTTAGTACAAGATTACTAGTGACACAAATTAAGGCAACAGCTGCAGGAGGGGTGATAGAGTGAGGCAGACGTGGAGCTCAGAGCTGCCATAGGGCAAAATTATTTTCTTGTTTTGAGTGCATTTGTAAAACGTAGGTTTTTTTTTTTTTTTATTATTTAATTGTCTTTATTTATTTATTCCGTTTTTGCTTTAGTTTATTATATATTTGTTAAGACGCAAAGATGTTTGCGCCTAGCGCAAAGTCAGGAGCAATGTCACACATTGCTTTCAAAAGCGGGGCGCGGGCGACGGCAAAAAGCGGGCGCCGGGCGGACACAGGGGGGCCCGGGCGGAAGGAGGAAGAGTGGTAGTGGTGTGGTTCGGCAGTTCAGCCAGAACGACTTTGCTCACGCTCCTATTCTTACATACATAAGTGATTCAATACAAATTTATTATACAGTCCACTTTAAAAATTCAAATTTCAAATTTATTGGATAGTCAGTTTTCCCTACCAGATAGGCTAGACTCCAACAATATTATTGTTATTATGGTTGAGTATTTTATTGTTGTTGTATTCGGTATTGTTGAGTAAAAAAAATATCATCGTTTGATTTATAAAACAGATGAGTATAGTATATAAAAGTAATAAGGGCAGCAGATGTTATTTACCCGGAAAAAATATCTATAAATTCAAACTACACAAGGAGCAGATATCACAAAACTCAAATTTCACAAATTTCATCAAAATGGATACAACCGTTTTCCAAAAAAAAAATTGTATCAGTAATTTATTAATTTCATACAAAATTTTCATGACTTTAATTACTGCCGCATCATGTAGTGTTAAACGGTATAGAATTTGATATACCGCAACGCCATCTGATGGGCACTCACAACAAATGAAATAGCGTAAATATCGATAGATTGCTACATCCTACCGGCTCTAGTTGTGAATCTCAACCATCCAAGGAACTTTTATCTGATTAGGAGAAGTTCTCTCAAAGAGAGAGAGAGAGAGAGATGTTTTATCACACTATAATATTTATCAGTCACATTCACATCTATTATAATTATTACTGATAGTTCTTACTATTATGTTGATTAAAATCTTAAATTATTTGTAGGCACTGAAATTCATATATTTACAGAAGTGTTATATTTTGTATATAACACTTCTTTACATTCTAAACATAAAAATCCAAAAGTCAAGAGAAGCAATATTTTATTTTTTGTAAAGTTATGAAGCCGCTAGCGTTCTACGGACCATGACTTTTAGAAGTTTATAAATCTTTTAACTTTAGCAATTAACTTATTAACGACTTATCTTTAGAACTTTGGGAATGTTACAAAATGTTTAATTCTAAATTACTGTAGTTAATTTGTTTGTTTTACAAAATAAATATTGGGATAGTATCTTAAAACTTTTAAAATATAAAACTATTAAAGAATATATATTAACAGAGTGATGGCTGAACAGACGGACTTTCCTTATAATTCAATGAGTCACAAACGTCTTTAATAAGTATTTTTTTTGTTTATTTGACATAATCAAAAACTTATTATTTTATCAACGTTTAGTTTTAAAATAATGTAATCGAAATAAAAAGTTAATTAATTTTACAAATGTATATCAATAATGAAACGAATCCGAATATTCACATAACATAGTTGACACTTCAAAGAAAAAGCTATGTTATGACTAATTTTAAAACGCAATAACAAATTCAAATTGTTTTTTAATTGAATTTCATATATACTGGTGAATTAAAACCAAATTAACTAAGAATACTAATTGAGGGTTGGCATATAAACTACTTATAAGCGTTTCTTAGTTTCCGGCAATATGACGTTATGTAAAACTGTTAAAAAAATTGTTATAGACATTTTACGTATCAAGAACGCACCTGCGATATTTATTTATTTCAATCAGAACGGAAACGTGACCATTTTTCGAAAGTGTCAGAATTTGTGTATCTGGAAATCAATTCTACATTGTAATTGGATTTTAGGATTGAATATTTTTGTTCTTTTAACTTCTCTGCAGATTTCTGGCTTTAACCGCCTATCAGAGTTATTTTCATAGAAAAATCTAAATTTAATAGATTGGTAATAATCAACTTTCTATGTTATTTATTTTATATTAAACGTGTAAGTACAAATTCGTTCAAACTAGTTAAAAAAAATATGTATTAGGCACATTTTTTTCAATAATTAATAATAAATAATAGGATTATTTTCTCATGGATGCGCCTGAATGTCTATCAATCACATCTATGCAGATCCACAAAAATAACTCTCAAGCACGCACAATAAACAAATTTTTTCGTGTCCATGGCATGGCATGGCATTTCATTGTTCTTGGCTTTACAAAGTATTTTGAAAAGTACCCTCAACAACTTTGACTTCTTCATATTACGTAGCTTATCTAAATTTTAAACTTAATTTGAACGGTAGGGCTCACAAAAGAATCTGGCAAAATTATTTAGAAATAATTTCCTAAAAACTAGTGTTTTTAGGAATATCTTATAAAATAAATGTATAAAACTTGCATACAAATTTTGCATTAATATAGAAGACTTAGTATCTGAAAAATAATCTTAATTTAAAGCTAGTAAATATACTTTTGGCTTTAATTTAAAAAAACTTTGGGAGGATAGAACCTTGGACTATAATGTCTACTATAGAATTTACTATAGAAAGAATGGTATAGATTAACTCCTAACATTACCGTGTATGAGATAGATTGGGTCGAATATTTATTTTTAAAATGGGGTAAAAGGAAAATACCCCATTTTTGGTATTTTAATATAAGACATAAAAACTAATTTTCTAAAGAATTTTATTTTATACAATTGTCTTTTACAAAGTTCACTAATGCTCTGCAAATAAAGATATTTATTACCTTGAGCCATGGGAAGAGAAAAAAGGAAAGATGATAAAGATCAAGGGAGGGGAAGGGGATCGTTCGGCCGGCGCTCTCATTCGTCCCATAAAAGTTATTATATTCAATTAAAAGTTAATCTCCTAGGGAAGACCGTCACTACCAATGTTGAGGTAGTCGTACACTAAGCGCTTAATACAGCTGTTACATTGTATAAGTCTTAATCATTTGTCATTTAAAATATAACAATTTTAAGATATGAAACAAATATATCATAACATTATAAATGATTATAATCTCCAATTTAATTAAATTTAATTTAAAAACATTTTTTTTGCCATATGTAATCTATTAAACATATTATCGAAATGAAAAACAATTTTTACAAAAATGTCAAACACGCGGCCAAGCTGTTCGTCTACAGCATTTGTAGTCAACATTTGTCAACATTATTTATTTTCGTACATAGTACTGTGTAAAATAAATCATCCTAGCTGTTGGGATATCAGTTACTTGCCTATTTTTTTATATCACATATACCGGTGAACTTTAACGACCATCAATAAATACGATTTAAAAATTTGTTTTCTCGTGAAGTTTGGTTGTAATGGTAACACATTTAAAGTGGTATTAGAATTAATAATTTTACTCCACGATATAATCGGAGTGGATAATAAGATGATTAATAATATTATGTTTTAAAATTAACGTTATTGTCTTTTGGAGGGCAAAGTATATGTAGTATATTTGTGAATTAAACAACAGTGTAGAAGAATATAACTATTTTATTTTGAATATATCACATATAGAAAGAAAATAACAATAACGTCGGGAGCTTACTGCTTAGAGGCAGCCTCGTGCAGATTCTTTTGAACCTGCTCGGCCTGCTTAATGAAATCATCATATGCTTGTTTGATTTGTGGGGCCAACTTCTGGTTGGTCTGCTCGATGTTGGCGGACACTTCCTTAGCCAACTTCTGGGTTTCCTGATAATTAAACAAACATATTTTAAAGACTATATTTGATTATGTAACTTTAAAATCAATCTTGTTGTTAAAATTATATAAATAATTAAATACTAAAGACATAACGTCATAATAGAGTATCAGTATAAAAATTGAAATACTGTACCTAAAGTATGGTCGTAAAAAACATATGACGTCGAAAAAATAAAAATGTAGTATTAAATAAATAATTATGTTAAATAGAAGAAAAGCCTTGTACTTACAGAGACAGTGTTGGTGACAGCAGCCTGCAGCTTCTCCTTGAGTGCATTGGCTTGTTGTTCCACCTCAGGGTGTGCCTTACGGAGATCCTCGGCAGTGCGCTGTAAGTTGGTCTGCGCTTGTTGCAGAGCTTCCTTGGCCTTGCCGTTAGCCTCCGTCATCTATATAATTATTGTTTTATTTAGATCCAATTACTTACTACAAAATAACTTCGTGTTAAAAGAAATACTAAAGGGTATTTTAAGAAGTAATGCATTCTACTTTAATCAAATCACAAATAACACAAAAATAATATTACTTAGTAACATTTAACCGAACTACCTAAACCGTTATCTTTATTTTCGTTAACCTTGATACTGGGTATGATAAAAGGTATAAATCGATGGGTTCGGTGAGATAAGTAAGGTTAAGTGAAGAACACTCACCGCGCTTTGCAAGCTGTTGGATAAGGCGGAGATCTGGGTCCACACGGAGTCGGAACCTTCCTTCAGGGCCTTGTTGAACTCCGCGGTGTTCTTCGAGCTGGTGAGGGTGTTAAACTGTTCTGTGAAGATCTTTTGGAATTCTTGTGCATGTTTTCCTATTTCTTCAATTGCGTTAGTTTCACGACGCACTTTTCCAGCTGCGGCCTGTAAAAAATATTATAATTATAATTGTGATATTATTAATAAAGAAATTTCAAAATTGATATAATCTTAATATTATACTCACTAAAGCCAAGAGGGCGAACAATACAATCAGTTTGGCCATTTTAAGTTCGTGATAGTCGGTGTGACACGGTTGAGAGTCGGGGATGCTATACTAATCTCAGCTTCCAGCGCAGTTTATAAGTAACTATCGGAGCAGGACGGTAGGGGTGGGGAGTGAGTTTGAGGGAAAGAGATATCTCAAGTTAACGCAAATCCGGGGAAAATTTTCTCCACACAGTAAACACTGCCGCTCTGTACCCTATTGACAAAGTACAAACTCATTAGTTAATTGGTAAACTATAGCGATTAATCGTGTTTATGGAATTTTATTTGATAACACAGCCCTGACCCAACATCCTCGTGAGATCTCATGTAAGCACACGACATACTAAAAAAAAGTGTTAACAATTGTTCGTAGATAAATTTGAACTATTCTTTGTTGACAAAAATTATATCATATGCGTTACTTTGCAGTAGCTCAATTGTGGTTGATTAAAAAATATCAATAATAGTAGAAAAAAATCGGTGTATAAAAATTTATGATGGCAAACAGATTAAAAGATACCAAGATGGGTGGGGCTATAGTTACCAGTTAGGTATAGGCATCATATCTAAGACTTGTTTTACTTTCAGGATTTTCATTTTTCAGTTATTTTTTCTTCTTATGAAAGAATATCAAATACTTTAAATGCTTACTATGAAAGGGCCATAAAAATAAATAAAAACTAATTAAATATCGAATTCATTCCATCTATTAATCATAGAAAACCATGACAAAGGGACAGAAGAAAGCAAATACAATTGATCAAAGTCGTTGACAACAGCTGGTTTGATATATAAGGATTATATTATAACGATAATAATCTTAAAATGTTACAACACACAATTGTGATCCAAAAATCTACCTGACATCTAGGTAGATGTCAGGTAGATTTTTAGATCACAATTGTGGATCATAGGCAGGTGCCTATACTTAAAAGAATAATAATATTATTTAAAGCGTTGCAGCTTAAACAATATACATTTAGTATTATTATAATAATAGTAATACGATAAATATTACGGTATATTTATTTAAAATATTTAATTATACATTAAAAAGTTGCTATCTTAATATAGATAATGTTTGTATGTTGAGATCTACTTGAAACTCAGACATTATCAAAATAAGTTTACTAGTTTCATTTCAAAAGTTGATAGATTTATGAAACAAGAATATTAAAATTATAAAAGATAAAGTAATTTATAAGCATGTGGAGTTGTTACTGAATAAATTTTAAATATTATTGTACTTCTTTACATATTTTTAATAACAATTGGCAATATCAATGACTCGGACGTTTAATTATACCGTCATATTTCGTTTTGATGTATTATCATGTTAAATACATTTTACATAATTATTGTATATAAGAAATCTAGTTGCTAATGAAATATAAATATAGTATTCTTGTTAAATAAATATATTTAAAAAATATCTTCAGGTTTTAAAACTATATTATTATAATAATCAACTAGTTACTGTTCCAGGGATTCTATTATTTCCAATTTTTTTTTAATTTTTAGTATGAATTGTGAACATAGTTATACTGTCAAAAATATAATTTTAAAAATATAATTTGTGTCGTCTTTAAAACAGAATTTATTACTAATTAAAATAAACTAAACGAATAATTTTACCATATTTTTCGGCTAACATTACATTGTTAAATGATCCATAAAAATATTAAGTGCTTTTCAGTTTATTTTATTTTTAAATAAGTATAGATTCAAAAATATGGAAAGGGTCAAAATTTAAGAGCTCGCAGTTTCAGGTCATGTCCGTGTTGAAGAACTTATAACTTTACGTTTATTCAAATGATACATTTCATATTCATATCTTTTCGGGTGGTCTAGAAAATATTTAAAAGAAATTAGACAATTAATCGATTCTCACTAGATGTATACGCGTCATAAAGTGCTCACCGTTCTGATAACGTTATCAACAAAGAGCACATTTTGCAAATCATTATCACTTTTTTTTTTAAGTAAAGGTCATGTAAGTCATATTATTTCATATGTGATAACATAATCAGACATTCGCGGTCAGTAAACGATCATTTTTGCTAATGCAATCTCAAAATAGGTATTACATAATATTTTTTATACTAGGTGTTGCTACTGACTTCGTCTGATACTTTGCCCTTTTGATTCAAATTATAAGCCATCTCCACTTAATATGTATACAAATCTAGACAACTTTTAGTATTATTGTGAAAAGCATTTCTTTATGTTCACATCAACTTTCATCTAGTAAAATTTTCGTATTATAATTAAAGCCCAAATCAGTTTTTATCATTACTTATTTAAGTGAGAAAATTTTTATCAAAAATGTTTTTGGTGAACGAAATAATTACATATAATTGTAGATTTCGTTATCCAAATAGCATTACATAATATTTTATTTTGTTTCGATTTTTTCATTAGCGAAAACAAATTTCCATGTACTGAATATAGCAGTTATTGTAATTTATAAAATATATTCCATACAGAGATTACTATTGATTTAATACTATTTTATTATATATTTATTTTACAAAATCTTTAAAGATACGTTTCATTTACTTAATACCTTAATCTGTATTTTGTATGTAAAGTGTAATCGCAGATTTATACATGTAGAGATGTTTAGTAACAGTGTTTTAAACGAACCACTAAGTTATATAAACGATTCATAATACTACATACTTTAATATCCTGAATACAATGACATGTCCAATGATGACGGATAAAACGTGTTTAGCCGTTCGTACAACGGAAAGCCGAAACGTTTTTAACCTTTCGTAAACTGAAGTGTTATCTAAAAATATAACTTTTTTAATTGACAATCTTATTTGGATATCGTGATCAGTTCATGCCTCGCTCAAATGCCAATTAGACACATTGTACTTTAACACTATAATCATAAACACTAATGATAATAAACACAAACAAAAACAAACAGATAAATAAATTGTTTGTTGTTATTGAAAACAAATAGTAATTAACTCAAGGACAATCTCTAACGATTCTTTTAATGGTCCCAACACTCGCATATAAACAACATTTAATTATTATACCAAAATTTTAATATATTTATCAGAAACTTTCTATATGGTTTCTATCTAATATTTTTAAACATTTACGCAATATGTAGATACTTACTGATTCTGATGATTGTAATTTGATGTCACACCTAACAATACTTCACTGATACTAGCGACTATTCGATCAGCGAGGTGTAGTCTATCGTCTGCTTCACCATTGACCATGGAACTCCAAATAAATAGTCACCTCACAGGGCTGTCACCTGACAGTGTTTGCTTATAACTTCTTTATTTTTCCTTCGATACAATGAAATGAGATTTACTTTGATTGTTTTATAACAATATTTAGACTATAGAAACTTTTTTCAACATTCAATTTATTTAAAACTTATTAATACCTTTGTCTAATATTGGAAGTACATAAAAACATTTCATGATAATTATTGTATTACAAAATAAACAAGTAAAGTGCAGGTTGTCAGTTATTTGGCAATGTTTATAAAAAAACCTAAATACGTGAACCCCATACTAAAAAAGGCAGGTAGCCACAAAAGTGACAACTCTAATACGGTTTCCTGTTGCTTCGATAACAAAAGTTTATACTATACCTGAGTTTTTATTGTAATCTATTATTAAAAAAAAACAGGGTTGTATCTATCTGTTGATAAAAATATATAAATAAGTGGAAATATTGTGTAAAGTTCATAGTGACATTAATTAATTAATGTATTGTTTATAACATTTCCGATGGAAAGCCAATAATGTTATCAGACAGCACCGGGAGCCGGATCTATTAACGTCTTCGTCATCAAATCGGCTGTTTATATTCTAAATATTAATTATATCTTTAGTCTTTATCTAAACGGCAAATGTTAGTAATAACATTTTCATTTTTGCGATATCTTTACTAAAAAATTTATCACCTAATTTATCACTTGAAATGCCAACATTTTTTAAATAAAAATATTCATTCATTTTGATTTTATTTTTTATAAAAAGAGAGAGTTTAAGAATATTTAACTAAATATTATATTTAAAGTTTTAACTAATTATACCTCCCCAACTTCATAGTACAAGTCGTATTTCTTTGTAAATAAATGACTTTCATTTGATATCACAAATATATATGAGATATGGTTTAATAAAACATCTCCTTTGAGGGATACACGATAAAACAGACAAACAAACAGATAAACGGAGAGGCAAATAAAAAAATATGTATTTAATATTTGTGTATTTGACAAGTAGCATTTTTTATACTAAATGTATAGGATTAGGTTTCTTTACTGTTATATTATATGTAAAATATGATATGATAGAATGAAAAATCTCACTACTAATGCAGTTTCCAGCGGTTCCAATGTTTTTATAATGTTAGTTTTATAATATATAAAACGTAAGCAAAATCAGAATCGGAATTTGGTAAAATATTGAACATAAATCACAAAATTTTAAATATAAAAATATATAATATTTATTGATTATTTAATTTAAAAAATATTACAGCTCTCTGTTTACATCATGTGTTAAGTTAGTTATATTTCAATAGTCAAGTTAATTTTTAGATCTTTTTTTCGCAGCAGTCTGAATCCATCCCTGCTCTCAGCCACTAACCACACCTGAATTGTATACAGAACGACCGCACCCCGTAGCTCTGCGTCCACTGAGACTTGGAACAGAAACCACACTCATATCTATTCTTACTAACAGTTTCCTAGATTGTGGATGTATTTATTAAAGATATATCCAGTGATACTATCACTCGCCTGATGTAAATAATTCTTATTTACTTTATAATAAGCGAAGTTATAAATAAACTAGCATTTATTCATTGTGTAAAGTAGCCATAGCAGTAGTAGCAGTAATAAGTATAACTTTACTTTTAGTTATTCGGCTTAGATTATTTTAGTTATATGTTATCGGTTCAATTTGTTGTCGCCTATCAAACCCCAACCCAGTAATTTACATCTTATTTGCAAAAATACTAAATTTAAAACCTTAGTTTTAGACCTATAATAAAAAAGATTACTTAATCTCAAAGCTTATTTACTTATAGCCAAGTTATCTTAAATATTTTAAGCATATCAAAAGATTTAAATTGACATTGTACATATTATTATGTAGACAGTGTCATCGCCGTGTCAGAGTGTTGGTATTGTAGATAATAATATGGTACATATATAATGTAATGTAAGCTGTCCTTGAAGCGCCTCGGACCGTGGCCATTGTTGTTAGTGTTAATTTATATAATTGTTATATTTATTGTCAGGTTACGGGACTATATATAAAACAACTTTTAATATTAAGAATTGTCCTGTAGCTTGTAACACAGGACTAAGAAGAGACTGTAGGAGTCTCGTTTGTACCAAATTAGACCTCATTACCATTTTAATATAGATAATATTTTTATTATGAGTATATCTTTTCTATCAAAAAAGAAATAAGTAATAGAAATAACTTATGCTTACTAGATTCATTTAAGAATAGTTGGTAATTTAACTAATACTGGAACTTGTAATATGTCTATATTTCATTTACTGTTCCGACTGTACTTATTAATGTGTTAGTACAGTAGAACTGGAAAATTCAAATAAAGCATAAAAATATAAATATTTTCGTCTAAACCACAAAATTAACTAATGACTTAGAACATACTCTATAATGTTTGTTTGTTTGTTTGACTGATGTAGAATATTATTTAACATAGTTCAATTTGAAACTAATAATAGAAACGGTTCAGATAGAACATTGTTAAATTCCCCGACTATGACTCAATTTAACTTCTGATTTACGGCAACGTCTCTGACTCAGTGATGTCGACGATGCAGGGGTACATAAAATATAATAATTTATTTACATACGATTTTTTATGCACATTTATCGATAGATATTATTAATATTATAGTCACGCGCGATTAGGCGTACATTTAGATCTGTACAATTATTTGTTGTTATATCAACCAGGGACTGTGACGACGACTTGAATCATGATTATTTTTAATCTTTGTATTTATTGTCGACTCTTCTGTCGATGGTAGTTTAACCAACATAGCGGCATTTTCTTCTTTCAGCTACACATCCACTCTTTTACGCTTCTATCTTGTTTCTATCTTGCGCTATAAATCAGTTTATATGTGGACGAAAACATTCGTTGCCTCGGTCCCATTTTCTAAGGCTGATTTACTGGTTATAATAAAGATATTAACATCGGCAAAACATTACAGATATACACCCATTCCTCCTTGTTCATTCCGCAGAGGGTCACTTCATATATTCGAACTAGTGACACCACCATAATTTCAACTTCCGCCCCAGGATGAGGTATACCAGATCATTTAACGTACTCGGTGCTCCTTTAAGGGATGACATTTTATTGTTCAGGATTGTATAAACTTCGCTTTAGGCAATATGTATCAACGGATGCCTCCCATAATCCAGGTTTCTCATTAGCACTTCATAGTATATATCAGGTTTTAGACTATCAGGGCAGGGCACCTTTCCAGTTAAAAACCATCTGAATCATCTAGATTTTTTCTATTTAGACTGTCTTCTGCTTACGTTCTTACAACTTTCTTGTAGATATGTGTATATTATCATTGCTCTTCGTTTGAAATCAAAAGTATATATCTCTTAAAATATCAATAGACAGATCTATTATAGGGAAAATATTTTAGTAGTTAAATATTTATTTTATATTTGTGTATTGTTAAAAATTATACGTTATACTATATAACATACAATGGTTTTTTGTTTACTAAATAAAGTAGAATATGCCTCTTATAAAAAATTGCAAATGCGTATTACTTTTTGCTCCTAACATATAACATCCTCAAACAATCTTTCGCAATTTAAAATTCCTGAGCAATCTGGTTTAAATGTCTATCGAACAGGGATGTTAAAAAGGTCTACATTAATATCTGTAACATTTTTTTAATACAGTCACAAAAGAAATAATTGAAAAAGAATAAATACAAAATAAGATGACAATAACAATGAACTAGAAGTTGAAATTGCAACTAATCTTTTAACAGGCGCTTTCATTTCAATTTTCATTATTTTAGAAAACATTGTACAATTATAATTGTAAGTAAAATAATATACTAAATGTGATCCGACATACCTTAAAGAGGAACTTAAAAACATCAGCAATGTATTAGAAAGTAATATATACAATTGTCATCAAAGCCTACGAGTAGTAAATAGAAAAAATTACAATCCTTCATTAGAGTGGATTCACCTATTGACTAAAAAAATTAAAGAGTTAACTGAAAGAATATGATGCTTATTTCATTGTAATTTTCAAATTAAGACCATTTTTCGCCCGTAGTGTAAGTTATGGTCAATGTTATAGTCAGCTAAAAGTAAAAGCAATGTAGACGTTGCAGATGTATTTAAGGTGCCTTATGATGGTGATGGTGAAGGTGAAGAACAGCCAGGCCTATATACGAAGTATTAAAAGTAATAATAAAGTTTTGGCACACGTCTCTGATTAAGAAACAGCTAATATAAATACGAGTACATTTCGACAATGCATCCGTAATTGAAGCTATCGAAATAATCGCCTACCAAATTTCAATAGGGATGGCGATTGACTGTCAATTTGCCAGAAATCAGTTAATTATATTATAAAGATAAAAGTATTAAACTTATACTCACAGAAATTTAATAAAATATTTATAGGTAGTTATAATAATAATAATATAGTGTATATATAATAATATATATAATAATTCAAAAAAATTCAAAATATCTTTATTCAAGTAGGCATTTACACGCACTTTTGAATCGTCAATTATTACAATACAAAAAAAGGTCAGTGTAGTCCGTCCGTAAGCAAGCTATCACCGGCTCGGAATGCTGCTCTGTTGAGAAGAGCCGGCCAGAAACTCAACAGTTGCTCTTTTCAAAAGAAATATAACAATAGGTGATGTATATTATAATATAATATAAATCCTGCAAATGATTCAACAACTTAAGTTCCACATATTTCGATCCACTAAAAACTCTTGAACGTTATAATAAGCTTTATTTAACAATAAACTTTTGATTTTAGATTTAAAACTAAGAAATGGAAGGTCTAAGATATCTTGTGGAACTTTATTATATATGCGTATACTCAAACCCATGAAGGATTTATTAACTTTTTGAAGCCGAAACTTTGGCGTTACGAGTTTGTTTTTATTTCTCGTATTTATCGCGTATCTGTCACTGTTTTTTATATAACTATTTAAATTTTGACGTATATATAAAATGTTATTAAATATGTATTGGGAAGCGACTGTAAGAATACCTATTTCTTTAAAAACATCTCTCAGAGAATCTCTATCTTTTAAGTTATAAATAGCCCGCATAGCTCTTTTTTGTAAAATAAATATAGAATTAATTTCGACAGCACTGCCCCATAATAAAATACCGTAAGATAAAATACTGTGAAAATAACTAAAATAAACAAGTCGAGCCGTATTTATGTCCGTTAATTGTCTAACTTTTCTAATTGCAAAGACGGCGGAGCTGAGTTTGGCTGCGAGTGTTGAGAGATGGGGGTTCCACTGGAGCTTTCTATCTAATGTTAAACCTAAGAATTTTGTTGAGTCAATCAATTCTAACACTTCATTGTTAAGGAGCAAGTTACAATTTTTACTTTTTACATTAGGAAGTGTAAACTCTACGCATTTAGTTTTCTTAGCATTTAACACTAAATTATTAATTTCGAACCAATGCAGGACTCGTGACAAAGTACTGTTTACTTCGTCATAATTAATCCTATCACGCTCAACTTTAAAAATAAGCGAGGTGTCATCAGCAAAGAGTACAATGTCACACAGACCCTTAACAAAAAAGGGCAAGTCATTAATATAAAGTAAAAACAAAAAGGGGCCCAGAATAGATCCTTGTGGAACACTCATCTTTAGGTGAGAACCAGACGATTTAGAATTATTTACGTAAACTGTCTGGATTCTTTGATTCAGGTAAGAGGCAATAAGATCAAGCGCAGCGCTACGTACACCGTAGTGGTTTAGTTTGCATAGTAACGTCCGATGGTCCACACAATCAAAGGCTTTGGACAAATCGCAAAACACCCCAATTGCATTCTGCGACTTCTCCCACGCGTCGTAAATGTGCTTAAGAAGCGCAGCACCCGCATCAGTCGTTGATTTTCCTTTGGTGAAACCATATTGTTCACTATGCATGATCCCACTGCTATACATAAACTCTGAAATCTGATTTAAAATTATTTTCTCGAAGACCTTACTCAAGGTCGGTAAAACCGAGATAGGCCTATAATTTTCGGGATCCAATCTATCGCCACTTTTAAACAAAGGAACTATTTTACTGTTTTTCATCAAATCTGGAAATATACCGGTTTCGATACATTTGTTAAAAATAAGGGATAATTGAGGGGCAATATCATTTATAATAGTACTAAGCAATTTAAGTGACATACCCCAGAGATCACCGGTTCTCTTCGAATTTAAGGTTCTAAATGTGTTAACTATTTCATCTGATGAAACAGGTTTAAAAGCAAAATATTTATTATTGACTTTAACATTTTTGTTCAATTCCGCGATTACAACAGATGATGAGGAATTTAAATTACGTGTGACTGTTATTGGGATTTCAGTAAAAAAGGTCTCAAAAACAGCCGCCACCTTTGATTCTTTATTTATTTCCATATTATCAATTTTTAACTTTATAGGTCCATTGGGAGCCCTAGATTTTCCAGTAAAGCTAGATAAAATATCCCAAGTTGCCTTTATTTTATCTTCTGAATTTAAAATTTTATTTTTTATATAAATGGACTTGGCTTGTACGCATCGTTCTTAAATATTTTAGAGAAATTTCTGACTCTATTTAAGAACACCGGATCATGATTCCATTGCCTCTCACCATATAAATCATATAATCTTTCTCTGCTTCTATATATTCCTACGGTAGCCCAATCACTAAATTTAATTTTAAAGTATTTCGTAAACGTTTTTGGCTTAAAAATATTATTAAATTCATTTAACAACAAATCGAAAACTTTATTATATAAATTGTTCGGATTATCATTGGTTACATTTTCTTTAACCACTATTTTTGCAACATTTTTTTTAAAAGTGAGCATTCTATTTTTTGTTATTGGTCTACAAGTGAATTTTTGGGGTCTTGCAATTTCATGATTAATTAAGAGAGAAAATTGTTGACCACAGTGATCTGAACTTAAATTCGATATTATCCTCTCTTCATATATGTTACAGTGACAGAACACATTATCAATACAAGTCGCGGAAACACTAGTTATTCGAGTAGGTTCCGAAAAGACGTTTAACAGGTTATAGGATTTAAACAAATTTAATAAACGAACACTACACAAAGTTACTTGTAATATATCTACATTGAAGTCGCCGCACACTATCACCGATTTGTTTTTAATACAAAGTGTTGTTAAAATATCCTCCATTTTATTTTCAAATTCATCAAAGTCTCCAGAGGGGGGTCGGTACACGCATAAGATAATATATTCATTGAGCTCAATGCAGGACAGCTCAATAATTCGCTCGACAGAGAGCGCCACTATGTCTGAACGAGACTTAAAAACTACATCACTACAGCTACAGCTAAGATAAGTGAGCCACCGCGAATAGCTTTCTCTCTACAGAACGAACTTGACAATTTATAATTTTCGATATTTATAATATTGTTGCTCTTTGACAACCAGTGCTCTGTAATGCACAATAAACTAATATTGAATTTTTTAACAAAAAGTTCCACTTCCGACTCCTTGCCACCCTTAGGTGGCAAGGAGTCGGTTCAATAAGTCACTTAATTGAATACAATAAAATTTAAATATAATTGAATGCAATTAGTTTTGTCACACTCCTTATAAAGATTGTGTTTAAACGCCATAAAAAAACAACTATACTTAGTCACGTAATATTTGAGCAATACAGATATCTATCTGTATTGCTATTGATAGATAAGCACTTCATTGCACACTAAATTATTATAATGGAACAAAAGAAGCATAATTATTGCTAAAAGCAATCTCTGACAGACAACCTTCAGGTTAAATGATTTCAGTAAGAAGTACAGGATAGTGCATTAGCACTATCCTGTACTTCTTACGTCTTAGTATTATGTCTTTCCACTAGGAAAGACATAATACTTAAAATAAAAACATAGAATAAAGCTTTTATTCACAATATTGGTTATAAACATTTAATAATTAAATCACTTTTAAATAAATATCATACATATAAAATAATAATAACAAAATACAAATATACATACGAGTATAGTATAGGACATAACGACAGTTCATAATAACGATAATAAGTAACGATAGTGTTAAGTATAATTTATTCTAGAGAAAGGTAATAATTATTAATTGATTTTTAAATAAGATTAGCGATTTTTAACATCTGATATCTGGGGATAGCATATTCCAGAGTAATACTGTCTTCACCGTGAAAAATTTGCTGTAGTACTTAGTGTTAGCTGAAGGCAGCATTAACTTGTCACTTTCTGACCGAAGCTTGAGTTGACAAGATCGTTCAGAACTCAAAAAAGAGAATCTTTCTTTAAATAGGAAGGGTTAAAAGGGTTATATAATAGAAGTGACAGGATGTGCATGTAGAGACGGTGTCTAATGGTAAGCCATTTTAGTTGAGTGCGGCATTCTGATACATTTGCGTACAATAAAGATAAATTTGATGCACAAATTTTGCAGCCGTTCTAGTTTGTTGAGCTGTTAGCTGTAAACGGATATCAACAATCGGCGTGACCCACAAGCACACACACAAGGTAGTAAAACAGATTGTACTAATTAGATTATGATACATAATGTAAAAGAAAATATATCTATAAAAAAGAGGTTTAAAATAAGGAAAGTTCTCTATAAATCAAACTCGACTTTTTATAGAAATTTTAATCAAACTTGATTTTTTATAGATATTTTTTATAGAAACTTTAAACAGATAAGCTCCTCCGATGATTTTTTTTGTGTGTCTCTGCTGTTAACCATGACAGCGTCACCGTTGTAATGGACGGGTGCACCATGGCTCAGGATGCCGTTAGGTGGGAAGCGAGGGTTGTGGGTTAGGACTTGACACTAACATCCTATGACGGCAGAACGCCGGAGCGACTTGCTGCGGTGGGGCCTCGTCTTCGCCGGCGAAGACGCTGTGTGTGTGTGTATTTGTAGTGTTTATGTTCGCTTTTCCGCTATTACGTAGCGTTCCCTAACTTGTTCGCATCGTCCGGATCGAAAAGTACCGACTTGGGTCTTCTCTTTCTGACTTTCGGGCCGTGTATCCTGTGGCCTTGACCACCAGCGGGATTTGGTGTCCCACAGCATTGTCAAAGAAGCTTTTGGAGAGCCCCTTGAAATACTGTGCGATCGTCGTTAGGTTCCAATGTCCATATCTTTTTATACCTTGTATGTAACAAATCTGGTATAAACAAATACACTAAAGTAATGACAACCATCCATATTGAAGTAACAAAATTGGTTTCAGACAATGAAATTGAGTATATTAAGAATTGTCTTCAAGTCCAACTATCACATAAAATAATAATAGAGTTGAAATCGATAAACCTATATTTTACCCGTTCAAATAGTATGGTTATACAAATAGTTCTCTATGGAGATTATCCCCTAACACTTGCATCTTAGTAAGGCGCAATAAAAGCGCAAAGGAGGCGCAATAAATTGGAAATAGGCGCAACAAATTCGAAAAAAAAAAATCGTATCACTATTAAATCAAAATGTATTAAAAGTAAAACTTAAAAACATCGGCAGAAAAATATTTTAATTACGTTCACTTAAATGTTAGTCTCTTTAAAATATGCAGGACATTTTAATGCTGAAATTGAATGAACAAAAAAGGATGGCAGGTGAGAAAGCTTTAGACGATAATTAATAATATACCATCATTTAACACAACTAACAAAGATATAAATGGTTATAACTAATAGAAAAAAAAAACAATTAACCAGTTAATGATAAACCAGTTAATGATAAACATGCACATATTGTGTAATTACATTATGTATTAATAGCTTTACTTTTACTACTTTAATCCATTAACCTTTATTTAGGCCTTATATTACTAAAAGAAACAAACATATGTTGTTATAGACAAACTTTAATAACGTTTGAAAAAAAATAGAAATGTCAGGATCAGTTTCCTCCTAATTTAGTTAAACATAAAAGACTTAAAATATTTTTCATAATTTTATTTACAAAAAAAGTCATAAATAAAATACACATCTATAAAAATACGTTTAATACTAGCTTTTAATAGTTATAGAGGACTAAGCGTATAAGGCGGCGCGCGGCGAGCGCGTGTCGCGGGGCGCGGGTGTCACCGGTGTGGAGCGGAAGGTGCTGGTGGAGCAGGCGGAAGAAAGCCCAGCGCTGTAAGAGTCGCATCCGCGCGAGCCACTAGCGGCCCGCGCCAGCGCCACAACGCCTCATCACGCACGGGCTGCGCGCGCAATTCAGCGCATGACTTGCTTAGCGCCGTGACACAGTCGGCGCGATAATGCTGCAGACGCGCGTGCTGCGTCTCTATAGGATAAGACGAGCAGACACCGCCTAGACACGCCAGCGGGAAGTGATTATGGAGCGCCAGCACACGCTCCGTCTCATGAAAGGCTTTCACATACTGGCCGGGTTTGGTGAAATTTCGTGTGCGATACACATGCTGTAACATGTGCAGGTACCGTGGCACTCCATCCTCCCAACCGTGTTCATGCCGCAGAGAGTCCAGATAGTACAAATTGGAAGCATGGTAGGAGGAGCGAGGAGGCTTACCCGGTGCTGGCTTCGACAGTGGCAGTATGCGCTTCATCAGCGAGCTCCAGTCCCCGTCCTCTAATGGTACTATTACCTCGTCAATATCTAGTAGCGCCAACCACCTATACTGGTACATGTGTCGATATAAACAATCGTTGTATGGAATCAGCTCCATTTGTCGCTTGTGTGTCGTTTTCTTTTTCAGATACATATGTTGAAGTCCTGGTAGATTTGGTTGGCCACCTGGAAGCGTGACAGGCGTCACTTCTGTCACTCCCAGTTCATTATAATAATTTAAAACTTTTGTGATATTGGGATGTACTTGGAGCTCATAAAAAAATATCTTGTCTGCCCCTAGCAAACGTATTATTTCTATCCATTCGACCAGGCGTACGGAAAGATCTTCATGTAGAAAATCAAGACCCTTTACGCAAACGGCAAATTCTTTTTGAGTAGCTGGTGGTTGGGGGCGATCGTTGTGAATGCGCAGGTTGTTGGTGGCTCGGTCACATGGGTCGGCGACGATGGACACTGAGGCGGGCACCAGGTGCCGCACGTCGGCGGGTAGCACGCACGCCATCAGATACGGTTGCAGTACTCCATCTCGATGGTTTCCCCACTTGCTGTTCCACACGTACTTATATTCGAGGTTGCGGACCACCACGGGTGCCTCTCGTTCCTCGAACCATAATTGACAGTGCGTTGCCAACGTTGGTTTGATGCGGTCATGGACAGCCAAGATGCGCACCGCAGGTCCAATACGTGAAGTATTTCGACCGTCCATATATGCTCCATAGAAGTGAAAAACATCAGTCTTCACTCGGAGTGTCTGCCAGTAGGTGTTGTGAAACTCTAGATCATATATAGAGGGGAATGGTGCACAATCCTTTTTTTTGTAAAATTTGTTTTTATCATTCTTGTGACGATGCCAGTAGGCTAGGGGAAGCGAAGGTAGGCGGCGCTCAGCGTCAGCACGCTGCTCGTCTTCGGAGAGAACACGTGTGTCGGTGGCGGGGCGCAACGCAGGTGCCGGTGTGGAGGGCAGCGAGGGCGGCGTTGAACCGGCTTCGGACTGAAGCAACAAGCGCGCAGGAGGCGCAGGGTGCACTCGGGGCGGCACGGGGTGTAGCCGCGGCAGCGCCAACGCTGCCAACGCGCCCCAACACACGAGCGCTGCGAGCCAGCGCAGCCGTGCGCGGCCCGACCCGCTCCACCGCGCGCACCACCCCCGCATGGCCTGAAACGACAGATTATACACATTATAATCACAAAGCTTAAAAACAATAAAAGAACTCATCCTTACACTAAGGGCTTGTTTTTGTAAAATATTAGAATTGTTAGAAAAACTACTTAAATATTAATATAAAATATAAATATGGGAAATTATACTAGTCAGTAACAAATACATTACATGTTTGAAGCAATGATACAGCTGTTTAACACTGAGTGAAGTCTTGGGAACTGCAGCTTAAGCTTAGACATTCTCTCAACATAATAATTATTAAGCTAATTCATTAATTTTTGAACGGAAACCACTCAACATTTTATTCATATCATACAAGTAATTTTGAGAATTAAACGCTATTGTAAACAAGTAACAAAAAGCCTATCCTATGTAAATATTTTATAAAAAAAGCTCACATCTTAGGTAACACATTTCAAACATCTGAGATGAGTGATAGTGTCAAAGTGACACAATCTGCCAGATGGTTGTATCTCGAATATAATATGCATGTATATATAATGTGTATACATTAAACCTTCCACACATAGGCACCAGAGGTATAGTTGGGGGGTTTCATATTTTTTATGTATAGTGAAACCTATTTTTAATATTAACACTATAAATTTAAGCAAAAATCGTGGATATGCCAAATTGTTACTTTTTAAATTATGTATATATATTTTAAAACCGTATCAATATCTAAAAGATTGTCGTCTAGTGTTCACAAACAAACAAAAATGGAGGCAGGGTATTAACATTCTGTTGATTATAAAAAGTATTATCCCGTATGGTAATCGAAGACTCATAATGGGACTCTGACTGTGTCCTACAGTAAGAATACTAATTATAATACTTAACGACACTTAACCAATCGTTAAGAAATGTACATAATATAAGAATTTAATTCAACTATATAAATCAAATAGCAGTAGATTGTTTAAGAGTGCAAAACCCATAACGCACAGCCGATGAACCTAGATAATTAACATTGAAAGCTAAAATTGCTGAAGTAGCTTATTTCAACCAAAAAGAAATAATACAAAGATGTGAATCTTTTCTTGGAAGTTATTGTTCATTCTGAATAACTGATACCATTATAATTTCGTCGTTAATAGTTGCAAAAAATCGAACGACGATAAACATGTGTACTCGACGTCAACGGGAATAAATTAAGCCAATAAAGTATTACAAGTTAAAAACAATGTCATATATGTGTTCAAAAATGTTGTTTTTTTTCCATATTTTTAATTTCAAATGTTCATTCATTTATTTATATTTAAGAACTTGGATGTCTACTTCATTTAAATAAATTGATACTTTTATCTTTTATCGTAGAATTATTTCTTCCCTATTTAAAGTTTACCTTATTTGTGAATAAACAAAAATATCAGCAATCTTAGCTCACAAGCCCTTTGCGTACTTTTAGTAGCCAATTATTATTATAAACTTGGAATACCGAATCAAAAAATAATCATCAACCAACTAAAATTAATATTAAGTACTTCGCAACATAGCTATATATTTTAATGATATTGCGGCAATTATTTAAAGTATTAGGATTTTAGATCTCTAGGGTCAACATGACCCAAATCACAATATAATTTACGTCAAAATTAGTAAAATAATACAAATTATTTACTGTACATTTAAAATAAATGTACAGTAAATAAGGAAAAACTGTAAAAAAGTAAATAATCAAAGATTATTATATTTATGATTTATAATAAATATCCAAATTTAATTAAAACCCATACTAAATAATGTTAACAGCTTATTAAAATTCCTCATGAATCGCGCGGTCAAGGCGTCGGGTCGTCGGAAGCGGCGCCGGTTCTGTTCACCGTACAAGGACTAATAAGAATCGCCGTTAGTTCATTGCTCACAAAGTAGCATTCTGAACAAAATTCTACTGATATTATGATATTTTAAAAACATTGTAAATTGGACAAAATACAGAATAATGTTTTAGTAACGAGTAGCACGAGTGTGTATTTATTTTGTCCAATAATATTTTTTTATTTATGGGAAAACGAGATGTGAATATCAGTAAGTAAATATTTAATATACATATCTATAATGTACTCAACCTACAAAGGCTTCTTATAATGAAACCGAAAAGTTATTCTTATATTTAAAGTTAAAATAAGATTGGCATTATACATCTATTACTTCCTAGTCTCGGTTGTAGATTCCAATTTAAAGTAAATTATTACAAAAACTCCGTGACGCGCAGTTTGGCTTTATTACCTTCAACCATATAGCCTCTTCTACTAAATCGTATTATACAAAATATTAAAAGTTTTTTAATAGAATAAAACATAGTCATATTATAATTCAAGTTACATAAACATGAACTCAAAACGATTATTAAATTTATGTGAGAATGAATTATATATTTTATATAATTATAAAAATGTCTTGTCTTGGTAGTGTTTGTGTAATATTATAAAAATGACCTCAAAAAACGGCATGTTAAGAAAGGTGATTAAAGTGGAGGTCGGGGGTCGACCTCGCAGACCAGCTGCAGGCCGGGGCAGAGGGCGACACTTTCAGCAGTAAACCAAAAAATGAACTTTGACATCAAAAATACTTTACGTCATATTAGTTGAGCTAAATGTATCATAACATTAATTTATTCTCCATACAAACACTCAACTTGTATCTCGCATCTCGAAGACATGTTTGTAAAGGTTTATGACAACAATCACTACAATCTTTGCTATTGTCTCCACTACGGCCGCCCGATATCATTATAACATGCGACTCAGTCACAGAATGAGTTTTAATTACAACTTTACATTTGATTGTCTTGTGACGATCAAATAAACCATGTTAAGGAACCCGTTAAGAGAATGGTCTGCTAAGTTCCTCCATCAAGAGGCGTGTTTAAAAGGACTTCCTACTCCTAAGTGAATATGAGTGGTATTGAGTTTAATTTAATGTTATATTACCATACTTATCTCAACAGTAAATGCTTGTTGACATGTAATTTGTATTGCCTTCAATTATCAATGCAATCTTATACAAATAGGAGTGAAGAATGATTATAATTTATGATCAAAAGATGTTAGGTGGCCTTTGTTGAGCGACTCGCATGGAACGGTCACGGTCGGTAGAGAACGAGTGGCGAAATGAATTGTGAACGAAAATCAAACAACCCATTGTATTGCATATTAAATAGGTTATAGGGATTACAATTGACTGAATTAATTTAATCTGAAATGCACTGATGCCACCAATTATATTGTCTAGATCTATCAATTGTTTAACTTAAGAATAACTTGCATACAACTGACTTAAAATATGATTTTTTGGGCACAAAGTATATTCTACTTTTTTTAATCTACTCTCAATCTTTAATTTCATCTATAATTAATCTATACACATCTAATCTAACTAACGGTGTTTCTTAACTATCAAATTTCTTTCCTCCAACTTCAATCAATGACGGAAGTGCGGTATGGATCAATCATTATCACAGTTACATATAACTTGATCAGTCCATTGTTTTCGATAATTATAAACCTGATCAAACTGAATACAATAAGTAGTTTCGTAGTTCCTTTAGTATAATAATAGGTACATCTAATGTTAGAATCAATGGACTGAACAATAGTGTCGTTTTTGATTAACAATTTAAATGTTAATTACAATTACTTATTTATATCCATAACCCTATTTTCATCTCATCATTCTACTTATTTCAAAACAATGATCATTTCATTTTCTATTAAATTATTTGTAATGACGATTTATAATTTTTTTGTCATATATTATTATACTTTTATGCTACGTCATATTTATGACTTAATTGTGACGGCTAATACATTTTATTTCCAATCTATCTCGAATAATACAATTTGTGTTAACCGGCGAAACACTTGTTACATGTAGTCGATATGCACCTATCTATAAGTATACCTCTTAACTGCACTCGATAAAGCTCTGTATAATAAACTGATATCATCACGTGGTCTAGTAGAAATTGTTTATTGACTAAACCTGTATCATATATTAAACATAAAGTATAAAATCGTGAAGAAAAAATTCAGTATTATTTGATTTTTTTTGAAAAATTTGATTTATGTTTGCTTGTTACTATAAAAACCCAGCTATGACTCTTCAAGGTCTTGATAATCGGAACACTGGTTTAAAGCACAAGGCAATAAGCATGATCACATAGATCGTGATGTTCATAAAACGAGGATTACACGTTGTGACGTCACACGTGGCGTCACGACCTAACAGCGCAGCAGGAAGTGCACGGTGAGGGTTACCTCATGATATTTCCCTGATTTCCCAATATCCCCTAACATCATAAGATAATTCGGCTACTCTCCAAATAGTGCTGAACTCTCACGGTGAGAATATATAATATAATTGCAAGACATAAAGTGTATAATTCTGCAAATTACATAATCTGATAAATGCTTGAATAATAAGGCTTACTTCCAGTTAAACAAGTTTACAAATAGCCATTAAGTGCAGAATATACACAAGACGTAATATAGCAATGAACGGGGAAGAATACGGGTCAATGTACGGGCGAGGGCTGATGCGTCTGCATTTCGCATTCACCACGCCACATCGGTTAACCATATGTGAACTGCGTTGATCACAAGTTCACAACATTAACGGTTTGTTATTAATGAACTTATTATAATATTAAAATATTCAGTGTAAAATAGCGCTAAGATTTGCAGCATATAGCAGATTTGCACATATAGCAGCCGGATGAATGACAAGATGGAAATATTTTCTAATAAATTAATTAACTTCTATCTGCCAAATTAAAGAATCTGTTTTTCAACCTACACTCAGTCTTCTTAAACATCTTATTAAGGTATCATATAGTGTGACGTCTAGAATAATAACCGGTAGTCGATGATATTTGAATAAATAACTGGTAGAGGGTGACGCAGACAGTTATTGCGTTTTCACTTTTACACGCTTATGCTTTATTTGCTTACCGATACTCGTTTGATTATAAAATAGTTTTACACAGAGCTCAAGTTATACTCATTGGAAAGTAAAAATATTTTGTCGACTTCTGGACGAACATTGTGAAGACGATTCCAAGAATGAAACAATAGGCATCATTTTTTATATAATAACATACTGGTTTCAACAAAGACGCGTTCAAGCTCTGAAGCAAAAATCATGATCGTAATATTAGACCTTAGTAATAATTTTCTTTTTCTTCTTGTTAATGAGACGATTCACAAGAGATTCCTTTAAAGTTAATTGAAGATTAAACTCGCTTTTACAGAATGTGAAACAAGAAATGGTTGCATTCGTCCTCTACGCCCCCTCTCCCTCGCCTGTGGGCTGCGTGCTTAAACACGTCAGACTGGATATTCCATGTTCGTAGCTGTGACGGCGACGGCTTGGTTTTGTTGTGCCGCAGCTGCTTCCGACAAGAGTTGATGTGTCATGTAGAAAATATATATTTAATTTTAAAGTATTTTACTTTTTGAATGCTTTTATATGACGTTTTAGGAATGTAAATTATTTTTTAAAAAATTTTGGTTAAGAATAAAAAACCATATAATATAAAATATCATACCTATTTCTTTTTATTTAAAAGTGAATTTGAAGGAGTAATAGTATAATTAAAAATCGTTGAAATCGATATAATAACATGACGCAGTGTATAAACAAAAAAGTTGCGTCTGACTCATGTTCCTGCTGCATAAGATCGTTTCAAGCCCAAATTTATGTTCATTTGAATTTATATACCCATTTGAGATAAAAAGAATACGTAAAACTTTAAGCGTAACATTTATGTTACATCAATTTAGTGAGTAATCCTTTAAATAAATAGATCACTGAGACAGAATTGACATCAAAGACTTTGGCGATACTCCAGCGGAAAAGTAAAGCAATAGGAAAGAAGTAAGATCAAGAATAAAGTCGCTAAAATCCGTCAATCAATCTGCGAGATCGTTGCCACTGTTATCAGTGTTAATTCGGTCAGAATGGCATCTCTAGAACTGGCGACGCAAAACTCACTGCACGCTTCAGAAGACTAGCGGACTACATGTCCGCAACATGGAAAATATCTGGATATATCTTAACATTTTGAAAGTTAACTGATTACTGTAAAAATAATAATTATAATTTCTAAGAAAAGTTTTATGTAAAAGATGTGTTAGAGGGATACTTTTTTTATGACAAATATTTGCAGTATTGATTTCTTGACCTTGTTGCAAAATAACAATAATGAGACAGAATAACTGTCATTATTTATAACAAAAGAAATTATTTTTAACAAATTTTGCACGCTTTCAGTATTGATGTTATACAGTTGACCTCTTCTCAAATATCCATTCCCCCATGAACACACAAACTCGTATATATACAAAGAGATGGAGAAATATAAAGAGAGAAAACGTAATTTTTCTCTAGTTTAGGAACTTCGAGTAAATAAGAAAGGGGAAAAATGTGTAATAGAAACAAAGTAATAGAACTATGATTTATAATAATTTATATTCGAGACACATTTTGTACAAAGCAAGGTTATGCTTCAGTCAAACTGAGTGCCTTCAAATCGCATTGTTTCAGTCACGTCATGGACAGTTAGGGTACATTAAAATATTTAATGAAGCATTTCATCTAATATAGTAGACGAAAAAATGTATTGCCAAAGGAGATGTTCTCAATGGTATGTTAAATAGTGCTGCATAGCTCTAAAGCGCAGTAATTATAAAAACGTATAAATAAACAGTTAAAAACGTAAATTAGAATGCTTTCTACGTGTTGGCCGCGGGCGCGTCCACGCTAGAATGAGAGGTGCCATTAGCGAGAGATCTATGATGATCGAGAAATTACGGTAAACATATTACTTCAGAGAAATTGTGCGTACTACTGATTGAAAAAAAATATTTAAATATTAACTGCCGTATACTGAAACTCTATTCAAACCGATCACTAAATGCCACTAAAATTTGGGTATATCTTAAAATCAAATGGTAACTAAGTTCGGACGTAGCACGAATTAAGTATGCGATAAATGTTTTATAAACCTCTAACAAAGACACATACATGACATATGATATTCATTTATAGGATCAAATATCTTATTCCACTAACAATATTGTGCCTGACATTCATCTCAGAACGAGTCGCGGGTCACAGACAAAGCCAGTCTGTTGCCAGGCCCTTAAGCAGGCCATGAGACTTCGACCGCGATTTTCGAGAGAGCTGCTTTCCAACATATATAATATGAAATAGTACAAAGTGTTTGTTAGGAACTTTAACACCTTAACGTTATATTAATAAGAAAACATATTTACAGACAATTTTAATCTTTCAACCAAGAAAACAATACTGAATTAAGAATATCAGCATTGGTAGAGTACTTTCTAGTATCCGTGGAAAGAAATTTAGAAGCGACTGAATAAATTTGAACTCTAAACTTTTGCACTTCCGACAAAAGGGCAAGTAGTAGTTAGTACTTGGAGAAAAGGTCAAAAGGCAATTGCTAGAAATTCTATGTCGTAAGTATTTATTAATTCCAACTTACCAAAGTAGACACATACTTTTTGTGTTATAACTTAGTAATATTTATGGAATATATAAAAGAAAAACAGGTGTGTAGTTTAATAACTGGATAAGTTGGTTCATTGAGTAATATTTTCATAAACCATGCGAACTGGTTATTTTCAAATCATAATACAGCGTTGATTATTGGAAATACTAGACATGCGAACTCAAGACACTATTAACAATTGCTAAATATATTAAAGTTGTTAACTCCAAGCGGCTCCGCATCAGTCTGTTAATGTGTTTACAGTTCAGTTTCTCGAACGCACTTGACTCTGTCGATTGTTAAGTACCCGCCACTGAACTTGCCAACAGACAGGTGCGTCGTAAAGAATATGACTAATATATCGACGGAAAATCTGAACGCATTTATAATTATCGCACAACGATTAAAGAAATTATCATATATATATATATATATATATATCACTTTTTATATTGTTATAAATTATTTTTTAAACGTTTGCAGTGCTGTTCTGTGATTTGAGTACATATTATTTATGTAGTATTTTACTTTAACTGTTACATAAAAAAATCTAAGATGAGATATGTATAAATATATATATATGTATAAATAATATATGTATAAAAGTATAAAAGGCCTAAGAAAATCGGTCCAGCCTTTTCGGAGATTGTCCGGAACAGACAGACCTGCTAACATTTTTGATTTTTTTTCTTTTTTATGAAGTACAGTATAGACTTACATAAGCATTTAGTGAAAAACTGACATTTAATTTTTATTCATTGGTATAAGTTCTAATCTGATTATCGACATCTAATGCAACATTCGTGAGTTCAGGAACTCCAAATCTCATCCGCGACATGTTACATACGTTACTTACATAAATATTACGACTGCGAATAGGCGAATCGAGGTCGATGCCTGTCGCGCTGAACTGTATTAACAAAAGAAAACAGGCGGACACGTCCAAGCCTTCTGCTGTGCTTCATCAGCTCGAGGATTATGAAATATATAGACTTTACACGCCTAAATTCCAGTGCTCGGCCGCGGCCGGATGAGAACAAAGTACGCTCTCTACGGATTTTAACATTATTTAACTAATTTTTAAGTCACAAGTATTTTGTGTTATACCGATTTCAAAATGTATTCTCGTAAATGAAGCAACCAATAAATAAACGTGCAACCACATAAATAACAGTGACCTTGTCAGACTGTTAGCTTTGTATAAAAAGTACAACTAATAAAGATAGTAAATATGTTTGTTATTGCATGCATCAAGACGTGCTTCACACAACGTGTGTGATTTGTCCGCACTTTGCGGAATTTTCTACAATGCGTAAAGTGGATATTTTGCGAAACGTCTCCAATGATTTATAACCATGGACAAACAAACAATAAGTTAATATTTATCTATTATATATATATTTATCTTCTATCTATATTATTTATCTATTGCTATATACGAAAAAAAACGATTTATCCATCAGACAGTGTAAAAATAACACTAATTCGTGATATATAATAATACGCGTGAAACGGTATGCAATATGACTTGGTAATAAAAGTATATACAATTTTTGACACTGTTGACATTCACAGTGCAGTTTGTGTGTAGTGTTGTAACATCAAGTCCGTGCCAACACCGAGTGGGTCACTGACATAAATTAGGATTACGAGTATTGGGTATATTAAATTTCGTGCATTGTAATTATTTTATAAAGACTAACTTTCAACATCTTTTCATATCAAACATTTTATTGTAATTATAATGTCTTTGTCCGTCTTAAAACATGTACCTCCATCAAAGAAACACGACTTTATAATTCGAAAATCAAAGTCTAAGTTGAAGGACATATATTATTTATTTCATTTTGTAAATGATTCATTAAGTTTTTCTTTGACATTAAATACAAATCAAGGATATTGATAATGTTTTGCAAACGTTTCTGATATTGGGAAAAAATAAATGTTGCTATTATATATATTTTTTGTCTTTTTTTTGTAAGCTAAATCAACTACAGAATACAGAAATATTTAGAGATGTATGCGTGTGTGTGTTTGTGTGTGTCTGTGTAGATATATCGTAAAACTAGTTTTTTTATATTTTAATAGTAGATGAACTTCAAAATACCCAATAAAAAATATTTCTTAGATCGCTGTTTCGTCACGAATTCAAATCTTTTAAACATAAATACCTAATTCATAATAACCATCCAATTATAAATAATTTAAATATTTATAATATATTTCATCACGGCCTCTATACAATTAAACGCCTATTTTTATATTATACAGATATGATATCTTCTTAATTGCTGTTTATTTGGATTTAAGCACACACTTAAACTAGGTCATTGTAACTCGTCCGTTTTAGCGAGGATTTTACGTATAATTATCTTAACGAGAGTAATGAGATAATTAAATATTATATTGTCATTTATTCAACGTAATGAGTAGTGTATTGGTCGTGAGAAAAACTAGATACTTCCGCTTCTGTCACTGTTACGCCATAACACTGTTTGGTTTAGGTAAGTAGTACTAAATACTACCGAATAGTACCAAATACTACCGATTGTTATTCAGATACCAGACACACATGTTTCAAATTTAAGTAGGTTTTAAATCTCCATCTTTATTTTGAACAATTGTTTTTTTCCCTCTATATGTAATCAAGTTAACCTAAAAGCAATTTGAAACAACAACTTAAAGAGAAATTAAAACAAATCTTTTAAAAATACCAATTTGACACACATTGAACAAGATTTTATAATGATATCTAATACCATGTAACACGCACACATACATACAATAACCCAACACAAACAAACGATGAACTTTCACAGAGCTTAGCGTATGCGCGGGCGCAGCTTATGTAACTTGAAAGCTATGCGCTGTGCTTATTGTTATAAGCAAGTCTGACTCAACTGCATTGATAAATATATTTAGTCAAATTATACTACAGGATGGAATAATTACAAATTGAACACAGAATATAAACTTTAATATCTTATATCATCTTTTATAATAAAAAATTATACTATTTAACAATTATATACTAAGTAAATTAAAAAACGTCCTACTTATTTGACATTATACTTTTAACTCATTTCAATTTGTGATTTCACAAATAAATACATCATTATATTTATTTATATATATCTTATCAGTATTTGAATAAAGGTGATATTCGAATGCCAGAATTAGAAATACAGTGTTACAGTTAGACCCACATAGCGAAGCAACGGTACTTGATCTAACTTACCACTTGCAGATATAAAACAATTAAACTTAAATTGAGTAATATGCAATTATTAGTAAAGGTTCTCCACATTTTGGACCTGATATAGTAATTAATTTTATTATACTATAATAATAAAATCCTATAGATACATTTAAGAGAGTTAAAATCAAATCTTTTATTAAAATATAAGTATAATTAATAAGAATAAATAAACCGTCATTTCTCTTCTTATTATCTCGTATATTGTGAGAACGGTAGTCACAAAGCTGCAGAGCTGTTACCGTTACTCAAGCAAACAATATTCAGTGGACAAAATTACTATACTATTTTATTTATACACAATCTGAAGAACAGACGACGAACTAGCGGTATTTATATCTCAGAGTTCGTTGTTTCCTTATTTTTGTTCACTGATTTATTTATATATGGATTGCTTTATTTACTTCTATATTAATGATTTAATCCATTCAAAAAAATCCATAATAAGACAGAAACTGCAATAACTTCTCAGTACTTCAATCTTTTTATCTTATTTATATTATTAAGTAAAGACTTGTAAGAGGACATAATGCATTATTTATCCTACCGCTGAAGGTTTATTTGCTGAATAAACCAGGGAGAGTTAGTAATTAAGATAATAAGAAATGTATTCATAGATAGCGATAGTAAATATGTTTTGTCTTGAGATAAAAACGATTATAAACAAGATAGCATATGTAAGAAAAGCGAATCGTGGCGCGTCTTCTATTAATACATATCCAGAAATATCCTAATGTTAGTTATGATATATAAAGACTCATTGATTAAAATACTCTCTTTAAAATACTCTCAAATAAACTCCGCAACATATATATTTTTTTATATACAATTTTTATAATGGGGTGTTTAATTTTTAATTAATTTTATCCTTAATGCTTTTAATAAGTTAAGAACAAACATGGAAAGAGAAAAGGAATGATGAGTTGATCGGAGCACGTCTCGGAAAGAAAATTATCTTGTTTATCTCGGTACGGTTTTAAAGAACTTATTGCATCTTTTATTTACTAATAGTTTAAATTAGATTATAAAAAGCTGATTATCTACCACATAAAAAAGTGTCTATTTCGGATGGCGTATTCCACTAAACCCTATCGTATATAAATCTTGTAAAGCTACGTCTGTCGGTGATCAGCGACCGCGTCTCGCACAATGACGGCGAGAGGTCGCGTCGTCTTGCGAAACTGTTGCGAAGTAATGATATAATTCGATAAGTGGTACAGATTGGAGCTTTCAGTGCAATATGTGCATTCACGATTCTCCGATAACGTTTTGTTACGCTGATCGCGTTACGTAGCATTGGGATAGAACGTTTTTTCTAACTCGACTCTAATGTGATGTGTTCTAGTGGGTAGTGTCCCTGTTTGTTGTACTAAGTGAGTTTCTATACGGGATAACAAATTTATGACTTGCAGATTACTGTATCAAGTCTACGTATACTTTGTAACTTCTTTGTGTTTATGTCACTGAGATTATTTATTATTTAATGCGGGATTTTTTCTTTTGGTATTTTATGTTTTTAACTTAGGCATATTAACGTTATGTATACCATAAAAACTTAGCTACTGGATATCACGAATAAAAGGCTCGAGTGACTGGCCTCCAGTCTTCCACGTTTCCGTACACGCATTACACACACACACGCACACACATACAAACACGCAATGCTAAACAACAGAAGCAGTCCGGTTTTTTTTGCTCAGAATGTTGCCATGTCAGTTTTAAAGGCATTGGAATTAAACAATTCCAGTTCTTAAACATTAATATTAACGTTATCGTATAAAATAAACACAAAAATCACCATTGATTTAAAGTTGCAAGCAGGCCGAAAGAGTCACAAACTTAGAGTTTCTAAATACACATTTCGAACAAAAGACTACTGGTATCTTTTTTCATATTTTATAACCCAATTCTAAAGTTATAGACTATTTTATTATGTACTGAGTTGACTGTTAGTTTCTTAAAACAACTCTAACCAATAATAGATATTAGAAAAATGCTTTCTAAATAAGGAAAGTAAGTTTCTTTCCTGGATTCGATTCGTACTTTTCAACGAACATGTATCTTTCTTTTGTTATCTAAATATTATAATACCAATATGCAAAAGATGCTCAAGTCTAATAAATGTTGATCGATCAATCAAAATTATATATGGAGCTGTTATGTTTATTGGCTATAAGTGAACGTCGCGGAGTAAAATAAATATGTAAAGGTTAAACATAGTTTACGCCAATTAGGTATAAAAAGACGATTTTTTAATTGAAATATTCAAAATAAATCAGTCCAATAAGTCACTTGTTGATATTTGGGACGTCTCGGGCATTAATTAATATTTACAATGTTTGAAGTCGAATTTACTTCCTCATTCTTCGATTTGATTATCAATGTAATGAACTTGATTATATAGTATTTATTTATCATGCTATAAATAAAGATTGGAAATATCTCTTCTTGTAAATCTAATTGTATCACTCAATTACGGTTATCGTAATGATTTGTGATGTTAAAATGTTTTAATACTATTCTCTTCTATCATACATCTAAGACGGACCTTGCTTTGTCGCCATATTTATACATTTCTTCTCTTCATCGGTTATAATCTTCTCCATAACCATACACATTTACATTCATACAATATACATATAATAATATGTGCTAAATAAAATTCGAGACATGACTAATATTTTATTCAACGAAAAACCCAATTTTACTCGAAACCTAATAAAATAATATTAAACGTTTTAACTAAACAACATTTTTGTTATCTTTGAACATGATTTTTGTTATAGTTACATATGTTATAATCGCAAAAATTGTTCTAATAATTTCCATTCATATAAATGCATAAGACTGCAATCATGTAAAATAATAAAATTAACAAGGCGGTTTGTATGTAATTGCAAAGCGTACACGACAATTAGTAACAAGTGTAACGGGAGACCGGACGTGACGTATTTCATTATTCATGATTTTACCACACTTGGTAAAAACTTCTTTAGTGATCTTTAATAAGATACCATGAACAATATCTCTCTTATATTCTTACCCAGTTTCACCAAAACACCACAGTATAATACTTTCTAACACGACGTAAACAGTAATTAAATAGTTACTATCATGAGTTTATACATGTGTCGAGAATGTAGCGAATATTACTGCAATCCAATGTGGATATTATTTACATAGAAAATTTGTAATTCATGAATAAAATAAACACTTTATATATTTCTGCCTTTTCCCTCAAAAATCACAGATGCACATGACAAAATCCGGTAAGTTTTGGTAAGTCAAAACTTCATTAAAATTACTATATAATGAATATATTAACACAAAAGTAATTGTAATAAACTATTACCGATAAAACACCAGATAAGAGTATTGTAACAGATAACTCGTCATAACTCAAGGTATTTTGAATAGTTGAGGGGCTCATAATAGTACATAGATTGGTACGATAGATATAAAGCAATCTCTACACGACATTCCGCTAGTATATGTTTTTGATAAAATATGTTTTATAACTTACATAGAATTATAGATTATAATTGACATTTAGGGCCTCTTGTATTTTTACAAATTTACAAATAATTACTAAAATTTGGTTAATAAAATATATGTTACAAAAATGATAAAAACATATGTATGTTGATGAAAAATCTGAAAAATCACAACCTATATTCTGTATTTACCAGTAATAAAAGTTACTGATTTCTATCTAAAATCGGTAATTTTGGTTATACATTCTTACATCTTTAAGATGGACCTTCATATTGTAAAACAACATTTGACTACGCATAGTAACTTACAAACGGTTGTAGAATTAACAAGTTAATTAAATAGACGCGTTCCAGAAATCATCTTGAGAAAGTTAAATAATAGAAAGTAGGTGTTGCTAATTTATGAAATTCTTATCATATATTGCCGAAATATTGAACATTTTATCTTATGGTATCGATTATATATTGAATTAGCAGTAAAACTTATCTCGTAAACAAAACAGTTCGTTGTAGTGTATGTTTGTATTGACTCGAGCTTCGTATTAACATTATTCTTACACATAATTTAGGTTTCTTGTCATGCAGTGTGTTTAATATAGTTTTATAACAGTTTACAACAAAACGTACACGTATTAACCGAGTTATAGAATTATTAATAAATATTATATTTCCAAAATATCGAAAAAAAAAAAATATGAATATTTTTTACTGATAATTAATTAAATAAAATCAAGGCGAATCGCTAATTGCAATTAAAATGTATTATTTTTAATAATCTATGGAAGCAACCAACAATTATTGTGCAATCAAAATATTCTAGAAAATATTAATATATCAAAGAACGTCTCAGAGATCTTTCAAGGATGTTATATAAGTCTATTACGAGACGAAAAACAACCTCTGACCTGAACTTTATCATAATAATTTAATAAATTAAGTAAAGAATTGGTTTCTGATAAGAATAATAATATTAAACTTATATAGATATTTATTATATACTTATGAGATATGTTTTTAAATTTTATAGCCGTAGTTAATAAGTACAATAAAAATCCTTTATTTGTATAATACTATCTGATGTATTATCTTAAAGCCGCGCCATCTATTGTAATGTAATAGTTGTACCGATTTTCAGTAAAATTAATATATCTTATTAATTTTGTGGTTCAGTTTGTTTTTGAATATCATCCCGAATATCCAGATCTCTCTTCGATGTGTCATTATAGGACGGAAGAGGGTCAATTGAAATGGTTATTTGATATTATTGCCTTGAAAGCTATACAATATCTAGACATGATAATTTCCTATATATAACAAACAAATAACTCACAGGTTGTCCGTCTGTCCCCATTGGACATACGTGGTACCCAGTGCGCACTCGTATCCTAGAGCCTGTTTTACGGCCTGCGAGTCGCGGCTTCGCTGAACGACTGTACACTATCGTTGCTATCAGTCCTTATCAAATCCAATTCGAATCGCTAATGAAACTAAATACGATCTCACTTGATTTACGACTTAAAATAATTCCTAATTAACGTATTCAAATTTAAAACGGTAGAACAAACTTTATAATTACATATATATATGATCTTAATAAAAGTGCACTTGTGACATTATTTTATCGATTTTAAGTCTAATATAACATAATTATTTCATTATCTATAATATAATTATACACAAAAACATTTATATTCATATTATCTGTTTATAATCAAGGAATAGATATTTTACGTGTTCTCTATGAATGTTTTAAAAGTCTGTCAAAACGCGTTATTATTAATCTTATATTCTACAAAATAATATTTAAATCCTACAAATAAGAGGTCTTGCAAATAAAGGATTAATAATAATACCATTATCTCGCTTTTATTACTAGTAAATGAAACAATAAACAAGGTACATATTGATTTGCTAATTATTTATAATTCTCGTTTCATTTCATAGTTTTAGTGAAGATAAAAAAGATGAGATAAATGATTCAATGCTTTGAGTTGAATGTATAACATTGTTTTCTAAAGAGACCGTAATTATTCACATGTATGTCCCTGGCACTATAGCTCCTAAACGTATCAATTTTAATAAACATATTTAAAAAATTCGAATTTTCTTAACTATGTCGAATAAAATAATCATTGGATATTATAGGAACTTGTAATTTAAAATCAGATATTTTATATAATATTTCGTTAACCAAAACATTATCAAAATGATTTACATTTTAATAATACACGACAGTGATACTGTTATCAATAGCACAGATTGCGACGATTGAATCAACAGAGCTAACATATTGTATTATATATACAAAATATTGTCATATTTGTAAACTATTATATCTATCGAAACTGTTGTAGAATAAGCTTTTATTTTTTCATTGTATACAATATATTTGTTACGAATCAATCAATCAATCAATATCAATCTTTAAAAACACCACGATAACATATACAACATATAAGTTAACGTGGTATTTTTAAAGTTTTTATTATATTTTCCTTAAGGATAAAACTTGATATTGATTTCGAGTTGCGGTGAAAGCACTTAACATAAACAATGACTGAAAATAGATTGCACTGAATTCAAGAACAGGAAATACCATAATGTAACATGGAAACAACATTTATTGTATATATTCTATTTACATATATATTATATTGTTTTAAATAATTAGCTCGTTGCCAAGAACCAATTGTTGGCAAGATTAAGCATATAACAAGTATAAATATAACAGAAGTTTAACAGTAGTGGTGAATACTTAATATTGGTATAATCAAACGCTTGTATAGTGTAAGACTAACACAGACCCTGCTCCGATGTATTTCAATACGTGAAGTAGACCTGCGGGTCTGAGTCACGCGACACTGCACTGTTACTTGTAATTAAGAACTGTAACTCGATACTTGATGTAGAGCTCGCTAGGGCTGCCACTTAGAGGAATTAGATACTTAGGAAATTACGATGATTTAAAAAAATATTATTAATAAAGAGTAGCTATTGAAAATTGTATGTATGTTGTTTATCTTGATGTACGAAAATTAGAGTAATAGTATAAACAAGACAAATATTTTAGTTTTAATTTGTTGAGCACTCATCTAACATTTGTACCCATACACATTAAAATTAGTGCAATTAGGTATTAAAATATTTTTTACAAACTCGTGGCAGCCCTACTCTCGGCTGTTAGTCGACCGGTGATACTACAATCGCTAATGATCTTCGAAGGTCCAAACGTGAAAGGACACGACACAGAGCGGAGACCACCGGCCATCTTTGTGGGGTAAACGTTAGGTCAAGTCATCAATCACTCACCTAAATTGGTTTATCATTTTAACATTAAGGCTTTCATGCCAATCAAGAAAACAATTACGTACCATACAATAATGTTAAACATAGACAATCCTGGTGTGCGTATATTGTACCACTAAATACGCATCAATTATACAGAATAATGAAAAACATTTCATTTTAACTATTTTAAACTCCCGAAATATAAGTTTTTGACATTTACAACATTTCCTAATATTACAATGGATAATACGTAATAAAATTTAAAATTTACTACATAGTATTGTGTTTTGTATACAAAGATATATACAGAATGTAGTACTGAGCTACTGCTGTCGACGCCGCGCCAGTGTGATGAAGTCTTCATTGTTCTCTTATGTAATTCATATTAATGATAACTAAATATAGTTTACATTGTAATAAAAGTTAAATATATATTTATACTTTATTATTTAAACTCATCATTATCAATTATATACAAATTTTAGTTTATATAACTTATATCAGTCTAAGGTCTCTCGATCTAAAGATATGGAGACTTAAGAGAATTATAATACAATTTACTAGGACATTGTAAACTCCTGTAAAAATTTTGTTAGTTTTTGTCAGAACATAATAACTCTCGCACTTCTATTAAACTATTTTAAAATGTTGATAAAAAAATATTCTATTAAAATAATGATTTTCTTATAAACGTAACATCTATCTACTAACTCGATAAAAATGTCTAAGGTCATATTACAATACTATTAAACTGGTTCTGAATACAAGTTTATATTCGCAAACTAAAACTAATGGATAAATTGTGATCTATAATTATACATAGTAAAGATTTTATTCAAAAACTATTCAAGATATTCAAGTAAGAAACTCAAACTAATTTAAATTCACAATCGTCATGGCGTTGCACCATTAATAATTATTTTTACTGCGTTAATTCGTTTCGCAATATGAAACAATATATTTATTCCTCAGCGATATTACATACTTAATTCAGATTTCATAGTCATTACTATTTTTATTGGATGCCATAGCTGTATGTTTATTGTTTAAACGTATACCGTATTATGTTATCGTATTTAAAAATACCTGGTAGCGGTGGAAGAAACGAGATCAAACACCATGTTTTAGGTATTATGTTACGGTATAAATTGCACCGGTACTATCAATATTCGAAGGCCCTTCATGCGTCACTGACTGGTGCCCGCCCTCATACCTCATGTACGAGTCCATTTATATGCAAATTAAATCATTATGCACACGCACTCATATAATATTTACGATTGTCGCTTTAAAGGCATCAATCAATGAGATATTAGAAATGTTGAATGTTAAGTTTTATCATGTTGTTTTGAATAATCGTGTAGTGGCAATTTTGTAACTAAATGAGTATTTTCACTGGAAGAATTGTCTCGTGACGAAGTAAGGATGGCGATACATAATGCGTGGTGTGGAGGAGAGATTGTTGTCAACTCATTTGAGGCCGCCGCATTGTAATTGCACGCTAGAGATAAATCTCTTGATACGCGTTTCGCACCAGGCTTAATTATTTCCTAACATGTTGTGACGGACATTATCCTAGAACTTATTGTGAGTTGAATACTAAATGGTAAAGATGCTTCGTTTAGGGATTAACGATATCACGATTTGATTTTATAATTATCTATTCTAAATGTGGTGGTAATTAGGTGAATAATCAGTATACCGTTTCTTCGTGATCAAAATCATTATCAAGTATCTGTCGCAGTTCATTCGATATTGTTGTAGTCGATGTAACTTCGTGACAGGGAACTATTTGAACGAAACAATTTATTAATCCAGATCAATTTAAAATGACGGTGCTAGTATTTTCTATTTATAGCTTCGGTCACCTGAAGGTAATTTGGTAAATACAAATATCAAACATCACAGTTTTTTTAATAAAAAAATACTAGGGATTTTTTCATTAAGTTTCTTTCTTTTTGCATTAATTCTTTGATGACAGCTTGTCAGGGTAATTCTATCAATAAGTGATTAGTGTGATAAGTAGAACAATGAAGCTTTGCTCATCTCGCTTCTCAGCTTCTCATCTCAGAACCTTCGGCCATCGCTTTCATTACACGATCTCTTACATCACCACTCACGATATCATCATTCTCTGTCACTACCAATTGTGCAAGTCCAATCGTAACGCTATTTAAGTCCATTGAAGCTCTATAATAAAAGACCTACAAATAAAATTACTTAGACCTTTTGGTATTAGAATTTAAAAATAAAACTAAGAATTAAAATGATTAGGAACTATCACTTTCATTCTTATTTTTGTTGCCGTTACATTAAAACTCGCACGCTATTTGAGTTAAGAATGTTATTTCAGTTATGAACGCCTTGCCTTGAGCTTTCCAAGACCGTCAACAATCAACAGGACCCGATTTTAAGTCGATTTCAACGAATAAGCGAACATTAGTTTAAGCTCAAGTGGTCTTTAGTTTTGGGAGGTTGGGTATTTTATTATTTGAAGGAATAAACAAAATATTGCAACTTACCTGGTGGGTTTTGGTCAAATCTGTGCAAGGGCAATCGGCGGGCGCGCGATCATGCTCGCGCGGTCGACGACCTGGCGGCTAACTGTTTAGCAAGGAAGAAAGCACACACACTGTCACCACTGACGCGTCCGACCGGGACAATACTTGTAGCCAAACTGGCCGCTGCGCGTCGCCGCCAGCGCCGCGTGCGCTGCGTCCTTGACCGCCCCCCGCGTCCACCGCAATCTTCACCCCCGCTACCGCCCTGCCTCCGAACAGACTGTAGGGGAACCGGCGCAGGCGCATCCGCATCCACCCATTTATACCTTTTCCAATAGATCCCTTTGACTCAGGTAGTGAAGAGTTGCATTCAAATATTATGACATTATATTAATGTTGCATTGTTGTAAACAATAAACAAACGTTTTTGGATGTGACTAATACTGGAGCAACACATTTTTAAATGTTATAGGACTACCTGTGGGTGCAGGTACCACTCCAATAGAGGCGACATTAAAAAAAATGAAAGTGAATTTGTTATTAAAATGTTGTCTCAAAACGAATCGTCATTGATCTGTCCAGCGGTTAGCAAAAGCTTAAAGAAATATATTGTAATTCAAAATAATAATTCAATCTTATTTATATATATAATGTGTCTCATTAACAATTAATAATTTAGTAAATTATATGATTACTAAAGTGACTAAGAGATACTTTAAACTTCCTTGAAATATTTGTATATATCATCTTTTAAGTAATTATATTCCAATTGTTTCAAATTATTGATTCGGTATCCTTAATAACCTTTCAAACGTTACTTTCTTATTATTATTTAATTATTATTTATAAATAAAATATTGTATTCATGATTGACCATTTCTTTTTATTTTGTCTTTACTTTAAACACATTTATTATTGTAAAAACATGTGAATATTTAAATTGTTGTATGTTTAGAGTCCATCAATATTTAAAGGCAGCTCTCTGCTCCATATCTCACTTCCAACAAGTAAAAGAGTAAGCCAAAGTTGGGTGAAGAAACATCCCCCCCCATAAAATGTCGACATGAAGATACGTTTTCAACGGTGAGTTAAGGAGCTGGTAGCCAAAACCTCTTGAGTTATAAATCAAAGATCTTTTTCCTTAAAAATTATAAAATTTTTGTCTATTTTATTAGCAGAATGCCATCGTCATGGCACCATTTACTATTTAACGGGCCATCTTCTGCAATTTTTAATAATTATTATTATTTTTGTAAAGTAATTAGTGATTAGTACAATTCACTCTTAAAATACTAGAAAACTTACAAAGGCGTTAAAGCTCTTTGAAATTACATTAAACAGACGGTTTTTTTAATTCTTATATCGTATCAATCAGAAAACGCCGCCTAAAAAAATAATTCCACAACTTAGTGGTTCCTGGAAAAATGTTCTTTGAGAAAGTTGACAAACTTGGACTTTATATTCTTGCGATTTTCTAGCTGGGGAATTACAAATTTAATGTTTTATTTCTTCTTAAATAGTTTTAAGTTCTTATCCTTAGTAAACAACGCTTCAACGCGGCAACAATATACCTGCTGAAGTAAATAACTAACCTGGTTTAATCTGGACAAAAAGCAAAGCATTATATCTGTTATCCAATCCAAAAACCTTATCAAGCGAGTTTTAAAAACACAAATATCGTATTACGATTTCCGAGAAAAAATTTTAAAACAAAAAATGTTTTTTTTTATTTTATTATTTGACCCGTGGCGCACCAGTAATATTTTTTGGTATATGACAAAAGTCTTCACTAGGAAAAACGGATATTCTAAGGAACTTTTAATGAAATGTGATACATATACTCGTAAATCAGATGCCATCGAGTAAGACTTGACTAGCATCCAAGACGTAAGCTTATTTTTTTTTAATATGTTGCCAGTACATGTTTAAAATAAATACATATTAATGTTTAAAATAAAAGTTCTCCCAGATCAAAGTAACTTAGTAAGATGGGGCAAAGCCACCAAAAAATCTTGCAACATCTGTGGGGAGGCAGTAGGAAACGCGAAACACTTGCTAGTAGAGTGTAGGGTGCTTTTAAATAGAGGTAAATACTCGCGTCGCCACGATAAAGTATTAGAAATCATACGGGAAGCGGTTAGTCTTTCTGTAGCAAGAGCGCAGAGGGGTATAACGACCACCAAAAAATCAGTAGAGATCGTAAAGGCAGGTTTGTCCAAAAAATGTAAATTAAAACCTTATTCCATCTTGGACGCGTCTCCTGATTGGACTCTTATGATGGACACGTATGAAAGGCAATACAAAATCCCCGGTGATGTTTGTGTTTCGTCATCTAGGCCGGACTTATTCCTGTACTCAAAACAACTAAGGCGCGTTATACTTGTGGAGATTACTGTACCCTGGGAAACAAACATACCCAAAGATCATACATTTAAGCTTAACAAGTATTACGAACTATGTAACGAACTGATCAGGAATAAATTTATAGTTAATTTGTACGCTGTAGAAGTAGGAGCGAGAGGTATAACAGCAAAATCTCTCTACAATTTATTTAAGGATCTCGGCCTTTCTAGAACGATCATCAGTTTATTTCTGGAACGTATTTCAAAGGCGGCTTTAGTAGGTTCTTACGATATTTGGTTAGGTAGGGAGAGGAGCGTGAACAGTGAAGGTGAGCGTGTATGCGCATAGTAAAAGGGCCCCTTAAACCTACACCTGGGTCGCAAGTCCCAGACATTGTTTCCGCTCCTCTTCTTGCAACGCGATGGGCCCGGCACCCGCACGGTGAATCCATGGAATGCTGAGAAGCTTCGTCTCTGGTATTGCTATAGGCATATATTAGAACATGAGTGTGGAGAAGGTACTAAGTAGCAGTGCCTCCCACTCGAACCCGAGCATTCCCGTTCATTTTGTAGCAATCAGCAAAGCGCCAGAGTTTGTTGCAAGCTTTGTTTTGTGGCTGTGAATGTATTAATATTTTTTTTTTGTTTTTGTCAGGAGAATCCTTCAAGTTGCTTGTGTATCGCAGGTCGAAAGTCTGTAAATAAAAAACAAAAATTTCATTTTACAAATGTAGGTTAAAATTTAATTTTGATTTATAGCTTTTTTACCTTTCAATTTCAAATAAACTTTAAAATCTTTTTGAATGTGTTCATTTTATTTTGTATTAATTTTGATACTTCCTGTTATTGAATTAATGATTTGCAAAATTTCATTAATACACGTCTATTTGAGGTTAAACAAAAATGATCATAACAGACATTTATTAACTATAAAATCTTTCCAACATCTAATGTTTATGTAATCTGTCTCTGTGTATATTTTTCTTTGCTAAAACATACATTATTCAAATCAGATACAAATTACAATTTTATTTTTATTATTTTTAGATATATTTAAATGTAAAAAATATCTCATGGATATACGAAAAACTAAATTTTATTTTCGTTACTAGTTTGAGTTTTGAATATCGGACAAAGTTCTAAGCATAAAATATAGTAGATATATAAATTTCACCTGACTCTACCCACTTCTTGAGTTATTTGCGGAGTGCAATAGAATAATAATACTGCAAATATAAATTAAAGGTTATACCGTATTTTTACATAATTTTATGAAAACAAAGGGTCGATGACAAAATGGCGGACAAAGGTATTAATGGCAATACAAATAGAAAGTAGCGGCGTGGAGAGGACGTTCAGACCAATAGCAAATGTCACCGTAGTTTATTTAAATTATTAAATCTATATACTGTATAACGTTCAAATCACGTCGTTGAAATATTAAGTAAATAATGAAACTATATTAATTATAGATAGATAGATAGATATATATATAAATGCTGGTATTGTAATTGTCTATTCTGATAAAAGAAAAAAGTACTCAAGACATGGTTGAGATAACTTTCAAGTTATGAATAGTTTTAAGATGCACACTTTGAAATGGCTGCAGCCGATGGTTTTATTCTTGTTACGAGGCAGACAACCGGTTCTTTGAGTCGCAACCACCAACTTGATGTCAGATTCTATAATAAACCAACGAGTCTTCTGCCATAACGTTTTATGTTTAAGATATTTCAGAATATATTTAATGTCGATAATAATTTTTTTTAGAATTGGAAATCAATGTTATTTATATATTCTTTGTCTATTATTAAGGTTGTACAGTAAAATATTTAAACAAATTAAAATAAATAGCCTTAGTTTTGACCTCTGCTTCATGGTTTTCTAATAATACAATGTTTACAAATAATTTTAAATAATTTTGCACGATGTTTTGTGTAAATCTATGCGCGTGCGCGGATGTTCCGGAAGAGTGGTGCGATGGTCAGCGAGGGGGGGCGACCCACTTCCAAGAAAACAGCTAATAGCGGCATCTGGCAACACAGTACAGTTAACATTTATCATGTAGGTAACACATAGGCAATACATTATTAACTTGACTGTTTTCGTATTTATATATATTAAGTATATAATTATTTCAAGACACAAAATACATACATATCCTGCAATATCCCTTTATTTATTACTATTCTAAATGCCAGATTTGTACTAATATTAACAGGCAAGCGTAAATATCTATAAAAAATACATTTTATTTACAGCCGAAAATAGAGTTATTTATGAGTGAATCATATGGGTTATCTTATTATATTGCTTCCGTTCTAATCCAATTTAATGTTGTAGGTACTCGGTTAATTTCTCGGCAATCTCTGCTTGTTTGATAATAGGAATTCTTCTGAAGTACGTAGTATTATAAGACAAAATCGTTGATACGGTACCATTAATAATATATATTATTTGAATATGCAATAAATTATATTAACAAAATATATATATATATATTTTTAAACTTCATATTAATAAATAATGGCTACAAATGTTTTAAATAATCTTATATATTTTAAGGTACCTACAGTATTTCATTTCATTATATTTAATCTGCGCTAAATGTGTTATTTTCTTTTCAGGATAAGTACACATCTCACCGATTAGAACGGAAGACGCTCTTATTCTAAAATAAACTCAAACGACCTGAATATCTTGTTTATCTGCCATCTAACTGCCTGCTACCGATATTATTAGCTCCGAAGGACGAAGGTTAGGAAGGACGGAAATAAGGTTTTGTGGGGGAAAATATATTATAACTAGCTCTTAAACGCGGCTTCACCTCTCATATATTAAGCATGAGTTACGACCTTGCGAAATCTAACAGTAAATGTAATATTTCAGTCGATTTACATAATACTGTAATGTACTTAATACCTTAATTAATAAATATATAATTAATATATAATACCTTAATTAAATAATTTACTTAAACCTTCCACTAGACTTGCACTTTTAGTAAAAATCGTACAAAAATCCGTTCAGTAGTATCTATAAAAACTATTAATATCTATTCCACCAATGAAATATTCTATTATTTTATTTAAATTATTATTATACATATAATCAAAATAGATAATGGCCACTGGCATCGTGAACCAGCCCTTACAAAGAAATAATATTGTTACTCCGTTAGCACAAACACAGCCTTTTAATTTACACCTTTTCAAGAAGGCCACAACCAGACACACAAAATATGCAGTATGCATATATACACAAAAGAGATCGTGCACTATTTATTACATTAATATATCTAAGAAAGGGTTTTTTTTCAGGCTGGATTAGATAGAGTAGATAAAAATGTATGTGTAGATTGATTATAAGATGCTCTAAAGATCATCACCCGAGCTCCACGCTGACCTACTAATCTATTAATATATCGCCACGCCCGCTACCGGAGTTCATTAACTCAAGATTTGGGTATGTCATCTCACACAGACACGTGTAAAAGATAACGTGTCTGTGATTGATGATTAAAAATATAATAAACACCTTCAAGACATATTACCCACTTTATTATTTTCAGTTTGATGATTTGTTAAATTAATTATATATCATATTAATTTAAAAGTCTATGTATATTGAATGGTTAATTCACAAAATTTATTAAAATAATCGTGTATATTGTGTCATATTAAATATATCTCTGCTCGAGGTTACCGCGTCCATATCACAAATAGATTATAACGGAAACCCATCCGTTGTTGTAGTATATCAATTTACATTTATATAAATTATCAAGTGTAAATAGACTAGAGAAAACTTGACATTTAAAGACCAAAAACAAATTGAATTATTGAGATGAGCGTAAGCGAAGCTCTTAACCGTTTGAGAGGACTTTTTTTGTGTTTAGTTGTCTCCAGAATGCGACGAGATAATTAGCTAAAAATTTTCTCATGTTGGCGGATCCTAGTAATAAGATACTTTATTGACTTCATCAGGTTAAATGCTATCTGTTTTTTTTGTGTCACATCATATAATATATGTGACAATTTTATAATCTTGTTTTTATCTTAATGATTTGGGATCAGCCAAAACTTATATTATTCATATCTTTTTTCACATAATAATAAATTATATAAGTGCGTATTATTATTATCTTACTTTTCAACGTTCCCCCAGAGGTTTTCAAAGAACTGGGTCTCTTGTTCAAGTTCAATTTGTTCCTATTATTTTTCTACGGTAGTATACCGTCACCTTCACGTCTATAATGTTGTCCTTCCTTCTTTCTTCTGATTTTCTTCCAATCTTTCTTCTGGCGCTACTCCGTCACATCTTTCGCGTTTGTTTCTTATCCTACACCTGTTTTGTTTATATAGTATGTTACCTTATTAAAATCTGTTAATTGTGTTATTTTTTTGGTTCTTACCTTGTCTGATAAATACAGCTTCAAATATATATCTTAAAATATTAATGATTTTAGTAATGCCTTTGTTCGCTTCTTTTCCTTTATTTGCTATTGCAAGCAATCTTCCATTATCGTAAATTATTATTATTACCTTATTTCCATAAATGACATCAAAGCCGCTTTGTTTACATTTTTTATTAATTTTCATTATTTACCTTACTTTTTTCTTAGCAGGAAGTAACAAAGCTAGTTAAAAGATTATCCAAACTTGATTAAGACAATATATTAAATGTACTTCTGATATTCGAGTCTCAGCCCAGCTGTCAACTTTATCTATTGATAAATAGTCTCTATATGTTATACGGGCTGAATCGATACCTGATCCATTTTACTTAATAATAACAAAAGGTACATAATACTTCTTGAACACATTATCAAGAGATGAGTATCGTGATTCTGCAATCTTCGTCTTCGTGCTCTGTGAGATACACTTAAAATTCCTCCAGTCTCGAACAATTAGCTCTTCCAAAACATTTAGTTTCATAGTCAGGTGGATCACGTTTTATTTCAGCCTTGAGTTAATTAAAATAAAAATGATATGTTATAACATTCACAATGATCTAAATTAAAGTTATATATTATTTAGAACCCAAACTAATAAAATTTCATATAATAAAATTTCACGACATATCTTATACCTTATACTTTCCTTTTTTTAGATTTGAATCTAAAATTTAAAGTATATTATTAAATCAATCTTATACAAAGTATACTTTACTTTTAATTATATATTTCAAGCAATTGAGAACTATTGAATGATATTGTTATACCATTCAATAGTTTTTAGTTGACGGAATGTGTGGTCTTAGGTTGTTGACTCATTTGAGTTGATAACTGATAACTCAGCAGGGTTGATATTATAATGTATACATCAACTATTGTTAAATTTCATTTAAGAAGAACAACTTTTTCTGTACTGCTCTTTTCTTCTTCGTGTAAATGCCTACTTGAATAATTATATTTTGAATTTTAATCTGAAAACAATTTTGTTTATTAAAAACATTCGAAATAAATTTCGTCCTGACAAAACAATATTGAGCGTAATGGTAAAAGTTTGAAGGGATTAGAGAAACTTTTATATTTATAGGACAATTATAAGGATACTTCCTATTTCTCTACAAACTGTCTTAAGTATTGCATAAAAACGTCTCAAATATAAACTTCTATTGGTTGATTTACACGTTCTTATTCACTGAGATTTTAGGTCCGATAATGGAAGATATGAAGCCATTTTTATATAATAATATTAACAATTCTATAAAGACACTACTTTAATATAACAGAACTTTTCGCTTCATTGCCATGTCAGTAATTATCACTTATTTTCACTGTTTCTTGTGCTTCAAGCTCCTGTTGTACCCCTTTACGAAATTGTCACGATTCTATGTTTCTACACGATTTTCAAACAGAATAACAAGTTTTTAAAAGTTTTCGTCGCTAATATAAATAGAACTTAACAATTTTATTTATTTCTTTTGCGTCATATCTTTCTTTACGCGCTTAGTTGTGGAATATTAAACTTTATAAATACATAGTTTTTTTTTTTCAATTTATTATAATGCTTTTTTATGTAATGTACCATCAAGGAGTATAAGAAATAAAATAGATATGGAAGTTAGAAGTTATTAATACAACTTGGATAAATGTACTCCTGTACTCATGTTTCATAGTCACACTTTTGTTACCTAAAAAAATCCTTAATAGGAAAAACATTTCTTAGATATCATTGACACATACTTTCTAATAAATAATACGTCAATTTGATAGTAATTTCCAGAAAGCGTTTAACATTCATAAATTTACAAAAACTTATTGTGATGGTTGGTTAAAAACCGCAAAGGAAAAATGCTTCAAAATGGCCATTTTGAAGCATTTTTCCTTTATATTAAAATTGTGTTTAGTGCTTACCTTATAAGTAGGTCAGAATTTTAAAATAATTAAAGTAATATTTTAAATGTAACGCAAAAGTTAAAATAATATCCAGGTTCAAAATAATGAGAAATATATAACATACTGTGTGTGTATAACATACTGTGTGTAATATTTAGGAATGCAATGCATATAAGTAATTAATAATAATGAATATATTATTTAAACAACAAGTAACAAAAATAATTAATATTAATGCTACTCTAATGACGGTTAAGGAAACATAATTTGACCTCATATTCCGTTTAAATAATAATTTGTATTTAATACAGTGAAAAAACAAAAAAAAACGAACATCCCCCACAATGTAGAATTGTTAGTATCACTTCAGCAACATGTGTCAGACATGTGGCTTGGTGTCTGGTGTCGCGATCTGTTTGTGGTGTAAGGTCGAACAGTTCATTGAAACTCTATCCCGAGAAATATATATAATGATGTTTGTTTGTTTTCTTTGAATTATATAAAACATAATTAACTTAATTATACAACATTAACAAATACATTGTGGGCGCATTTTAATGCCTTAATTGCAGTCGCTGATCACACTTAAAATAAAAGTTAATTAAAACACAGGCAGCTCAAAGACGACTACAAATTATATTTTAAAAGGTAACTTTTTATATAAATTTAATATTATATTGCTTTAAACATTACATATATTGCAATATAAATTTATTATAGCAGATGATCTCAGCACTTTAAAAAGCAATAAGGCCAATTCGCAGCACGGATTAATTTGCATGTTGTAAAGTTACGTAAATTATTTTATATTTATTTACATAACAATGACAGAGCATGTAAATTAGTTAATTGAAGCGACCTCTGGCTACACGATTAATTTACAGAACTTTTGAATAATAATAAATATGACGTTAGCGTCATTTTCCCTTTAGAACTTTTGAGGTTTATGTTTGCCCAATCATTATTGCGTAATGTTTACTTGGTAAAGGTCGTTCTTAAACATCAATATAATACCTCAAGTGACTGAATTATGTAAATTTAGCTACACAACGATAATTAATAAACATTTTCTGTAATGTGTGTTCATAAGTTTTAGGATGCTAAAATTAAACTCAAAAGAAATATAAGACTACTAAAGAATAAGTCTTTTCTTAGTTTAAATTTCATTGTTTTTTTGTTCGGCTCCTTGGTTTCATTATTTGTCTCAGAAATCAATTATTATGAATCGATGTCGACATGTTGCGGAGAGATTTGTCGTCTCATCAGTGTCGGTTGCCCCCAGCCGTGACCTGACGATCTGCTTTTAAGATTTTTTAAAACATTTTTTCTATAAATATAAATATAGCGTTCTAGAAAATTCAATCTAAGTAAAATTCTCTTCGCGTAGATAAATTGTAAATGTTAACGTGTAAAATAATAAAACACTTCAATTTCTCACTTAACAAATAAAACAATAAAGCATACAGAAGCCAATGATATATTAAGATCGATTATATTTCAATTTATTGCCATAAATTTACATGCACCATAACAAAATTTCAAATTTCAAGAAATTTGTTTTGCGCATTTTTCTGTAACGAAATGGCGAATTGGCGGACAGTGCAGTATTGGCTAGTGTGCACCACAATCATGGTCATAATAAACATTGCAAATATGTAAGCCGACTACCTCCTCCTTTGTATTCCTCCCTTCCTCTTTGCGTGTCCATTTTTCTAGTGATGCTAGAAAAAGGAATAGTATATGAATCCTATCGTTAAGCGGTGACAATGAATTTGCAAGTTTATATATTTGAAGATTTCCAAGCACGATGATGCTTTTTACCACCGTTTGGAAACTCTACACGAGAGAGTAGATATAAAGACCAGTAAAGCATTCAGTAAAGAAGGGAGAGCTTAGGCTTCAAGTTCTCCTAATTACAGAATGAAACTTATTATTATAGTTACTCCACGTTGATCTTCTGTCGGTCAATCTTCAATGAACCAGCCTGCATGAAAATTCTAATCAAATGACTATACCTCCATAAAAAGCCTTAAAATTAATTAAAATTTAACCCGACACCAGAGCATACGGCATTGAATAATGTATTATCTTCATTACAAAATACCGCAACAACAACTAACTAAGGTAACATTACATTAATATGAAATATTGAATATATCTTCACATTCAGTAAATTATAGATGGTTCTGATGGGTTTTGTGATGACCACAATAGAAATAACGTCGAAAAGTTACAATGGATTGGATATTCTAACAGTTATCTTGTCCGTTAAGAGCTGGCATCCCGCCACGCTGTAACGGCACTGTATTTTGCATTAACCAAACAAGATAGTCGAGGTCATGTTGCATTCTTCAATCATGTTCTAAGATTCCTCCAGAAATCTCTTTGAAAGTAAGATAATCGGAAATATTTATGCTAAGTAGCACTTTAGAAATTCCAATACCAAACCATTCCCAACCAAAACCACTTAAAGGATAAGTCCGTCCCTTGTTTTCTTTTCTATGATTTGATGTTCAGTTTTGTTGCAATTTCATTCAAGTTTAAAAATAATAATTAATGAAATCTAGTGAACATTCTCATTCGATATTAATTATTTTCTCCAGATTAATTAAAAGTTTCTTTACAGTCTTAATTAAGTTTATCTCTTTTTAGCTTGAATATGAGCAATAAATACTAACAATGGTTTCGTTATTGTGTTGCGACACAGCTATCGGAATATAATGCTACTGGGTCGCATCCTTGGCGACGTCTCTTCAATCTTTATGTTTTCCTAATTGCCTTGTTTGTTTAATTGTCTACTTACCGAGTGTTTGGAATGTTTAAATGTCAGGTTCATTACACTGATGCATTGGTTGTCTCTGACCCGTTTATGAAATAGTCAAATTATCATAAGTTTCACAAAAGACATGTATGTACTAGATGTAGATGAACGGTTTAAAACGATCCATAAATTTAAAGTCAATAAAATAAATGACCTAGTTTTGCAAATATGTTTTTATTGTGAACATAATGTACGTTGCTATGTCGCTTTCGTGAAGACTCTTCCTCTCCCAGTGACAGTGATATTGTAAAGTTTTTGCCCGAACCATCGATTTCACACATTGTTCTTCATGTCAGTCCCTCACTGTGTCAATTACATCATGTCATATCGTCAAAACAAAGTATTCACTTAGACATAATTTGAGTATTCGTGTGATTTCCATTGATTTAATAGCCTTCGAGACTAAACAAAGTTGTCAAAATTATGCAATGACAAAAATATTCGATATATACTTCTAAAGTGTGGATGAATCGCTTTGATTACATCACATTTTGCGGAACTGAACTGAAATAATAAATGTATATAATTTATAGTAAGTGGTTATTGCTCTAATTTTAACATTCACTTCAACGAACATAACGCAATAGTTAATAAATAGTAATAGTCTTCAAATTAGTTTTATGCTCCTGACCTAAATTGAATCTCTGAGACATTGCATCTAGTAGGATGTGTTCGATGTAATTTATATATAATAAATGATGGTCCCTCGTTTAACTGATAAAGTATTACAATTGATAGATAGATAAATAGATAGAATGTCGTTCTTAATGTGGCTTTTAAAACGTTTGATATCATACCAGGCTTAATAATAATAACAACATTTCATAGTATTACCTAGTGAAAATGTTACTTCTTTATTATATAGTAATAATTTAAAAAAATGTATGTCATAATATTGTACTTTATTGCAACTATTGTAAGTTTTATTTAAATTGCACTGTTTATAGACAAATGTATTTAATTAATTTCATTTAATACTACATGGAACTGGGAGGCAGTAGGTAATACGTTACATTAAGGACCACATTTTTTTTTCAAATTGCTTTGCCGAAATAATTTTATTTGATCGTTAAAAAATCGATTACTTACTTGTGGAGATAAACTTAATAATGTCAGTGGTAGTAAAATGACGATCGTGGCTATTAAAGGAAACTAAAACAAATTAATGTTATTGACATTGTGAAAAGAAAGTTTATTTGTTTTACTATATTTTACAAATAATGTTCTTAATTAAAAATACTAAAAAATTTGTAATATCATTTACAATATAATTTATCATTTACAATATCATTTATCATTTACAATATCATCATCAAACATTCTAAATGCAAACCAACGTTGCTCTTTTTACATTGCTTACGTACTGTACCCTTACAATACGAAACTTTTCTTTGTTTTCCTTCATTGGTTCTTTCTAAAACGTGCCCTATTGGGTCGAATCGGATCTCCGGTATAACTCTAGAAGACCTTATTACAGGAGGCCTCCCTGACATTTCTGGATTGGAAGTCGAATCCTGTTGTAAATATTCCCTAGCAATCCTTCTTCGAATTGGTCTACACCTCCCATATATTTAGTATATTTTGTTATAGTAATTTTTACCATCATACAAATTCATATGAAAACAATATCCAGCGAGTGAAGAGTAAAATGCCCACTGCTTGAATCCAAACCTGATGGGTTTTCCTTTTATGAACTGCTTGAGAAAATGATGCCCATAGTAACGCACCATTTTTTCGTCTATAGAAGGTTCCTGGAGAATATCCCAAATTTCTTAAAATTCAAATTCATTTTATCCAGTAGAGGACGAATTTTAAAAATTTTGTCTCGTTTCTCCATGGATGATAACAGAGAATTATCGTTAAAATGTAGATTTTGTTTTATCGCCATAAACCTGTTTCTCGTATTATTTCTTACACATTGAACATTGATATCTTCCTCTTCACACCAATATAATTTTTCTTGTGGCAATGAATGATATCCTGATAGCAATAATATGCCAATCATTTTTTTTAGACAGTTTGGAGTCAAATTAAATTCATGACGATTTTCTTGCGGGGCATGTAACCTACTTTGAGTTACAATAAATTCCAAAATATCTATACTTACAAGCTCTACAAAAACTTGATCAGACGATTTATCTTTTATTTTTTTTTGTGTACTTTTAGAGACATCATCTACATGATTTGATTTGAAAGACTCTTGTGTAAAATCTGCATCGACTTTCTTCCAATCCGATTGTAGATATTTAGTCATTTTTCTCTTAGATTTGGGTAAATGAATTTCAAACTGGCCGGGAACATCTTTCGTCGTTGTGAAAGCCTATCGACGTTATCTGGTGACAGTTCGACTATATCTATCTGTTACTCTTCCAAGTCGGACCAAAATTCTTCATCCTCTATTATATTCTCTATTTCTTTCAAGCTCAAAAACCTTTTAAATGCCATTTTGAGTATCGTAAAATATTAATTACAAACGTATAGTTATGATAAATAACTTTAATTTATAAAATATTTGAACTTACCCATTATAATTATATCCTCCCCAGATCGTCAATTCACTATCATATGTTTTTCTTTATAAATCTAACTAATAACTAATGTAAATAGTGCATCAAATATTATGCATTAGGTAACAGAAAGAATATTATAATACGTTACACACAAAAATATCGAACAAAGTGATGTTCACTGCACAGGAACGATATCTAAACTGAACCAAACATAAAAACTTTAAAAATCAATACATGCATTTAGTTATATTGGTACATCACCTTGCATACAAGCTCGACTCTTAAAATCATTTTTTGTGTACGCAACACATACCAATGCAATGATTGTGCTAGGAAAATTCATTCCTAGAAATATATTGCAATAAATAAAAAATATAAACCGTAAAGTTGTCATTTGACAACCATTGTCACTAATGGGTTGGACAAATACAATATTTTTGACAGTTTTATTTATCAGTAAAAATTATTGATGAAAAATGTAAAGTATTCTTTGCTTAATATAGAAAAAGTATATTTTTTATGGTTCTCCTCATGTCCTTTTTAAGTATTATTGAAAAAAAAACAGTTATAAACAATATCTCGTCCGTTCAAGGATTGTAAGCTACAAAAATCCTTGATATTGTTTTCCTGAAGCTAGTTCCTTCCTTCTATTATTGTACAAAATTTTAATTAGAGTATTTATTTAATTGTGTACTTTTCCTTCTCGTATTTAAATAATGATTAATTAAAATTTCAGTGTTCATTCATTCCGATAGTTAAACAGAGGAAAAAACATAATTAAAAGTATTTGGAGTCGCATATTTTATCATCCACTTTATTTTAGCTATATGAGTTTGGTCAAATTTGTGTAACATTTTGCAAGGTATTTAAAAAGTTTTGAGGGTTGGCCTAACGTCAAAAATCCTTGGGAATATACGCTGGTGGCATTTCCACCAACATTTGGATAAGTGGTGCAGCACGGTAGCTACGTTTACCTTCATCTGTTAACGGCTCTCAAGCACTCTCAGGAAAAATTGGGTTGACCTTTTCTGAGATACAACTGCACGATACAAAATTTTAAGTAACTTTTTGTTTAATATATATTCTGTATATTTTTTTATGTTCATCATTAACTTACATAATACGATACGCCACGTGAAATCAATTCCAGATTGTAATTGAATCCCAGATCGAAACAAACACAGCCATATAATCAATTTACATATATAAATCTGCCTGCTTATGCACAAGTATTAAGCATAATTTTAAATAATATACTGTAAGTAATTTTCTGAAGGTACTTCTGTACCTTCAGAAAATTACTTACAGTATAATTAAAAAATTAAGTACTTAATTCTCTGGTTTATATTAATAGCATTACTGATAATAATGCACAGTTATTTACTGATTGTATCCAATTGTATCATTAAGCACAATCTTCCTATTAAAGTATTTATTATGTATTACGATCGCGATCTGCGTGCGAGCCTGATGCGTGACGGTCACGACGAGGTCACGGGCACATCCGTGAATACTTTGTTCCTAACTAACAAAAAACTGTTAAATAGTAAAACAAAGTAAAACATGTTTGAATATTAACAAACTATATCTCATCTAGGTAATCAAATTCTTTGGGGAGCATCGCTGGGAACCTCCTCGTTTGCTCGTCCGTTATCAATGTTACTCGAACTAGTCTGATGGAATTAGGCCAGTCTGCGGCAACAGGCTTGGGCTCATTCCTTCGGCCTCAGCCGTTGAAAAGTCGGTCTGGGTAATTGAGTCTGGGTGAGAGAGCATAGGCGGCTCTCTTTTCCGGGGGATAGCCGCGGGTTCGCTCCGGGTACTTCTCTGATCGCAGAAAGGACCTTGGAGTGGCCTCGTGGTCCCCTCCCTGAGGATTGTTAATCTCGGCTTGGTGGGTTACCGACTAATGCCTCTTTCTGGGTTGCGGACTTGGTCCGGCTAGGAGAGGGCTGAGTTGTACAGTCTTTCTAAAACGTCGATTTTGATTCAATCTTATTCCTTATACACAACTTTACGTGTAAGATTCGACATTTCGAATAGCGAAGATTATAAAATTCAGTTTCACAACACAACACAGTAAACTAAGCTCATAGTAATTACTAGCATACAAAAGATTTCCTTCAAAGAACACTAAAACATGAAAACATTATTTCTTTACTGACAACAGAATTGTTTTCTGCAAAGGTTCTTTGATGGGCTGTCGGTCTTGTTGTAAGCGGCCCTGATTACTAAATTATAAATTTTTGAGGTAAGGCTTTTTGGGATTTTGTGACCATTATATTTATAAAACCATTCAAGGAATATTTTCTAGTGCAAAAGTGTTTCCTTCCCTTTGTAGCCCGAAACATAATTTTAATGTCACTAAAAGCATAGTTTTAGATGTAAATGTAAACGATATTACTTCTTATTATCACATGAAGGTAATAATACAGTGAGGTCGTATGGTGGTGTCACCTTACTCTTCAGGAAACCGTTTGTCAGAGTGTTGAATGTCAGCTGAAACATAAATACAGTGTTAGTATCCAGCCGCAGTCGAGTGCATCAACATAGCGATTTATATATTCAATAGCTAAAGCAGCAGACAATACCAGCGCTGTATTACCCTTTTATAACGAGTTATAAATGTCCGCTTTTATCACAGAAAATTGTTATTTATTCGGGATAAAAGTATCCTAAGTCCTTTTCCAGATATATCTGGTTCACAAATATTCCAAAACATTTTCTGTGGTGAACAAAAAAAATCAAAATATAAAATTCTTTAGTAAAAGTAAAACTGGTAGGATCTAATTAATAGATACATTATTATTTATTTAAGTGTGGTCATGTAATACGAACTGAAGAAAGTTGTAACGATAAGGCTTATGATGATTAAAGCTGAAGACCGACCGAAAAAGATACGAATGGAATGTGCTAAAAAATTTGATAGAAAAGTGTGGTACATATTGACATATTGTGCTGACCTAATAATTGGAGGACTTAGAAATAGAACTCTCCAAGTACTATTTCTAAACTCCTGAACGGGAGTGCAATGATCCGATATCCGCTCCCAGCCCGCACAATGCTATCAATCTACCTACTTACAGTAAAAATTAGATCGACATTCATATATTATTATATTATAATGTACGAACAAACACAATGACTGATTGTTATACTACTATTATCATATCAAGACTAACGATACAGCTGGCTATGTATACCTGGTTGTTCTGATTAAATTAGTTGAAATATATAATTTTTGCAGAGAATACTAAAAAAATGTGTTGTTACAACCAACATTACATTTTATAAATAGTTTCTGTACATTCAATTCTTCCTGTATAAGTATATATATTAATAAGTAAAGCCAAACAATTCAGAGGTTTTTGTATTTCTATTTCTATTTGTCAGCTTATTGTTTATTTGTTTTTGTTAACTATGCAGATACAGATGTAAAACCATCAATACAATTCAATAATCTGTACGTACAAGACAGTCGGTACTTTTATAAGAATTTAATCCTAATAAAAATACATAATTTAGAAACATTATTTTCTTTATCACACACGTAGGTAATTAAACTAATAACTTTTACATTTTTGTATTATTTTTATGTTATTTTTTATTTAACCTGTTCAACCATTTTTTGGATTATCATTTCTTCTCTTACATCCTTTTTTTTGAATATTATTTCAATATAATAAAGTTTTAATACTAAATCAATACTTAACAAAGTAACTTAATCAAATAAATTACAGAGGACAGTATCAACCAAAATCATAGTATTCTAAAAACCAGTAAGCCTCAAGTGCTAAAACAGTACGACCTTGTGGTCTCGGTTTAGTATTTGTCGCGCATCCCAGCGTGGCCTTATCAAAGCGATTACAAGTGACGGTGCGCGTGCGCAGCTGTGAGGTCTGTCGGCCACGTTAATTGCAAACAAGTTGGCTGATTATAAATAAATTAAGAAAATATCCTCTATTTCGTATTAAATATTGATTAATAAAATTGTTTAACTCACCGCTTTATATTGATGAATAGAATAAAAATATAATAACATTTTAGTGGGAATTCTTGAGAACTAAGTTTTTGTATTTAAACCTTCATATATATTTCAATATTGGCTTAATCACTTTATCAGAATTTGGCCTCGACCCGTTTGTTGTTTTATGTGTGGGCCTTATTCCCGGTACACATTTGTTGGTAAAGTTCATTGTGTACGCAAACTTTAACAACCCTTTATGACGAAGATCTCCTTGAGATATGCACCACCCCCCCTCTCTGCATTCAACCGTTTATTCGTCCGCTCGTTTGAGGTAAATAAGGAAGTCTAATAACTAAAAACTTTTTTGTTTTTTCCCTTGGTTTCAACGACGCCACACATTTACCCCAAGTAATCAAAATAAGATATTTTACAACTAAACAGGTTTGTAATCATACTCGTAGGTATATGACATATCGTCGTACGAACTTATTCTCGTTTTACCCATTTTTATTCAAATTAAAAATGTATATCAAGATTTTTCAGAGTTCAGTCACTTGTTATCATCAGAATACTGTTTTGTACTTTCGTTATCAATTCTCGGACAGTCCATTACTCATCCATCCTTTTTTTTTGTTGTATGAACAGGCCATACCAATTTTTTATTTTTTTTTGTGGTTTATGTTTTGTGCCAAATAATAATTATAGCTATTTATTTGCCTTGCCCGAATAAAAAGTATGTTTTGTGATCACCTAAGAAATAAATTTCAAATTCACAAAATTTCATCTAAATCCGTTCATTACGTTGATGAGCGATAGTACAAATAAACTGAAAAAAATGTTATTGTTTTAGAGTTCTATGTCATATACTCAACATATATAATAAAGTTCGACAAGATATCTTATATATATATATATATATATATATATATATATATAGTGGATCGAAATGTGTGGAACTTAAGTGGTTGACTCATTTGCAAGATTGATATAATGTACATCTAAGATTGTAGATTTTTTCTTAAAAAGAGCAACTGTTGATTTTCTAGCCAGTTCTTCTCAGCAGATCAGCATTCCAATTGACGATTCAGAAGTGCGAATAAATGCCTACTTAAAAATAAAATTATAACATCTTTCTTTTATTAGACTTTTCATTTATAAATTACTCTATTCTCCAGGGTTAAGACAATAAATGCCTTTACCCGGAACCCCGAACGGATTAATCATTCGTAAATTTTTGTAAAAAATTGTCAATTATCATTATAATTAAGAGTCGTCGACAACTTCATACAAGAATTTATAATATTCTGCCTATTTTAATTTATAAAAATGCTTATAGAGGTACATTTACATTTATATTTTTATGCTTAACGATGAATCACTGAATAGCATAAAAAGACATACCTCGTAAATATTACTCTAGTTTACATTCCTTGAATAATAATTATATTTATGAATATTATTTCTTTATACTATAATATATTAGCAGTGTACTAGCTGTAGCCAGCGTCTTCTGCAACTTCATAAAATATTTTACATCAATTAAAATTTTATTGAAACTCATACATAGAACTTAGAAATTAATTAAACCCTTAATGGAAAAACAATAACAACATTAAAAAATTTAAGGCAAGTAATCCAAATAAAAACTATCAAATCTTTTGAGTTGGACCAAACAATAGATATATACAAAATTTTATTTAAATCGATTTATTGGTTTCAAAGATTAGAGCAAACGAACATGGTGACACGGGATTCTTATAAATACTTATAAACATTAAGAATATTTAATAAAAAAATTTTACACTACTAGAACTCGTTTAAATAATCTCCTAACAATATTTCTTGCACGTCGAAGGTTGCCTGGCATAGAAGGAATTAGCAATAAGCTATCCTTGTAGATTAGATTACCGATTTTTTTTAAATACAAATACATATGGTATATGTTAAATAGGTAATACTAAGAAACTGTTTTTCACAAAAAATATCGACAAAACGATATATTTTTTTGTATTTAAATTATTATTATTCATTATTATAATTGGCTGTAAAAAGTACTCGAGTTAGTAAAATCGGTATTTGCCGGAATAGCGCTCATGACTCATGAGCGTAGAGCTAAGCGGAACCGCAGCGTGAACTGTTCACCGTTGCGTTCACAAAAATCCGATTTAATTAACGATAATACAGCCGGTTAAATTAATATAATAGTATTTCACGATACTATTTACTAGTGTACGTAGTAAAGTTAAATTGAAGTGCTAGGCTCTACCGCCTGTGCTTCTTCGACTGTGCCTTTACCATGGTACGTTGAAACAACCTTTATAAAGATGGCCATGAAGTTGTTATTGTAGTTGTTTCCGACGTCTGAGAATCCTACGCCAAAAACCCAGCTCTTCCTCTCCTAATCTTAGTTTCCTGGATCTCTCTCCATTTTTCAATTGGTAGCTACGAAATGACAACACTACATATCGCAATTGTAATGGCAGACAGCACCACTTGCCACATAAAAAACCATATAATTAAAACGAATATATTAGTACATTTATAATATCGTTACATAATAGTACCTTCAATGCTCATTATTTATAACATAATGTTACAAAGAGGATACGATAATGAAAGACAAAAGAGGTCAATACACTAAGTGTTTCCGTTGTGATATTTAATTAAACTTGTTCGTTCCCACGTCTGTTAGTTCAAAGTCCTGTGTATTAATTTGCATAGCAGAGGCAATGTATATTTCGCATTTAAATTTAAGGACGGGTCTCATGGGAAAAATGTATGGAGTATTTTCTAGAAGAGTATGATATACAGACAACACATGTTATTTTTTTTCAGTATATATTTAAGGGCGTTTATCAACTTTATTATTATAAGAGGATAAGGATTCTTAACATTATCAAAAGTATATGTACTTAACATGCATATCCTCTTGATAATGTAAAGTAATTGTGATAGAAGATATTTTACATTGGCCATTTTACTGGGTTTTTAAGGATAGAAACTGTCACTCCTCCTGTGACTTCCATAAACATTTTAGCAGATAATGTAAAACCATTTAAATTAAACATTAATTATTTTAAAATTTCATGGATGCAACACCAAATAACTGTCATGAAGAATATAAAATTTGGAGTTATTTTAAAAACATATGAATTCATTATTTTTTTTTTCAAAATTTACATAAAGTTCTAAAATTGAATTTTTCATGCATTGTATATACGAAATTAAACACAAAGTAGGTAATTGCCGTTTACTGTCATATTTTATCTATGAAATCCTTGAAACAAATTAAATAACCACAATGTCAGAAACTAAAACCAATTATAATATTTATTTTTAACATAAAACAATCAATTTAATAAAGTTACCAATATTTGTTTTGCACATTACTATGTAAGACAAATGTTGTCTCCCTTCTTTGCGTTGTACAATATACATATATGTTGTTATTATTTTTATCTCAATGCAATAGAATTGTCTCACTCTGTATAAGTCTTAACTCCTGTCGACTTAACATAACCATAAAGTTGCTTTCAAGAACATTATCAGCTGATTGTCATTTGTTACAATAACTGTCAAAAGAGGAAAAGTCATAATGTTTTGGAGGTTAATACTTATTAGTATTTTATAAAGTTTAGTAAATGTTTTGATAGCAAAAATAATAACTTTGTGCCGCTTATTTTTATACCTTATTGTTAAATAAAAAAACTGAATGATGGGAATGTTAACCTTCAGTGTCCTTAAAAACATTAAATTGCAACTATTACTTCCTAAACTCCATAAAACGTTAACTACTGCAGTTGGTTCACAAACACAAGTTATCACTGAAAGAATTACAGGTATGTTGTATGAATTTCAGGAACAAAAGTAGTCCTGTACATGTACAACCGAATCTCTCTAATAGAAATATCATTATGAAGTAGTCAAGTACTGAGACTACCAGATACTAAATATTGAGGAAGTGTTTGGGAAACATCGATAATATTAAACTGTCTCTCAGGTGACCCAAATTACATCGAATTCCTACCATCCTGGGTTCCAAACCAGGAGGAAGGGCTACGTGCAGAGGTGCTGCAACATATGCGGGTGGTACCAGGATTTGTGACAGAGGCGGAAGAGGCAGCCCTGCTGGCTGACGTGGAGCCTCAGCTGCGCCGTATGCGCTACGAGTATGACCACTGGGACAATGTAAGTTCTAGAGATTGAGCTTCAAAAACAATGCTTTTACAACAAACAAACAATTATTGCAACCGTAGTTATAGTATTGAAAAGTACATATACATACACTATACTAACATAAAAATTGCTTTTTTTTTACATTATCTAAATTAACTATCATAATAATAAAAACATTTATTTCCCAATTATTTTACATTTCATATTTCAAAGGTGTGTTCCTTCACATTAGTTTTAATTGTTCATTGGGTAACTCAAGTTCTACTATTTCAATGAATTTAGGTGTAAGCCACTTTCCCTATCTTTGGTTTTGTTAAAACATTTCTTTCCAGTCATGTTTCTACAAGCTTCTGTTATCTTTTATTGTCCAGTTGGATGATTTCATTTAGTTGATAAAGGCACGCATTTCCAATCCTCACAACACACTATGTGCTGTATTTGCATTTTAGGGGATTGATAATCAATCCTGTAACATTATTTTGCTTCCAATTTTAAGGTCTTTTTGAATTCTTATGGTATTTATTTGTGTTATGGTTTTATATTAATAAATAAACAATCTCACTCTTCATGTACCCTTTCTTATTTATTCCTTATCATAAATTTTGCTATCTAATATTTCAGGCGATTGAGGGCTACCGTGAGACGGAACGCGATTCGTGGAGTGATTCCGGCACGGCTGTGATATCTCGCGTTCGTCAAGTGTTCTCCCCCACTGCGGTATTGTTACCACGCGAGCACGTTCTGGACCTCGCCGCGGCAGGACACATCAAACCACATGTGGATGCTGTTAGAGTTAGTACCCCATTCAATGGGAATATTTATTTCAGTTAACCTTGGGAAAAAACATTAATACACTTGTGCTGCAGTTTTGCGGCGACACGATCGCGGGTTTGTGCCTTCTATCCAGTGCAATAATGAGACTGACACACTCGCGGCTACCGCACCTAGAAGTCGACGCCTACCTGGAGCGGCGTGCTCTGTATATCATGAGGTATGTATATGAAACTATTTAATACCTTTTTTTTTATTTTATCAAATTCACAACCTAAATTGGGCACGTTTTTCTTTAATTCTTTAATTTCGAAGTTCTACTAAGCATTTTTATGAGTTATGTAATGGACGGTCCTTAGCGGTGTGGCGCGCTACGATTTCTCTCATGCGGTGCTGGGCGGCGAGCACAGTGTGTGGCGCGGCACCCGCGTCCCTCGCGGACGACGCGTCGCCGTCATCTGCAGGGAGCGACCTGCACCTGCTGACTAGCTCCAGAACTATGACGTATACCATGTCCTTTGTCCAAAGTTCTTTGACTGTGACCATAGACTACAATGACTGTATAATATCAACAATAGCCTATTAAACATTTAATTTATTTTTATACTGTCACCAGTGATTTATATTGCCTGTTTAATATTTATTTGTAACCTCAAATGAGTTTTACTAGAATTATAATTTTAGGTATATATTTGTAGGAGACTAACGCCCTTAAGATAACTTTAATATGAAGGATGTTAATAGTTAACTTGCTATGATTTTTTGAAATAAATAATTATTTTGAATATAATTGTGCCATACCACCATACTGTACTGTAACTGTAGCTTTATATTTGAGATTTTTATCAATATGGACTATTCTACCCTATTCGGTCGTTCCAAGATGGTTGCAAAATATTAAATGTAATAAGAGCACAAAATAAACTTTCTTCACCTAATTTAATACAAATTGTTTATACTACCACACTCTCAAGTATCAAAAGGAAATATTGAAAAGTCTTAGTATTAACCTGTTTCAAATTATTGTTATTAGCTTTTTTTAAGTATTGATATGACAAGTATTTATTATTTAATTAAATTGAATTGTTAAATTAGTATAGTTAATAAGGTACAGTTGTACCATGTTTGTACAGATAATAAAATTTATAATACGTTGTCAATAAATTATTTCTTATTTAGCATTCAAAGGCCTTAAAGGAAGCATTTAATTTTTATTATTTACCTAAAATATATGAAATTTACGTCGCTATTTGGTCTTAATTCATAATCAAAATAGAATGGGGTCGGGTGTCAGTTTTCGTCGTACTCGTCGAGCGCCTCCAGCTCGAGGTACTCGACGTCTCCTTCAGCCGCTTCCGGAGACGCTCGCCACTCTTCCTCCTATGGGACAATTAATGAGTTTGTTTTAGAGGGTGGCTTGTATAATTAAATATATTAGTGACATACCTGTTGCGTTTCCCGGCGATGGACGCGCGCGTGGCGCTTCAACGCGGCCACCGAACCGAACCTGGAAACAACGGATGGAATTTTAATATTCAAATAAATCTATATATTATTTGATGAGAACACAATTACTGCAATTTGATATGTCACATTAAATATAAAGTGCAATCAATGCACACAGATAAATGTAGACCTTGTCTAAATTTTTTCTTATGTTTACGCACATAAAAAAAAATTAAAAAGTATGTAGCGCACACACACCAAAATAATAGTTATTGGACAATCGGTTGCTAGTTATCGCAAAATACCGTCATCATGTCCACTAAAAAGCATCTTCGGTGTCGGGAATATAAAATATTACAAATTATTTATGTAATTTTGTATTTAGAAATATTTCTTCACCTGTTTTTTTATGGATATTAATAATATTTGAAAAACAATTTATTAACTTATGTAAATTTTAATTGTATTTTTTTTTTAAGAAAACGAAATGAGATCACTAAAATGTTGAAGCTCGCACACGGACAAAAAGTCATTTTAAATATTAGATATTTATACCAACTAGTTCAGTAGAAGGGGCGCGTGATTTCAAATTGGACCAAAAATATTTTTATATAAATTTACATACACGTAAAAATTTAGAAATCATACTACTCTACAGTTCAGGTTTGCCATTTCTTTTATTGTCCAATAATAATAGGCAGGTTTCTGTATATATTAATTACATATGTATGAGTACGTACGTGCGTCCGCAGTGACAGGTCGTAGAGGGCGGGCGCTCGGACGTCGGCTCGGGCGCCGCCCCCGCGTGTTGCTTACGAATATGAGACAGAAGGTCGCCTCTGTTAGCGAAGCGTAGTATGCAGGCGTCGTAGCCGCACACGAAGCGTTCGGCGCGGCGGTGGGAGAGAGCGTGCGCCGCCAACGCGCCGCGACTTGCGCTGGGGGCGAAGCACTGCGAGCACAGGAACGGGGGCGAGCGGGCGTGAGTCGCAGCCACGTGCGCGCTCAGTGCGCTGCGGGAAGCGACTCGAGCACCGCACCCAGCCGCCGGGCAACGAGCCGCACACGACGCGCTCGCTTCGTGACGACGCAGCTCAGACGCGCTCTGCGAGAAAATTCAAAAATCAGAGTTAGTAGACCATCAGACTTCAAGTTGATATGTATCGAATGTTGTGTATGAAGTCAGACCTGGAAGGTGGCCTGGCACAGGCGGCAGATGCGAGCAGGTGCGTCGTGCTCGGCGGCATGATCGCGCAGGGCCTCCCGGCGTGCGAACTGCGCGCCGCACGTCCAGCACGAGTGTCGCGCACCGCCTGGGTGCGAGGCCGAGTGTGCACGATATGCAGCTGCATGCTGAAGAAACAAGTTCATTAAGCATTGCAAAGTACAACAATTTTAAGTCCACAGCCCAGTTTATCTAGATATAACAATTATAATCCACAAAACTATGATCCAATCATATTGTATAACTATTATAATAAATTATAAATATGTATAAAAATACCACCTAACTTTCTAATATCACCAAAATTCTAAAACACAAAATACGATGAAAATAACTAAAATAAATGTGTCAAGTCACATTACCATCCATTGTTTATCTTGTAACAGCAAAGATGGCTGACCTCAGTTTGTTAATGAGCAAGCTACAACTTTTTCTTTTTACATTACAACGTGTAAACTTCATGCATTTAGTTTTCTTAGCATTTATGACTTAAATTATATTAGAATTAATTCATTTAACTTACCTATTTAAGTTTTATTAAAGTTATTTGCTCACAATAGCTTGCTTTATTATTATATAATTATAATGGAATACTTTAACACGGACACACCGGCTTTGCATTTCATCGTCCACAGCCATAGGCGGGTGAGCTGAATATGCTTTAATATGCTTTAAATTTGACAATGAAATGCAGGCCAATGGCGGTACGCAACATCCGATAACAAAATTCTAGTGCGGGCCATCTTTGGTACACGCCGTCCGATAAGAAATTCTAGTAGGGGCCACCAGTGGTACATGCCATACTATGAGAAAATCTACTGTGAACCACCGGTGGTACGAGCCGGCGTGAACGTGTTAGACTCAGTAAAGTTATACAATTAGGAAATTGAAAAATAAATTCAAGCTATAATTAAAACATCTTTTGAATAGCCCAGTAGCAAGGCACAATAATAATTAAATGGCAATCTAAGTAAGATTATAGTGCAGTTAATAAATTAGGCTACTAATCTATTTTAACATTTACTTTACTATTTAGAAGTGTTACATAAAAGATTAAATACCTCAAAAGACATAGGACAGATTGTACATTGATAAACTGAATCCCCACAAGCATTTCTAGCTTTCTCCAGATCCTCGTCATCAGCTGCTGCGGCCGCAGCCAACGCGTCTCGCTCTACCATTATTATATCATCCTCGCTGTATGCCCCCCCTGAGTTCACTCCCGGGCCTCCCACAACAATGAAGACGTCTATTTTCTGTGTCAACTCATGTAGTCTTCTTCTTAAAGCTCGTATTTTCTCACTAAGTGGAGGAGCTGTTTTAGATCCTATAGCACAACTAAATTCGTATGCTTCAATTGCACGACGTATACAACTGACACATAGTCTACCTTCAGGTACGACCTGAAAAAGCAAGAAATCAAAAATGAAGTAAATTAACAATTTTATATTTTTTAATAATAAGCATTGTTTGATATACCTTGAAATTGTTTATTTGCAACAGCATAGTCCGTAGTGACACTTGCATTGGAGGAGCACCAGCGTCATGTTCCTCCGGGGTGAACAGATCGCCGCCGCCACCGCAGACAGAACATGTTTCTGCTTCTACCTCTACCTTCAATACAGCTGTCGTCATTTTATGTTACGGAAAATATCTAACAACGTATTTATTTTAATAATATAACATAATGCTAATAATATAATAAGAGTTAGATGTTGGCATCGGCAATAATCATTGACAGAGCCCGCCTGTCAAAATAGTTAACAAAATACTCAATACAGATTATAGAATGCAGATAATTCACAAAACGATTGAACAGATTATAATTTACACGCCGGTAATAGACACAGAGTGCTGAAGGTAGAGGTAGTCTATAATTAAAACATTTTGATGAAAATTATATAAATTAGAAAACTTTCAGTTTTAAGAAGTCGCATCATTTAATGTAATTGATAATATTTTCCGTAATACTTCATACCCAAGCAAATAATATTATTAATTCTAATATCAATACTAATAATACCTGACTTTGTTATATTTAAGCCGACTCAATAAGGCTATACTGCTAAAATAGCACTACACCCAATACTCAATTATGATTTTATATTAGATTTTCTAGTAATTACTTTTATTTTTTATGATAAACAAATATAGTTTTATAAAAAAGTTCTTAATGTAACAGTAATTTTATTTTTCATATATACCATAATATATATTCAATCAAGTCAATATTCGCATATTTTTTGATCACTTCATATAAGTATTCTGGTGGCTGAGGGTCTTCTGAAAAGTTTAAGATTGATACTAATATTAACACTTTCAATATCGACAATCTTAGTTACCATCTCATTCTTGGTTTAGATTTAGAATAACTTGAAACTCGGCAACGCTTATAGTTATTAAATAACTTAATAAAATGCGATACAATATTCATACAATAACTTTGAACATTAAAAAAAATATATATTTAAATTAAAACTTTTAAAAAGAATATTTTTTGTGTCCATAGTTTTATGTAGTCTGTTGCAGTGTGCGATATATGTTTGTCACTTGTCGTTTGTCAGTCATTTGACGTTTGACATCAGTTGTTCGACCGCCATTATTTGTTTGTATCAAACATAGGCGTCAATAATAATTGCAATTTTTATCTTTTTCCATCTCTGAATTTCCAGATATTATTGAAGTTTTATTGTAGAACTGTGATACTTTATCATTAACTATGTCTATCGGTGTTCCTATTAAAGTACTTCATGAAGCAGAAGGCCATGTAGTTACCTGCGAAACAAATACCGGTGAAGTTTATAGAGGAAAGCTGATAGAGGCAGAGGACAACATGAATTGTCAAATGACGCTGGTAACAGTCACTTATAGAGACGGACGAGTTGCTCAGTTAGAAAATGTATATATCAGAGGTTCCAAAATACGTTTCCTCATATTACCGGACATGTTAAAGAATGCCCCTATGTTTAAACGACAAGGGAATAAACCGACTGCTGGACGGGGCAAAAGTGCTATTCTACGAGCTCAAGGTTAGTTCAGTTTCGAAGTTTTATGGACAACAATCGAACTTTGTGATGTTTACAAACATCTCTGATGTGTTTGTGTATGTCTGTCTAGTTGTTTTAATTTACCAATGTTCCCTCTGAGAATATTGAACCTATATTAATCGACTTTTACTGTAGTGTAGTAATATTAAATTAATAATTTCCAATGACAAATTTACAAATTTATTTATATCTCAACGAGTACATTGAAAATTTGCTTTTATAATTTAATTTAAAATAACTAATTATATTTATTACTTCACCTAAAACACTAATTAACACATAGTGTTTTTCATGGTGTGGAATTACTTCCGAAATTTGCACATAAGATTTATATATTTACGTTTCTATTTTATATTTATATTTCTTTCCTTAAATTCTATTATTATCTTTAACAGCAATTAAATATAATAAACGTACTCATTTAAAAAAAACAAGTGTTTAATTTATTTTAAATAATAGTTAATGCTGATCCAAACCAGAAACAAATTTTTATCTGTAGCGGAATGTTATTTGGTTTTGTACTTCAAATTAATTCAAAATAATAACAAAACAGTATTTCTCTTAAGAACTAAGGTTAAAATAAATGGAAAATGGGACTACATAATGAGATTTATGAATTTTACCAGAAAATTATAGCCATTAATTGTTGAGCTTCATTGTTTGTTGGGTTATTTCCGAATTATTACTACTAAATATATCTGTATTTTTGTCATTGATGACTGAACCTAAGAGTGGTTTTAAAGATTTATAGTCTTAGACTATATTTATCTAGAATAGTATACTTTTCACAGGTGAAAGAATTTGTCATAATTGTTGAAGTATTGGAAGTACTGCTAATATGTATTTATAAGACCTTAAAGAATTTTAACGTTAAACATTCAAAATAGTAATAATTATATAATTCCTTATTTCTGGAGCAGAATTTTCCAACTAGGAGCAGTGGGTGTAATTTACTGCTTAAAGAAAAAAAATATAAATATATATTTTTTTACAATATTAGCTTAAGTGAAATAAGTAATGTGTGTGCATGGATTATAACAATTATGAATGATTTCATCAGCGGCGGGTCGAGGGCGGGCGGGCGGTCGTGGTGGGGGGCACCGGGGAGGCTGGCAGGGCGGTTCAGGACCCTCGCGACGGTAGACTACACACTGTACCTTCTAGTCTTGGGCACTCGGAGACTGGACTGTTTTCTCTTCAGTGAAGAATATGAAAGTATATTATTTAGGTACAACATAGTGTAAGGTTTCCGTCAATAATGTAGGACTTGTAACTGCCTATTAATATTTATAAGTTAACAGTCAAGTGTCAAGAGTGTAACGTCTATTTGGACTATTTAAGACTCCTCAATTTGTAAGGTAAGGACTTGTAACTGAATCTTTCTTAATACATTATCGGAAATTGACAAAACAATGTTCAATTTTTGAGATATTTTATTATGGATTTAGTGACTTGTGATATAAGGTTTTAATAAAAATAACATTAAGTGTTCAGACTTTTATTTCACACCTCCATTGTTTTCAGTTATCCAAATTGTACACAATTAATGTTAGGCTAGGTATACACTTTATTAATAATTAGAAAAACAGTTTAAGGTTGCAAGTCAATAGTTTGTAAGAGATGTTAGTTAATAAATTAAACAAATTTTATTAAATTAAATTTAAAGCTTTGTCAATTATATTATTCCTCAATAAAAAGCAAGCTTTCCACATCCCTTACAATTAATATTTAAAATTAATCTTAATGTAAATATTTAATTACTACATTGCTGCGTCGAACAAAAGTCAGTCTTATCTAAAGATTGTATTTTGTCATCATTTAATCGATTCGGTGGTTTCTTCCTGAGCAATAGGGATACCTCTCTATACAGTCTCTGTGCTGGTAGCTCGACCAGCAGCGCGAGTGGTAGCGCAGCCACATAGGACACCACTGCCACTCCGAACCATCCATATATCTGAAATATATAATTCTCTCTCCTATACAGTAATTTTTTTTTTTCAATAATGAATTTGGAAAACTTTTGCATCATAAATACACCCCACAGGTCAAAACTCAAATTAAAACTACACGCAACTCCAACTTCACCGCGTGTTACACATATTTAACAAAAAAAAATAGTGATGGCCTGGCATCGAACCAGGGACCGATAAATTGAATGATAAGTCTAATTTATCCAAACCGCGTAATGCCGGTCGAGGTGTGCAGGGGTTGGACGCGTCGCCAGCAGGGTCTTGTTGAGTGGCATGTGTAGAAGCAACGCTCCGAAGGACAGACGTGCCACCGCAGCGTTGCAATGAGACAGCCACGTACGCCATGGAGCTTTGTTAACGGTTTTTTTTTTATATTAAACTTTGAACCAACAAAAAGATTTGGCGAGGTTCAGGAATACTTTTCCTGATCGTCATCGAACATCTATTGCGGTTTCGACTAAACATATATACGTATACGACTTGTAATCAGTTGAGTTACAAACAAAAAGAGCAGATAATACTTTGAAAATTTTCAGTGAGCGACAGAAAAATAATTATTCTGATTGACCCAACATGTCTGAACTGGCAGTTAACTCCAATAATAATAGTATTAGAGTTTAGGGGGTTATGGTTATCCTTAAGAATCAAATCAATTTAAAAAAAAGGTCGAAGCTGTGCATTAATTTGTTGATTGTCAACAAATTAGTTTTTAAGAATATTAGACTTTAAAGCGCTTGGTCAATCCGAACAAAACCAGTAAAGATATTATAGATCTCCAAGGGTCGTAAGTTGTCGTTACGTATATGAAAGTTGCAGACCAATTCTTAAAAGTATATATAAAACTCACACTTCACTCCGTGTATCGCACCGAGAAGGGCTACAGCGCAGCACGCGGCGAAGACGGGTCGTTCAAGGGCGGCCAGCAGCGCCGCGGCAGCGCGTTGTGGTGGCCCTGTACCCAGCGCGTGGGGGGACAGCGCCGCCCACAATAAAGCAGCTGGCGCACCCAGCACTGACACCCAGCGGAACCACTGCGGGATTCACTATATTAGGAATCCACAATACCTTGACATGGATCAAAGAATTTCTTTCATAGCTGAGAATTGATATCAACCGTTAAATAATTTTCAACAAAACATTGTAGTCTGTAATTACGATACTTGTAATTAATATACTTAAATCCAACCTTTAGATCAAAATCCATTTTGAAATGTTGCAGAATCGAGACACGACTACCGCTATTGAATTATTTCTTAATTACGTTTTCTTTCATAACTTTAAACTGCCAAGCCCTAATTGAGTGCAATTACGTTCTTCTTAGATATACTTGCAACAGAACATCTTAATTAACTTAAATATCTTAATAGACAATAAGCTACCATCACTATAAGATAGACTTCTATCTGTAAAACAACCTTAAACTGATATCCGCTTACAACGACAAGTTTGTTACGAAATCCCAATCAGTCTGAACGTAACCTATGTCGGCAGACTATTCTACTAGTTTAGATCAAAGTTCTTTATGAACCTATTGAAATTCTTAGTTCAGCCCCTACCAAAAATCCTCTTAATAAGCGTTACTAATTTACCCTAAAATTCCTAATGTATTATTGCTATAAGATTGATTCCACCGTTCCGAGAAATATTATTGTAAACTATAATAAAAACCATGACTCAAAACTCCGAAATAAGACTAATGAAAATAATTGAAATATCCTTGGCTATCAAGTAGTTAGTAGTAATAGTAGTTGTAGTAGTATTTGAATCATCTTAAATAACATATTTTAAGTGTAGGTACCTAAAATTATTCCATATAAATGCTCGTCCGAACCATCTGATATAATAAGTGAGTGATGCTCTGTGAACTGTAGAATTTACGGAAAATGTAGTGATTACGACGGAAACCACTAAACATTTAGTAAGCAGAGATCACTGGTTAAGAAAATTATACATAAAGTGAATGTAGAAACTCATTCTAATGACATGGTTGTTGAATCAATTGCAGATATTGTACGTATACCTACATCAAACATTGTTATATTTCTTTCAAAAATAGCAATTCTTGAGTTTCTGGCCGGCTTTTCTCAGCTGAGCAGCATTCCGAGCTTGTGGTAGCTTACTAACGGTCCGACTAAACTGACCTTTTTAATGTAATAATCGTTGATTCAAAAGTGCGTGTAAAAGTCTACTTGAATAAAGGTATTTAAAATTGTTGAATTTATCAAATAAATAACTGATCGTGCCACTATAATTATTTATAAACCTTAATCAAATGATATTGTAACGGTAAAGTGATGAGCGAAATAAACTTAAATCATTACTTGGATGGCATTAACACAAATATAAAATATACAAGAATATTAAATACACATCAAAATGTCTATTAAGTAATATTATTCAGCAAATCTAGCTTAAGATCTGTTTCTCAATACATAAGCAACTTTAATAGCCGTTACCGAGCAACCATCCGCATGACGCAACCTAGCTCAAGTGAAAGTACTAGTACTAGCTGGACCTAAATCCCTTAACTCTTAAACGGTACAAATGCTAAGAAATATAATACGAATGAGGTAACATTTATGTTTGATTATTTTAAACGTTTTTCTATCGAATGAATGGTTTAGACACACACTACAAAATGTAATTTTTATTTATAACTAGATAATAAATATATTAAAATGAATAACAGTATTGGATATTTTTTAAAAGGTCTATTAAATATACTACCACCGGTGACGCTATCATGGCCAGTACAGCTAACAGTAGATACAATACAAAAAAGAAATAAATTGTTGACTATAAATTTCACTGACCGGTCTCAGCAGTAGGGTGGCGGAGGCGCGGCGCGGCACATGCGCCAGCAGCAAGCCGGCCAAGGCACCCGCCGCGTTACCCAGCGGGGACTGGTACAATACATTGAACGACAGTGAACCCCCGTATTGCAGGCGGACCGATCTGTAAACGGATGTTCTCAAAAGTTCTTTGAAATGCGTGCTACATCACGAATACTATGCACAAGTCTTTGTACTGACTCGGGGCTGTGCACGACGAAGGTAGGCACCAGGCTCCATGCATATGAGAGGGCGGCTAGCCCCACAGTTACACCCACAAACAGAGCGACCAGCACCCGCAGAGCACAACGCCGACCCCGTAGAAGCAGCGTTAACGCCAACGCCAGCGCGTAAAGCTGCATGTCGGCTGCTAGATACCTGATGTCCAGAATCATACATATCAAAATATAAAAATCACAATTTTTGTTTTATTTAATTAATAATCTTCCTCTTAGAGTCTTATTTCACGGAGCTTGTATATGTTATTCCAATGCCAGGTTTAGTCGACTCCGAATTTCAATTAACTACGGAACTCACCAAGTCTGTATGAGACACTTGTCATCCTTCATCAGCACGTTGTTGAGATACAGGAAATGCGTCCACCACTTCCGGGCGCACACCGCGGCCTCAGTATGCACTAGCGGGACCCATTGCGGGCCCGCACCCATTCGCCACCACCACGACGACGAGAACCATACCACTAAGAAGTAACTGGGGCTAATCCTAGACGAGCAATAAGTAATCTTTTAAACTAAACGATATGTACTCATGGTACCTAACATGTATTGTGAAGACTAACCTGATGATTCTATTGATCATGGTGTCGAAGAATGTGCGGAAAGGAGGCAGATGTTCCTTTTGTTGTAATATTTTTTGAGCGAGCAGAAAGCTCGCCATCAGGAAAAATATTTGTACCACCAGGGTGCTGTTCGTCATCAAGATCACGTCACCCTCATGCCGTAACTAAATATTCAACAACAAAATTTAAGCGGTTTCATTTATAGAATATTTAAGATAACTGAAAATAAAAGAGAATATCACCTGCTCGTAAAGGCGAGTATCCTCGACATAGGAGAGGGTGCCGAGCCAGCAGACATGCTCGATAATGACGCAGAGCATGCAGAAAACCCGCAGGCCATCAAAGGAGCGCAGGTCCAACCCCGCGGAGGGGTTGGGAGCCACCAACGAACGCCACGACAGACGCACAGACCACGATAACGCCCACCCATAACCTATGATGACTTAACTATTCTAAACTCTAATAAAATAAGGTAAGGATCTTTAATTCTAGACACCTGGAGGCATTTGAGTTGAGAATCAAAATTGAATTAAAGAACAGTATCAAACTACTGAGATATTATAGTACCTGCCGGATTTTATTTCGTGTAACATTAAAAATTCAGTCTGCAGTAAGTATTCAATTTTTAAAGAAAAGAAGTATAAAATAATCATGGCGAGAGCTTAGAATAAATTGTGAGTTATATTCCTAGATAATATAAAGTTTAATCAGCGGACACCTTTGTTAAGAGATTTTCTTGCTTACACGATTTTTTTAACATATCATGCGGGGTCAGTGGCCGGTTCAGAAGGAAAAGAAATACTTGCGCAAGCGCACTGCGTCCGTGCTCACGTAATAGAGATATACTCTCGTAAATGTTATTACTATATTTAAGTTGTGGTTTATTTAAATACTTCATTAGTATTTCACTAGAATTTCATAACCTTACAATGTAAATCTCTCGAATAGGTCACAAAAATTGTTTTAAATGTTAAATAATAATTATCAAATTAAATTACATACATGCTATGAGTCATACGCGTTAAATAAAATAATAGGCAATGTTTCGGTTTTAATTAAGATAATCGCTATTCGGATATTAAACTTTACAGTAGTGATTGATCCAATCAAAGCCAACGGACCGTGGCGATCTCATTTTGTTCTGAAACCTCGGACTAATTATTGATACGTTGTAAGCACAAAGATACATCAAAGATTCACTGAGTATATACATATTATAAAAAACAGAGAAGATCTCAATTAAAAAAAGATGAGACGTTAAGTCAGTCATGTATAAGTCACTTGTAACCAAAATTATAAACCCGGTATTAAAAGCAACTTTTCTTTTAGTTATTTTTTGTTTAATGTTATATTGAAAATTGTTTGTTATTGAAAATTATTCTGTTCTTGATAGACAGCTTAACAAAATCTTTAATTAAAATCTTTGCAATAGATATTTTATGTTATTGACATTATAGTTCCATATTAGACAAATTTAAGGTTCTGATGCAATACGAATAATGATATAAGTATTTAAACTTCCCTGTTTATTCACAAGAGGAAATTAATGTTTTCTTCCGAAAGAACCATAAACATTTATGATCAAACAATTTTTAAATAATAAAAAAGAGATATATATTATAATATCCTATTATACTAAATTTTGTAATTATGACTTGAGTTACAAAATTTATTTTCTTTATTAAAAGTCAGTTTAATTAAAAACCGAATTGTCTTTTATTATAATTGTGTAAAGAATGTATTGTATATATATAGTAATATTAAATTTGTTAAAAACAGTTAGATACTTACCTTTCCTGGCATGATCTGATAGCGTCAAATCCAGGGCAGTGCTAATAACTGCGAAGGCCAATAAAGCCGCCACCACTGCAGCAAACGCCATCTCATTTGAATTCAACGGTGTATACTCGGCACCTCGAGTGCAGTAATCCAATTTGTACAACCGTGCTGACAAGTTGTAGGACTCCGTGGTACTTGCGTTTACGCAAGACGAGAACCTTATGAATTTGATATAACAAATTAGGTATAGTGTTTAAGATGTGTATATATGATTACGAGAACCGTACCATGTCTCCAAAGAAGCGGTCTGATGTGGTCTGCAGGAACGTGACAGACAAAGTCCTCGATGGAGGCGTGTGTGGTTGAAATTGTCCACCCAATTAGCGGAATAGCGCTGCAACAATACGCTCAGTTACATTCAATAACAAAACTAAACAAAATAACAGCACTTTAACATGATAAGGTGTCTTTTAAAAGTATACTGAAAGTATAGAACATTACGTTTATGTCTTCCTTTTATCATACAACAATCATATGTTGTAGTAATCGCGACCGAATCGATAATGCATTACGCATTCCAATCGGAGCGGAACTATGATGAAACTATTTTAAATTTACCTTTCTATAATTTTACATATTTTAGTGATGTTTATAAATACCTAATGGCGTCTTTAACCATCACTCACACTTGCATTTTGCATATATAAAAGCATCACAAAAGAATTGAATTGAACATTTACTTTAATAAAAACTGTTATTATTATTATTAACTAGCATTCGTCTGTTTATCAGTACAAACCGTAATTTTTTATATCTATAACCTTAAAAAATATAATCCCCTCGTCATATCGGTGAAGTTAAACCAAAATTGATGAATGAACATAAATTGGAACGAAAATTGTTATACCGTGTAGTGAGATACATACATAAATCTAGTTTATGTATTGGTTGAGCATCTCATGATTTATTTTCTTACCTGCATAGTCCGGAACAGTGTATGATGCCCTTCCGCCGTGAGCTCGAAGCTGCCGAGGCAGTAGGCCCCGCGCGAGGCCAGACAACCCGTGAACTCATCCAGGTGGAACAGCCGGGGCATTGCATAGTACTCTTCATCTAAATTGGCAGGAAGTATTTAGTTTTGTACTCCATCTTTTGCTCTACTTGTATCTAACCTTATAATTTACAAAATCAACAAATTTAAAATAGAACTATAACTGGATTTAATTAACTATAATGGAATTAAGTATATTAGTTACATTTTAACTTTAACCGGATATCTCAAATGCTTTACAGCAATCGTGTTTACGGGAAAACGGAATTTAGGTCTATCAGTAAGTCAGTTAAGTAGTCATCTATCTCCAATGATTTCTTAACTTCCGATCTGGCATTGTGTACATGTTTTTCAAATAAACAGCTTAGATAAAATTTTATAATGTTCATAAAGAAGTGAGTTTCAGTGAGATGACAATAGAAGAGCGTGGAAGAAATTGAGATTGAGAGCTGGACAGGAATCATTCCCTGACAATAAGAGACACGTGGTATGCAATGAACATTAAACAATTCTTTAACGATATAAAATTTAAATGTAAATTTTATAACATTGTGTTTAAATTGTGTTAAAAATTATTTTACCAGTGTTAATCCCAATTCACGAATATGAAAACTGACTTCAGTTATTAACATTTTGGTATAGGTATGGCTTATTGAATTATCTTTTTTTTTTACTAACTATCTCATAACATAAGCTTATATGTCATACAATCAATATTTCAACAAAAAAACAAATTTAAATTAATAAAAATAGCTAGCTAAGTGAACCTAAAAGTCCTCTCGATACTTTCCAACTTCCATATATTCTGAAACATGTTTATTTTCCTATTAATTGACTTATAACTCGGCTTAATAAATAAATAAAATTATATAACGTTATATTACTTAAAACTTTACGGGAAAACATTATATTTCATTACATTACCCAGCGTCTGACAATTTAATTGAAAACCTATCTAAAACTTAAATGAACCGATACTTATTAAATAAACTGCTAAAAATAAACAAGCATACATATAATAGACATTTATTTATTAATTTAATTATTTTAATGACATATCGGTAATAAATTTTATTTTGGTATTAGTAGTAGTAATAAATTAATTAAATTATACCAACCGCTGAGATTATAAATGATATCTTCGTCCACTGTCTTTTCCTTTACCACTATTTTATTTATATTATCACTGTATTTTAACCAACTCTCATTTCTAGAGTAGAGGCTTTCAGAATTAATAGTATCGATGGCTGGATCGTATACATGGTGGTCGAGTGCGTTCGAGTATACACAGAGCAAGGAAAAGAGGAGCGCGTGCGCAGACGTCATGGCGCTCACTGCACTGCAGCGATACTTGCATAACTGCATCGCCATTCTGTGGTACAGCTTAGGTGAATAGAAACTAGTAATTTTAGTACCAATGAAATAAAGGTTTCTTGTACAATTTAGTGTTTGTCACATATTTGTTATTTCTAATAATTTGTATATAAATTGCTTTTACATGGCCGGTGTTGCATTAGATCTATCAAAATGTTGACAAGTTTCGAGATAGAAGTAAGCGCTTTTAGGGTTTCGTTCTGTAATACAAAAAAGACATAAATCCCTATAGGATCACTTTGTTGTCGGTCGGTCTGTCTGAATTTATTAAGTTGCTTTTTTTTTTATTAACAATGAAATATATATATACAATACCAGAGCCCTTTATAAAATTTAGGTGCCATTCATGAGTAATAGATTTTGGAAGCCTATTTTCAGAAATAGCTAAAACTTAATTCCAAAATAATTGTAACTCACAAAACAGAACCCTCATTGGGCGAGTCTGACTCGCACATCTCCAAATGTTTTAAAACAACCTTTTAATTATTTGAACCTATCTAAACGATGCTTCATGTTATTTGACAAGCGGATAATATATTATCTATTGTTGATTCATAGCAATTAATACTGTTCACAACATATTGTTGTTAATGTATGAAAATTTATTTAATGACCCGAAGATGCACGAATTTATTCCTTATATACATTTGTGATTTTCTAATTTAATATTATTAGATAATAAATATACTAGGGGCGCCAACAAACCCTCAATATCGACTCGCTGCGCTCGCAAAATCTCGGGTGCCGTTTGCATATTAAGCGAAGCGAGCCCAGTGTATTCACTCATCGTTTCCCATTGACTTCAATGGGATATCAGTTTTTTGACATGATATTAAAAAAAAAAATTATTTACTTTTCAATTTTTTTTTTTAAAACCATCATCTAATGTGTGTCTTTTTGTTCGCAAAGTTTCATAATTTTCCGTCAAGTAGTTTTCGAGCCAATTCGTGACAAAGAATGCAAAAAGTCTCCAGTAAAACGCTCCTCTCACTTCGTTCGCTTCGCTCAAGTAAACAATAATTCTACAATTGAATTTATAATTTTGTAGGATTATTGTTATTAAAATATTGTTTATATACTGCTGTATTCTTATTAATTAAAATAAATAAACAAATAAACGAAGGAATACAAGGATATTAATTTAAAAATTTAATAACGATTTAGTATTTAGTAATTTAATAAAGAATTATAAGTTCTTTCGATATTACACCTCGATGTAATAGAGAAAAAATACTTTGTTTTCCTTCTGGTTACCGAAAAAGAATAATTATTTTTTTCTTGTCCCTAACTTGTAAATTAATCTCCCATCTGCTTCTGGTTTAATTTCCGGTACCAAAAGTAAGTTAGAAAAGGATCCGGGGGCCTCAAACCATATCTATATTTCATTTTCTATTTATCTGTCTGTCTGTGTTTCATATTACTATATTCATCACCATAGGCAAGCGGTTTGATCGTGAAAGCGTAACACAGACACTTACTTTCGCATTTATATGTATGTATATATATATACATACTATAGCTGAATGATTTTAGTGCATTTTCGGGTTAATGGGTAAATTTACCCAACAATTTAACAACACTTAGACAAAAAAATATATACAAATTTTACAAATACAAATATACAAAGTAAAAATCACAAAAAGGGCAAATAGTAATCACAAAGGATTTTATCAAAATCTGTTTAGTAGTTCGAATGTGGCCCACGAACAGATAAACAGACAAACGGAGTTACGCGGTTTTTATGAAAATATATATCTGTGTTATCGCAATCCGGTACCGGCGAGCAGCTCGCGGTTCGTAAACCAGTCTTGCTTTTACTATTTCCACCCAAATCACATTTAGTTTAGTCGGTTGATGAAACTACAAAATATTGTTAAATTATTTAGTATCTAAATAGTCAACTATATTTATATCTGATTTTAAGTAAAAAGCGTAATGATTAAAAAATGATTTTACTATAATAATATTGTATAGTATAATTTTATAAGATTAAATATTTAATATACAGTCGTTCGTAATAATTACATTATATAAAAACTACTTATATTCAAACGTGGTGAGTATACTAATTAATCTTAGGTTACATTTCTGAAGCCTTAGTGTGCGTTTTTTAAAGGATGGACTTTTATTTTTCTGATGTGTAGGATTACTATATGCTTCAGTGCAAATTTGTGGGATCGTACCCTTATCTCACGGCAGCCATCTTGGAAAAAGGGATGTTAAGAATTGTCGTTCTATATCTCGTAAGCTACTAAACCTACAGAAAATATTATCAAACATTATTTAAAACTTTAATTGTCTACAACTGATCATTTTACAATAAAATGATAACAGAGTAATCTTATAAGAGAGACTTACAATTTAGGGTAGTACAATCTGTTTAAGATAAACAAAGAAAATCCCCTAAAACCAGAGCTGATGTGATTGCCTCGCAATATTTTTCTGAAGAAGGCCGTTCATTCATTTTTAGATCGTTATCCTGAAATAAAAACTATATTTAAATAAAAAATATAATAAACACTATAATAAACTTACCTTAATAATTTACTAAGTCAAATACAGTTTATTTGACTTACTTACAACATGTTTGAAGAAAGAATAATGGTGAAAACAAATATTAGAAATAATTAAAACTGTAAATACTTTAAAATTATAAACAAATAAGTGTTTGATTTGAAAACCATTATTCTTAGTTTAATTTTTATTCATTAATTTAAAACTGTGAGTATATAATATAGACATCGCAATACAACCATGTACGTGTTAGCTCAGTATAAAATAACAGGAGTAGAAGTACTACGAGGGTCAAACTGAAAGTTCTTAGAAAATCAAAAACTAAGCATTCTAGCAAGTTATTAGTTTTATTGTAACTTTTCAAAATAGCGTCCATTTACATCAATACATCGCTGCATTCGATGGAACCATTGAGAAAAGCACCTTGCCCACTCGGCCTTAGGGGTCTTTTCGACGGCGTTTTGAAACGCAGCCACTGCTTCTTCGGCGTCTATAAAACGTTTTCCTCGAAGTTTTTCTTTTATTTTCGGAAATAAATAAAAATCGCAGGGTGCGAGGTCGGGGCTATACGGCGGGTGACCCAGTAATTCCACGTCTGAGGTCACCAAATAGTCGATCGTTTGCCTGGCGGTGTGCGACGAGGCATTGTCGTGATGAAGGAGGATCCTGCTGCGAGGTCGTTTCTCTCGAACTTTTTCCAAGACAAGTGGCAAACAATTGTTAGTATACCACTCTGCATTAACCGTTTTCTGATCCTCTAAGACTACTGTCGCGTAATGACCTGTCTTTCCGAAGAACGAGGCCACCACCTTTTTTCCAACACTTCGACCTCTCTTCACTTTAGTTGGCAACTCTTCGGAAGGAAACACCCACTGAGCAGACTGTCTTTTGGTTTCCGGATCATAACAGTAAATCCAGCTTTCGTCACCCGTTAGTATGTCGAACACAGCATTAGAGTCACCTCCGTTAAATTTTTGGATCATTTCTCGGCACCAATCAACACGGCGGAGTTTTTGAGCCTCGGTCAAATTATGCGGTATCCAGCGGGCACAAAGCTTCCTGACCGCTAAATGTTCATGGAGGATTTTGTGCACTTGACTCATACCTATGCCTAGACTTGTCCGAATCTGCTGATAGGTCACTCTTTTGTCAGTCTCTATCATACGCCGCACAACACTGATGTTATCTTCAGTCGTCGCTGTAGAAGGCCGTCCCTCACGCAAATCATCGGTGAGATTAGTTCGACCACGTTTGAATTCATTAAACCAGTTGTAAACTGTGGCACGAGATGGGGCTTCATCGTGAAAAGCGAATCGAAGTCTATCATAACTTTCTTGTTGACTTAAATGACATCGATAGTCACAAAAAATCATTGCACGAAAATTTTCTCGGCTTAAATTCATTCTGACGTGCACAGACAATTTTCAATTTGCCGCCAAATCGTCAAACAAATGACAAATGAATGAAATGTACACTCAAAAATATTGGTAAAGAGTTCTATTTTCAAAATTAAAACTATTTTTTTTAATATAATGCTTTTAAGTGGCCAGTTCTAAAAACTTTCAGTTTGGCCCTCGTATTGTCCATAAAAAATGTATTACCTTAATTAGAATTAAAAAGTTAAAAGGAATTTAAAACTTTTTTAGTGAAGGCCACATCTATTAATCACATTATAATAAGTGATGAAATAGTCTCTAGTTCTTTGATGTTTCTCGCTCTTTGAAAGTCCTGTGAATTCTTGTTAAGGGTTAATAACCTTTATTAAAGGACACTAAACCAGAAATCTAATCTGCAATAAGCGTACTGGCCTATTTTTAACATAGAGCTATAAAATTGATGGCAATTTTTATAACAATGTGTTAAAATATACCATTTCTTTATTTCGTCTCGTAAGTCTACAAAGATCCTTCATTAGTATAATGTTAGTAATACATATTAGAAAAAAAATGATATTCCAGACTCAGTTTGAGTGCTGTTATTGTGTCATGTTTTAGTCATATAACCTTGTTTATATTAGGGTTCGCCCACGGATTTAATAATTTTAGAAAACACTAATTTGAAGGTTTTAAGCATTAAAACCTTCAAATTAATGTTTTTAAAACCTAAATTTGTGCAGGTGTACAATATTCTGCTAAGTTACCATCACAATGAAAATCATGGCAAAATTGTTTTAATATTGCACTGAAAGGCAAAAAATTATCAAGGTATTAAAATGTTTTACTTTCATAAAAATATTATGATAAATTAGATTTGCAGAAAGATACTATATAATAATATAAAAGGAATAAAAAGCCACGTGATCCAATAAGTATCACTCTCAGTGAATTGTTGTTTTATGACAACACGTCATTTGAAATGCGGCCGCGCATGTTCCGGATATGATCGTAAAATATATAGTAGTTTTTTTAATTACTTATTATTTAATAATAAAAAACAGCAGCAGCTAAAAGTAGTAGTAAAATTAGTTTTTAATTAATGAATTCTCATCAGGTTCTTAACATAAGTTTACACAAAATATGTTTAATATAATACATAAAAGAAATAAAATGTGTAAAATAAGTAGACTGTGTGTGTGTGTGTTTTTAAATCTTTTATCTTTCGAAATATAGTTTTTATTGCAGATTTAAAAATACTGTTTAACCAATATAAATCACATAACTTTTTATACATATGTCTACGGATATTAATTTATAATATTAAAAAAAAATACTGCACCGATTCCAATATATCTTTCGCCATTAGAATGCTACATTGCCACTGAGTAAGATAATCTACTTTTTATCTCGATTTTTCTTTTACGGGATCGGAACCTTCTCAAAAGAAAGTCGTGTATGCCTAATTAAATAGCACTACATGATGTATTTTATCCTGTCCAAATATAAAGGCGTCAAATAGACAATAAAAAAGCGGTCCTTACAAATTATAAGTTATGTCAACGCGGATGGGTTCACGGGGAATATCTGGTCTAGTTATGGTTTCAGAGAAAGTTCTTCCAATTACAGGATAAGAAATTGATATCTGACTAAGGATTGACTACCCTTGTCATTAATCCAGCAATCAGGTTAATGTGACATATTATAGATGTACCTTTAGCTTAAACAGATGTTAAAGGAAAACGAGTTTTGAAAATTATATTTTTTAGACGTTTTATAAAAAAAAATAACTGAGACTTGTCTATTAGATATAACCTGAAAATAAACAGAGATAAAGAATCGACATAGAACTACCTTAGTAATAAAATAGTCCAACACTGTTTATTTTCAAAAAACATCTTTCTCTTAATTCCATCTTATATTTTATGTTACTAAAATAAATACAATCATTGTAATACAATATTATTATTGCTTTACAATATTTGAAATTATTACATGATACAATACTAATAATAATTAAAATTTATACATCAATCTACTTAATAGCGACACCCATATATAGGTTAAATAAAACAGGGGAAATTATGTGTCCCTGACGTACTCCGATGCCTAACTAAAGAAAGAATTTAGCTCGATAATTCTTATGATTATACCAGTACTTGAACAGATCAATATATTTTTTTTCTTTTAAATAACAATTGAAATAATAAAACTTTATTTAGAAACTAGTTGATAAGAAAAGGTGATAATTATAAAGGCATATCATGATCTTGTTATGACATGTTTTTTCTATTAAGTTCGCAATATTTATAAGTGTTGCTATTAAAATCAAGTTTTGCAATAAATATATATATATTTCTTTTCATAACACATTTAACTAGGTCCTCTTTTATTATTTATATAAATATTATTATGTATAAGGTATATTTATATAATTTTATTGTTTCCTTATTTCTTAGTTGAGATAGGTCTGATTCTGAAGAGCATCAAAACACACGTGGATCGATAAAAAAATACCCTGTCTTTGCTTCTTTTATTTTATATTATTATTTTTGAGAATGTTAAGCATGTGTTGTATATTATTACATAACTGTTAGGCCGCGACTTTCCATAATATTATGTTAAGTAGTTTAGTTATTCATAAATTTGACATAGTTTTTAAAAACTCAAAAGCAAAAATGTATCAAAAATTATCATTTTCCGTCCCTTATCTTAGAACGGAAATCAGAAATGATAATAAAAACATTTTAATAACATAAAAATTTTATCAATAAACTTGACATTGTTTGTTTGTTTCCGATACATTATTAATAAGTTTCCGAAAAATTTCATCACACTTTTTTATTTAATATTAAAAATGTTTTAATGTAAAAAGTCCAGATATCAAGATTTAATAAAATCAAAAATTAGGTTAAACGTAATTAATGAAAGTTTTAAAAATACAATTCATGATTCGACCCAATTTGCCGGTGTTTAATAACTGACAGAACACAAAAGGTTGGTTACTAACAACAGATATTTACAAAAAACAGGATTACATACAGATTGACAAGTTTTTATAATTGCTCAATTACTCTCTTATACATTATATCATATACATTTTAATTATACAAACTAGAATTGAAATGAGATGCACAGTCAGATTATGTACGAAGTATGAAGAAATAAACAGATTTATTTAATTTAATTATACCATAAATCAAATAAAACCATACATTAAGATGATAATTATAATAATATAATATCAACCCACGCATATTATTTGATTTTTATCCACTTCCGGAATATAAAATCCACAAATTATGATGCCACCAATACCACAGCCACAGAGACACTACAAATTTTAGTTCCAATTTTAATCTTCATCTCTTTGTTGAGATTTCCTGAACAATACAATTATTATTTGACCTTAATACTTTTTTAAAGTTCAAATTATAAAGTACAAAGACAGATAAAAGGACAAAATGAGTTTAAAGATCACTTTAATCAGTTGAACTTTATCTCATAAGGTCAGATTTGTACGTCACTTTTACTTATTAGCTGTGTTACAAATTAGCTCGCTTGTTTCCTTGTTAAAAGATCAAACATACATTATTTATTTTAATTAAACACTTAATCAAATACAAATGTCGCTTAAATGTTACAACCAAGTTCTTGGGTCAATTCTCAGGTCAATAATATCCCAATATATAAAAAAATAATATAAAATAAATATTATCTTATATATATAATAAGTATTTGTAAAATGAATCATTATTTTCAATGCTTTGTTCAACAGGATTTCATGGTTTAATCTCATAAGAACAGTTTATTATTATTAGTGTCAATCAAAGAATTTATTTCCATACATTATGATACACATATGAAACAAGATCTAATTAACGATTCGTAAAACCGGCAACAAACTATATATCTACTATTAAATGTTTTGATTCTGTCTGTACATCTGTATTTTTTTTTTAATTTTGTAATAATCGATTTTGATAAAAAGTAATATATACTAAGAAAATGTGATTGCGCAAATCTTAGGTCACACAAGAAATGGGTAAAACCTATAAAATTTTATTAAGAAACATAGGTCGTTCTGTATTTCTATAGTGTGCACATGTTCCGATCTTGTTTGCAGGAGGAGTAAAAAAAAGATAAATAGAAGTATGTATCTTTTTTCTTTAAATTCATCGGGGATAAAGTCTAATAAATGTAAAAAAGTGTCCATCTCTTTGGTTGGATTGTTACCGTCCTAAAACTGCCTAAGACTGCAAACTTGTTGTCCATCCTAAAACAAGCCTCAGACTATTGACTGCAAACATTGTTTCTATTAATTAATATATAGGGAGATCGAAAATAAATCCAAATGTAATAAAGTCATAACAATATTAAATATCCGCTATAATGTATATAATAACTATGATATAAACAAAATACCAACGCGGTAGTCAGTTCATACGAGTACGTTCATATGTAATTACACATACATTAAAGTAACAGATTATATTGAGATTAAGATAAACTTTATATCAAATGACATTAATTTTAATTGTTGAATATTATGTACAACAATATATTTTATATTATTATGAAGATGAAAAAAGTGATGTCTTTGTATTTGTTTTTAATGAATAGATTACAATAATTGAACAAATTTTACTTGTCGAAAGTTGTATTTTTAGTGAGTGACATCTACTTTTTATCCCGATATTCCAATTAAATAAGGTATTATAGCAACGAAACTGGAGTAATTTGAAACAACGGTATCTCAAAGTAATAAAATAAATATAAATTAAATTATAAACACTTGATACAATAGCAAGGGTTTTATAATATATATTTTGAATTAATTTATTATATCTGTCATTTGTATATCCCACAGGCATATTCAATATCATATACAACCTATATATTCCGTCTTTACACCTTTCCCAAATGTATGTAAGCTGGATATAATTTTATACCAATCTTAATTATCCCCTACGGAAAAGGTTCAATAAGAAATATGAAGTTTATAAAGCTACATTCATTGCTCCAGTAAACATTACAACTTTAAAATTTTAATAATTATATATAAAAGAACCATTTGTATTTTATTATATTTTAAACATACTTTCTTATCAAATGTTATACCATAGCGTGTACATATTTCTGTTATCATTTCACTTGTTTTGTAGTTAAATTGTATGAACTACTTCTTATTGTGTAAATATAATATATATATATATATATATATATATATATAAAATCGTCTTTTTTTCAACATGTAAAGATTCAACCACTGCTTAAATATTTTTCAGTAATATATAAATAAATGAAAATATATATATAAGGTAAGTATATATCTACTTTCTTCTTGGAACTCGAGACGGCTCCAAACAATGTCCACATTGATGAATGTATTTAATTATTTTATCTTTTATCAAAATATCGAAAAGAAATACCTACTCTTTGTGTTTAATTATTATTTTTGAAAATGGCCTCTTTTATAATTTAGTGTATCTATACTATATTAAGAATATATGTACGATTTATCAGTAAATTGTTCTACTTATCACTTTGGTTGTGAGGAGATGACGTCACATGCTAGTAGAATCTTAAGAAAATTTGGTCGTACTGTATTACATTGTATATATATATATATGAATAAATACTCGTTTGATCTTAATAAAAAGAGAATATATTTTTTAAGGTAAGTATTGTCTCTGTTGTTGACCTGAGATCTAAGACCATCTATCAAAGAAAATTAATAACGCTATGCCAGACGGTCATAGTCGTGAGAAAAATATCTATAATTAGTGACATAAATCTATACCTATACATTAAAAATCATCAACAAAGAGGCAATTGTACATTCTTTACGTCAAATGTAAAAGAAATATTAGAATCAAACATCTCTAGAGACAAATATAGAGCAAGGTAGCGTCAAAGCGCAGGTAATCTTACCTTAAACTACAAGACTTACTCGACCTTTATAATAAGAGTACTACAAGTAATTGATTAACAGTTCTTTTAGTATTTGTTCATAATTATGTCAAAGCCTTGACTTTAAGCGCGGCAGCGATGGCTTCCTGTGTTCGCCCTTTAATACGTGATAGGGGTTACAACATCGAAAACTAATTATATTAACTTAATTTGAACTAGATATCCCGAGTGTTAATAACATAATAATGACTAATTAGCCGTCAAAATCCTTGCATTCCAATTGGTTGACGGCGTGAATGACAACCAATCACAACGGACCTTTCTAATCCTATTCTAATCCACTTCCTGAAATTGGCCGTTTCTCTATTATCTTCTTAGCATTTTTTTTTATTGTAAATTTAGTTTTTTTTATTACACCATCAAACAGACACCAAACAGACTGTCAAAAATACTATTCTATTATCCGGGGAAACAAAAATCACACTACGTTCCTCAGAATTAGTATTAGAAGATGCCTTTCAAAAGTAATATAGCAAATATACGAGTAACAATATTTTGTTGTCAGCACTCGATCAATAGTTTCTATAATTTATATTAATAATAAATCAATCTTTAAAATTAATCGTGTCAAAAATTACTTAATCATCGAATATCATTAACTTAAGAACCGGAAAAGACCACATTTTCTGACTCGCGATCTATGTAAAGTTATTAATATTTTTATCTTACTAATTGATGCTTAGGATAAAAAAAAATATTTTCAATTTATGTTTTATTCTATTTAATTATTTAATCATTATCAATAGTAATGTCTATAATGTCTATATTAAATAAAAATATCTAAGTTATTATACATGACAAATCACTAAACACTGTCCCTTCCATTTGACGTACACAAGTGATCACTGGTATGGATTCAAAGTGGAAAATATATAAATAAATAAATAAACAATAGTTTTAACTTTCTTTATTTATTTATTTGTTTATTTTCGTTTTTTGTTTCTATTTTGCGAACAAAACAGTATTATTATGTATAAACTGATTTGCCAACATTGTAATTACTGAAAACTAGTATACCAGTTCAAGTTACGAGAGAAACAACTTTTATTAGACAATTATCAACAAGATTAGAACAATAATAATGACCAGGTTAAATACATTCATAACATATTATTAAAATATGTTCAATTAAAAAAAAACAGGAAATTCTAAACAGAAACACGGGTTTAAATTTACTGCTAATTTATTAACAATATAATGTTTCTACCGTAAAAGGTATATGACTTGCAAAAGAATGTCTTTTATTTTATCTTGAGAACAAACGAAAGGCCTTTATACAACTATAAAATTTTTTTGTAAAAAATATATTAAAAAAAAATAACTCTAAACAAATTTTACTAAATATTTAAAATCTCTTTTTGAACTAGAAACATTTTTTTGATAACCTATTATAACAATAATTATTTATAGGCACTATATTTTCCTGCGACATAATTTCAAAAACTTCAAAAAAGCCAGCGATTTCAGAATCTACAAGATCATTCATTATGTTTGATAATCACTTGAACGACTTGAATTAATTTACAACTATACTGTACTAATAGTAATTCATTGTATATATTAAACTGTATTTTTTTAGTCTACATAGTTTTTAGCTTAATTTGATACCTTCTAAGTTTGTAATATCAATAGACGAGGGATTGTAGTGTTATAGGGAAAATATGATCCCATCCCATCCCATCTGTTATACCAATTAAATTATTGTCATATTATATATGTTCTTATTGTATCGATGAAATAATATCTATAAATATATTTGATTAAATATCAAACCAACCCTAAGGTATCAATAAAATCTCAAATCCTACATAAAAATACCACAATTAAAACAAACAGGAATTAATTATATGAGATAAACAGGCTGAGTAGATCTGTACTGACAATCCACAATGCGAAGTTATTTAAGAGTGTGGAGCGAAGCGGCGGCAGTACTCGTAGTGGTCGGGGAGCATGTGGTCAGTGCTAGTGGTCGTGCTAGTCGCGGCGTCGGCCGCTGGAGAGTACAACGGTAATCATTTTTATTATTATTACCAGGGGTAATACTGTTAAACGTGCATTCAATGTGTTAAAAAATTATATTTAATTAAATGTTGTATTTAAATTAGTTTTTAAATTTTTATCATTTATTATCAAAATATTTTTTTTAATTTCTTCAGTCGAAATAAATTAGTTTTTAATTGTTTATTTTATTGGTAATTATAAAAATTATTCGCTATTTTGAATACGCAATATTATTGAAGTGTGTATATTTTAACTTTAAGATTTTTATTAACAAACTAATTTTCTCAGCCGATTTGATTTTGAATATAATTAAATAACACATTTAAGGATAACTTTATAATTATTTTAACTACAAACCAATAACATTTTTAATAGTTTACGAATGTGATGTGAAATTTGAAAATATATTTATATATGTATTAATTCTATGCTATTAAATATTCATATGTATGTTTGTTACTTTGTCAGTAATAACAAAAAGTACTCGATTAATTTTGATCAAAATAAAATTGTGGTCTTTTCTAACTCAATGTAGATTACTTTTTAACTTAAAATGTTACAAAAAAACCAAAAGAAATAGTTGGATATTATTAAAATAAAACAACAAGTTAAAATAGTATAGTGTGGTAACTTTTAATTCGATTACACTTGGATATACATTTAAAAGAGGAAATGTCACTCTAATTATTCACAATATAAGTAGATTGTATATAATTTTATTGATATCTTATTAGTTGAGGAAAAGAAATAACTTGCATCTACTACTTTGAAATAAACTGTATTACATTGTTGAAGCATCGCCTTCAGTTTGAGGATAGAAGACTGATGATAATTTGCTATAAAATTTATAATTTTGTATTTATTTTCAATAGAGCGTTGTTGATATATTGCTACGAACAGAATATTTATTTATGTATTTCTTAAAGTAATTCTTGTGCCTGAACTAAACTAAAAATGGCATGGACTACAAGTCTATGGTAACTTCATAAAATATAAATATATATATATATGTATGTAGCAATATAAACAACAACAACAACAACCATAATAATAAATATTTTGATCCCTTTCTTATTATTTTTTTCATTGAATATAAACATATTATTATTATTTTGGGAAAGCTAATTAATGAGTTTGTCAATACTAGAAAATATAGTAGTAAAGCTAATTATTTTCGGCTTATAGAGTTTACCAGAAACTCCCATTTTGGCAAGGTCATTGTTACGTCCTTATGGACCTCACTCTACAATATAATACGTATTCGTAGTTAAAGAGTTTTTTCCTTTTATGAGAAATATATTTATGTATAATCTATTTTGCCTACGCTTTTAGATATAGTGATGTGACGAATTAAACTTTAAAGTGGGCGAGGTCAAGGTTTGATTTATTGTGAACACTTATAAGGTTATATTCTTATTACATAAAAGTGAGTAAGAAGAAGAACGTTAAATATGATTCTTATAAAAGAAGAGAAGTGTGGATGATGGGAGAAGAGGACAATCGAAGAAGATATCTTCTTCGATTGTCCACTTCTCCATCCATATGGATGGCGTTAACAGTATGGCAGAGAAGCGTAAAATAAATTAACTAATTGCGCGAACCCCAAATAAATGAATAATTATAGGTAGATAAGTAGAAGTACTATCTCTTCTTGAGTACTAACTTAGGTTACAGAGTTTAAAGTCTAAGCAAAAACCTACAGTGTTAAATTGTTATCATTATAAAAATGTTTATTGTTGTAGAACTTTACGGGGTTAGTAGTGGGTACGGTAGAGTTATATGTGTAGACTGGATATATAATAATACGTATTACTTGGTAAGTAAGTAAGTAAGTAAGTAAGTGGTAATATAAGTACAAAATAAGTTAGAAGAATACATGAGTAATATATAATATATGATATAATTTCAATTCTCCACTTTCTTAACTGAATAACCAAAATAGTATAAAGGCCTGGATAGGCAACTAAGTTATAGCTAAAATTTAATTCTCATTAAAATTTAACTTACAAAATTTCTTCTTACTTAGGTGTTTATCGTGTATCGTGTTCCAACATAAAATATAAGTCCTGGCAGTTTCTTAATCCCTTAATTAACTAATATATTTTTTTACTCAAAAAAACAGTAATAACAGTAAAATTTACTACACCACGGTTGTCTTTACGATTATAGAGCGGGCATTACCCACCAAGTACTATGCGTGGAAAGACAATGAATAACAAAAAACAACTAAAATAAATAAAATAAAATACACAATATCTTTTGTGTAATTTATCTTTATGTTATAAATGTTACGATTTACATTCTTTTCCTCTTTTTAATCCCCTACTGCGTAGTTGCTACATCATGATTATCATAAATGTTACTGGATTTAACCAGCCTTATATAGATAACGTTATCAAAATCTGAGCAGCCGTTTATATTTTCTTTGTCACTCATTTCATGAGTCGTTGAGACCATTTTTAGTGCATGTCATTTTCGAGCGCTGCTAGATTTCAGATAATAATTACTTTTCCTCCTATAACTTATTTATTGTTAAGGGTTTGTTTATTTAAGGATGTTTAAACAAATTTTTCCACTTTTTGTGGTTTATTTAGTTAACAAATTCACATATCATGATACATTTTTTACTGTTTATTTTAATTTTTGTATGTAACTTTGTTGAATATGCAGACAAGACATAAATTTCAGTTGTAGTATCTTTTCAATATTATTTTATATAGCAGATAACAGATATAATATATAAAAACCAACATTCATCTCCATTTTAACGACACGGTAGCATAGTTGGCAGATATTACGATGTCCCAGAAGTAGCAGGTTCGAATCCTGATCCTAATAAATTTTTAAATTAATATTTTCAATATATTAGGCAATAAGCAAACTATTTATCTGTTTGACTTTAATACATTATAAAATTTTTGACATTGAATGAAACAAGTAATGAAAAAGCATATTTTATTGCAGCTGTTTAGATCTCATTTATTTGTATTTATATTTTTATTTAACCCTTCTTTGCACAGTGATGGAAATTTCCATCATAACATTGAAAATAAAAAATTACCCAAAACCTCGGTTTTCTGTTAGTTGGTTGTTGCTGACAACATTTTATACGATCATAGCATAAATAAAACGTATTTGTCAAAAAAAAAAAAAACGCCACTGTCTTTTATCAGTTCTAGTACCTATCATTCAGATTTTTTTTGTGGTTGAAAATTCCAAAAACCATGCAAAGAAAGTAGCTAAAAACTAAACAAAAAAAGTATCCTATTTCTACTTTACTTTTAATATATTTCAATATTTTATATTGAAACGCTATAAAAATATATAACCGAGTTATAAAATAAATCATAAAAGTAATTATTTTATAATTATAAAACTGTAAGTCTTAGTTGTAAACATTTTATAGACATAGAAAAAATATTAATTAAAATGTTTAATTAATAGCTAAGAATACCTTACCATATCAATACTCTTAAGATATTTCAAATAAATACGGCTTGTTGCTTGTTGTTGCTATTTGGAATGCTAAGACTTAATTCTCGTAGACTCATGTCCTGTCATGTTATTTATAATAGATATGTTAGCTCTATTAGAAAAACATCTGAACTAGCTTTATAATAGTCTCGTTTGTAATGAATACTAGTAGCAATTGCAAGATATACTTTAATAGATTTGTTGATACTGTAAGCAATAAATTTAAGAAAATATAACTCGTACGATGTACCCGGGTTTGTTTCTGATTCGCAAAAACCAGATTTTTATAGATTTAAATTCGGATGCACATAAATATATATATATATATCAGATCTGTGTTATCTACGGAACATGTGTTTTTTAATATTTAACATACAGATTTTGATTACACCATTTTATGTAAGATATTTATTGACACGAAGTTTATAGTTATGGGATAATTAAAAATCTTGGCGTTTAATTTTCTTATATAATATTGATTAGGTTGTATTTGTTAGAATAAATATTATAGGTACGTAATTAAAACCTCCTTAAAGTATCTCCTTCGTGTCCATGTGATTAGACATTACGAATTAATTGAAATTTAAAAAAAAAACGGTTATAATACACAATAGAAGGTACCAAAATGAGTTATAAATATAATAATGAATATTGGTTACGAAAGTTTAAATACTTTTGAGTATATTGTGTAATGAAGGTCAATGTTTACCAAATATTCCATAATACAATTATTGCATATTTGTGCATATATGCAGTCTCTTCATTTCTTGTAATTAACATTAGCATTTTTCAACAGGCAGTTATAAGTGCTGGTAATATTTAATTTATAACATATGGTGTAAGAAAAGCTTCAATTATTGAGAAAATGTGCTTGCAGACATAGAGCTACTGAGACTCCCCCGTCTGTACCACCTAGACAACTACGAGCGATGTCTAGCGCAACGCGATGGGTTGTACTGCCTTGGAAGCTTCCGAGTGAACGCGGATCGGGACCACCCCTCCTACAAGTTCATTAAGGTAACAAACAAACAAAAATTGCGACAAACTTTATCTGGCTTCAGCTTTGAATTGGATTTAAATATCACCACTTCCAGGAATATACTTCAAATCCTCACAACTTCGATCGTACGCTCGTGCATCGCGGGTACTGCCTCTCCTCTCGCTGCCCACGTGAAGCCAACACCACTCTGCGCTTCGAGCGCTGCATTGAGCAGCATGCTCTGCCGCACGGTTTCACTGCAGCGCTGCAGACTTACTCCTGTGAAACCAACAAAGAACTTGACTTCAATATGGACATACCACAGTTCCTGTTTCTGGTTGTTGTTGGAATTTTGCTGTTCTTGAATGCGGTGGGCACGCTATATGACCTGGTGGTGGGATGCGAAGGAAGTAAGTAACTTTTTATTTAATATTAGATTAATTTAGTTGTAACCCGCGACTTTATCTGATATATTATATCTACTCATAATTAAATCATTTATTTTATTTGTAAAATTCTACTATATATGCATACTAGCTGTATTTTTTAAATATTTTAGAAATAGCGAAAGTTACTCTATAACATCAACTATCTGCCAGTGAAAGTCCTTTTAAAATCGGTTCATCCGTTTCAGAGATTAGCCGAACCAAACAGACAGACAGACGGAAACTTTTTCAAGTTCTGTATACACTTTCATAGGCTTAATGAAAAGCTGTTCATTTGGATTTACAAACACTTCAATTTTGTTTATATCTAATAGATATTTGATCATTTACAAGAACATCTATTTAAATATTATTTTAATATGAAAATTTATTGCGTTAAGTCACAAAATAATAAGACAACTTTTATTAACTTTAAAAATTAAAAATATTTCTATTCATGCAACTTATTTCCGTGTTATTTATGTATTTATTTAATATTTCTTTGTTTATGTGTTGGTATTTTATACATTATTTACTTCTATATTTCTATATACCGTTTAATAATCTCATTTATTTTAACACACCTACACATTGATAAGGAATGTCACTTTTAATTGATATCTAGAACTGGCTCTCTTTCCTGTATCCTTTATACGTGATGTCTATATTCTTGCTATTTTTCTTAATTAAGCAATATATATTTATGCATTCATATATCTATAAATAATAATTATATATCATTTTCATAATAAATTATGAATTAGATTAATTTCAATAAATAATTAGTGAGACATTATGTAATGATATAGGAAGAGAATATGAACTATGATTTTAAGTCCTAGATCAATAATAATCTATAAATGATATATAGTCCCGAATATTATTATTAGTGTGATATATATATATATATAATGTTAGAGTTGTATATTATATACAAAAATTTAAACATCTTCAAACTAACATTTCAATCTCTATGAATTTGTTATATTTATATATGCTTTGTTAATAATTTAAAACGTCTGAAACGAATTAACTACTAACTTTTAGTTTTTTATAACTTTATCTCGCAATTCTAGAAAATCTATAAGCGATATAAAACATTAATAATTATATATTTTGTTATTATTGTTATTGTTATTTTTATTTTAAAAACATTTTTTTTTCTGTGTTTAGTTAGAACTCTCAAAAGTTATATAAATATTTGTTAATGTATAGGATATTTTGTACGGCTGAAACTTACATATGTTACTCAACTCAACTCAATATAAGCTATAAGCTTTTTTCAAAACGTTTTTCCCAGAAAAAAACACAACAACCAACTGTTTTTTTTCAGGATTCTATATTATGTAAATATATGTTAAAATAAAGTATTTTACAGCTTTGGTAGGGTTATAATTTTTTTTGTGAGAAATAAGAGATGATATTACCTATTGAATAATATTCAGGTAGTCGTAATAAATTTTTGTTTATTACATTGGAAAGCTTAAATAATTTCAGTTTTTATTTGAAAGATTAAATTATTAAAAGAATAATCATTACAATATATTACAGTAATCATAAGTAATTAATAAAATAATATATAAAGTATAAATGCAAGCAATGCATCACTAACGAAGGAATGGCCTGGAACGTATCTTAACTACAAACTACACTTTGGCATATGGTATATTTTTACAAATATTCATAAAGAAACAAATAATAGTTAGATAGATAGTTTATTTAGATATGTTACTGGTAACATACGAGTTTGATTCTTTACTCATTAACTAACATCTTACACCTGAGAAGCGTTTTTATTTGCAATTATGATTAATTATTCATCATTGGATAGATAGACTTAGTGGTTATAAATGTTAATAAACAATATTAAATACTTTAATTAATATAATAATTGAATATTAATAACAATTTAAAAGAGTGGACTTTGTTGTGTAGAGTTCTTCTTGCTTTCTTGAAATTTCAGTATTTCTTCTGTCTTCAGAATTTCTTGAGAGAGAGAGAGACTTACTGTTTAGTGATTACAATGTACATGCCTATTATAATGAAATATCCAATCATAATTATTAATTATTAATTCATTAGTGATGCAGAAAACATAATTAATGTAATTTTAGAACACCATTTTTAAATTGCAATATCTACCTAAAATTATTTATGGGAGCAATATTCCTGAGACTCCGCTGTCTATCTATCCTTCGGTCTTTTACGAGGTCATCTTTACTCCACAGAACAGAGTATAGAAATACTCTGTGTATTTATATAGGTACTCTGTTCTGTTCTTACTCTTACCATTAAAATAACAAATAAAATATATTTATTAAAGACGTGCAAACCATATTTTTCTATGGGATTTCACAGCGATTTTAGATCTATATTAACATTGCTATATATAAAAATATTTAGCAAACATACCTATGTTACAAAAACTTAATTAAACATAAAAAATAAAGGTCCAACTTAAACCAATCAGTGACCCCACCTGATGCAGAATTTGCAAGTTGAGAAGTATTAAATGCGCAAGTAATTAAACTTAACACATATTTTAATGAGAATTTAATATATTAATGTTCCAGAGAACAAGCTGCTGCAGGCGTGGTCCTTGTGCACGAACTGGCGGCGTCTGACAGCCACTCATGATGACGGGGACCCTCGCCTGGCTGCACTGGCTCCAGTACAGGGCATCAGGTAGGCACTGCTAAATATTTAACATAAATATATTATTCGATTAGCAAAAATGTATCACAGTTGCTTAATAAAATTTTATTTGAATTAGGCTTAATATTTGTCCGTAGCAAAGAGAACAAACTGTTCAACCTTTTCAATTATTAGATCTTTTAATTATATAATAACAGTATTTCATCATATCATCTTCCTGCCCTTATCCCATGTTGGGGTCGGCACAGTATGTTTTTTCCTTCCATACTCTCCTGTTACTCGTCATCTCTGTGCACCCTCCCTTCTTCTCCATACCGTCTTTCACGCAATCCATCCATCTTTTCTTCGGCCTTCCTCTACCTGTCCATCCCTCCACTACCCTCCACTACCTAGCACTCTTTTGGTCACGTGCCTTTCATTCCTTCTCATAACATGCCCATACCATGACAGACGGCTACCTCTAATTTTTTCTGTCACTGGCGCTACTCCTAAGCTGCCCCTAATATACTAATTTCTTATTCTATCCCTTCTTGTCACCCCACACATCCATCTTAACATTCGCATCTCCGTTACATGCAAACGCTTTTCATCCATCACCTTCATCGCCCAGCACTCAGATCCATACATAACGACAGGTCTAATGATGTTTTTATAATAACAGTATTTATTATTATATTAATATGATATAAGAACAAAATATTCTTGATATAATCTTGTGCGGTATAAATAATGTGGTTAACCACTGTAAAGAAAGTTCTTTGTTCTCATAAATGTCAGGATGGTTACAGATAATTACAGATTATTGGTATATAAGTATTTCAATACTTTTATTCACAATTGTAAATAGAACAGATATAACATATATATATATATATATATATATATATACCTGGAGATACTGAAAACGTGAGATTATCTTTTGTCGGCTTAACAGTGATATTGTACTAACATATATTTCCCAAGCTAAATAGTTGTTTATTTAAACTTAATTAACTTATGTTCAAGAAAATCCATTAAGGAATATAATGGCTAATTAATTGAAATAAAGAATTTATAGATCTTATTTATTTTCTATTTTTCAGAGTGCTGCTGCTGACGCTTGTGATGATGACTCACGCTTCAGAAATACAGCACAAGATATACCTCTACAACCCCGAATTCTTCGAGAAAGTAAATGTCGCTTCAGCCATAGCCATTTTTTGTTAATCAAGCAATCATCAAATTCTTTCGCGTTTCGTTTCCTTTCTATATCCGAAATAATGTTACATTTGTACGTTATGTCTTATATAAATAAATATATATAATTAAGTTATGTCTTTTCCAGGTCCTAACATACCCTATCACAATGCTGATCAAAAATGGCTCTTCGCTGACGCAGATCTTCATCGTGCTGTCGAATTTCCTCTTTGCATACAGCCTCCTTCTCTACTCCAAAAATAAGCAAATAGGACTCGCTAATCTACCAATGTGTATTTTACATCGTATTGTTAGGTAAAAAAGGTTCCGTAAGAAGCTATGTGCAATAACTGTTTTTCATCTAGTATATCTTCTTGTCCAGGTTGACTCCTATCCATCTGTTGGTGGTGGGATTCGCGGCCACTTGGTGGCGCGAATCAGGTGATGGACCGCAATGGGCCGCCACTATTGGTCATGAAAGCCAGGTATGCCAGAAGAAGTTCTGGACTCACGTCTTTTACCTCCATAACTTCATATATAAGGACGAGCATTGCCTATTGCAGACTTGGTGAGTTGTAGTGTTATTGAGGAGTTTAGATCCGATTTCGTTAGAGCAATTGATCATTGTAGATATACTTTGATTTCAGGTTTTTAGCAGTTGATATGCAACTCTACATAATGGCGTCTGTACTGATGCTCTATCTCATGCAGAAGAAGAAGAATCCAATACCAATCCTCATATCCTTGTTCATATTATCCTGTTTGATGAACGCGGCCTTAGCATATATCAATGAATGGAAATCTCTGTTATATATAATGCTACCCGAGTGAGTTAACGTTATTTATTTTATCATAATTAAATCTGAGTAAAACTCATTTTTTTTAACTGGTGTTTGAAACTTTCTATTTGGTTTTACAGAAACGTGCGCACTACGTTTCATGGCATCCCATCCTTCAGTCAATACTACATCTCGCCGTGGGGCAGCCTCCCTGCCTGCTTCATGGGACTCCTAGCCGCCTGTATACATTTCGAGATGCAGGAACGCGGATACAAGATATCTAAACAGAGGGTAACTAAACAAAATGAGATGCAATGGTCGACCGCTTTCCCTACGTGCGACTGTAGAACCCCTCCTCTGACTTTGTCCTTAACCAGTGGTTCAACGCGTCGTACCACCTGTCGGTGCCGCTGATGGTAGCGTGGCTTTTGGCCGGCAATGTGATGGTGTCTCGCACATCCCGCGGTGCTGTGTCCTGGTTCCTGGCGGTCGAGCGACCCGCTGTGGCACTACTGGCCGCGCTGTGCCTGCTGGGTGTTTCTAACAACATAGACAGTAAGAACTTATTTTATTATCCATCCTCGTTCATTTCACACGATATCAGATTTTTCCAGCTTGGTCTTAGTGGTTGCCTAAAAACTTATGGCAACGTCAACACTATATTTTCCGCTTACTCTTTTAAAACATAGTCAATGAAAAATAGGTATAATTAAAAATTTATAATTATATATGATATTTTATAATTTTCCACCAGATATCTTCCGACGGGTGATGGGTTGGCGTGGCTGGACGGCGCTGGGGCGAATGTCGCTGTCAGTGCTAATGCTGCACTGGCTCGTCAACATTCGCCTCGTAGCTTCGCGACGGACGCTCACTGAAGCATCCGTCTTCACTATTGTCAGTCCTTAACTTAATTAATAATTATTAATCAATGCAATAATCGAGTCGATTTTACCCTTACCTACTAGAAATTTCAAAACATTTAAAATATCTCGTTCTAAAGTATAAGATTTACAACACAAAGCCACACACCAGGACCACAGCATTAACCTAGAGTTATTCTCAGGGCGGTGACTTGCTATCTACAATGTTGTGGACGCACTGCGCCGCGCTTCCGCTTACATTGTTAGTGGAGGCCCCGCTACAGCGCTCCTTCAACGTGCTACTCTCCTAGTACTTACACCTGTGATAATAGACTATATAAATTCTCCAAACTATTGCTCAATTTTGATACAAATGTATACATATATTAGATAGATGTTATGAAATAATTCTGAGTACTCGTCAGAAATATCTTCATATAAGATCTATATTTATATATAGTTTATACGGAATTATGGTAAGACAAATATTATCTCCCCACTCTTCTTAAGAAAGAATATAACTATATTAAATTTTGTGCTTTAAAAAAATATCTGTAAGCTTTTGAAAAATAAAAGTAACAGAATTATTTCTCTAAAGCAATGTTATTTTTAACTCTTATTAGTAAGCATATTAAGCTACTTTTCTCTGTATGTTATCTATTAGTATTAGTTTTCTTAGATAAATATGTAAATATATTAAACATTATAAGTTTTATGAATAAGTAAATAAACAATATTTTAATATATACGATTATTTTTATTGTTCACATAAACACACAAAATCTTTAGTTTTACTTCACTTTGTTATCTAATATCGGAATGTTTCTATTATAAGATTAGGCTGGACTTATTTTAACAGGACTTTTACTAGGGTATAGCCAATGTTATAAAATAAGGCTACTTATATTTTAAAAACATGTTCCACGCGAGCGAAATCGTAGACAAAGCCAATTAAATCCCATATTTTTACGATACAAACTTATTTATAATAATATATAATATTTATTTAATTTGAATCGCTTTATATTAATTAATTATATTATAACAATATAATAAAAATTATTGTTTAATAAAAGCTAAATGTCTAAATAACAATGCAAATTACATAAGTCTTAACTATTAACTATTAAAATAATTTATTCAGTAATTAGCTTCAGTAATAACAATTCCCTTTATTCTTTTATATTATTCCGATCAGTGAAGTAATTTTAATATTATCATATCAAGACATGCAATGCGGTAGCCTGACCTACGCACACTAATAAATTGTTATCTCCATTCCATCTTGTATGTATGTTTTTTTACAAGAAGTTATTAACAATACATCTTAATAATAAATATATTTATAAATAATAACAATGATTCATTCGTTGGAGCTACATATGTAATTCCGCTCTGTATGGACATATTGTATTTTTTTTTGCATTTATTCAGTCCAATGGTCAATCCTAACTATTATATTAAGATTTGATCAAACACGGTGCTCGGTTCCAGTCACTTTATCAAATTTGCCGATATTTATTTGTTGGATTATTAATTTTAATAATAGAAATATCAATTTTCAAAGAATAAAAAAGAAAATAAATATAAAATAATGAAACACACAAAGTCACATCAATTAAGGGTCAATATTTAAAAAAATATATATATAAACTAATAGAGTATTCAAGGAGTGCCTTACTTTTTCTTCTTCATTTTGGAACCCTGCAATTAAAATCTGAAGTTTAAGTAGCAATGTTAGTGGATGAATTTGATGTAAATGCAAACTATAATTTTTACTTTTAACTTTACTTTGACTTTGTTACTATATTTTAAAGATAGTATAACGGTTATCTCAAAGTTATGGGCTGAAAACAGGAATCCCTAGACTCGGCTAGGATACGTTTTTTTTATGGCAAGTACGTTTTGGACGCTGGAAATTTTATATATCTTCAAATATTTTCCAGAGAAGTCGGTTAAATTATTTAAATCGAAAATAAAATAGACAAATTTACCGCATTTACAACGGGGAGTGTTCCGAAGAACTATTCGATCTGATGCCTGCCGCCGAATTTCATCACCTCACAGCGCGCCATCGACTCCTTCACCATCCCTACCACCTGGATGCGTGGCAATCCTCCACTGTGCGGTTCTCAAGGACCTTTTCTCCACGTTCCACTCGCTTGTGGAATGAACTCCCTTCGGCGGTATTTCCAGATCGGTACGACATGGGTACCTTCAAAAAAGCCGTTTACTCCTACATTCAAGGCCGGCAATACTCTTGTAAATCCTCGGATGTTGCAGGAGTTCATGGGCGGCGGTGATCACGTCCATCTGTGACCCGTCAGCTGTCAAAAAAAAAAAACAAAAGAAAATAACTGATTTAATTTGTAAAAATAACCTAATATCAAATATATGTGAGTACAAAATAGGTAAGTTTATAAACCTTCATATATACTTTTGATCATTATTTATGGCTATACCGTTTTATTTACATATTGTGATCATTCTGCGGTTATGTCTGTCCATATAGAGTATTAATTAGTTTAAGGTCGCATCTCGGCTATTCGAAAACCCACTAGTCAATGTTATTGCCAAATAAATTATAATTTTGTTTGTACAAGGTATGAGATAATATTTTAGTCATCAAGTATAGTATTTTTTTCTAAGTTAACATAACAGCTTTAGACATACTTCACAGTACTTTCTTACTTACTTACTTAGCTTCACGCCATATCCCTTGCGGGGTAGCCAGAGACGACGGAGCGCCAAACGCTACGGTCCCTGCATACCTCTTTCGCCTCGGCCACAGACATCAACCTCTTCATACATGCCCTCCGAGGGGTCCTCATGCTTTTTACGTGACCTTCCTGTACTGTACTTCACAGTACTTATATAATTTTATTAGTACGTTTTTGCGACACACTGACAGACACTTATATATAAACGGAAAATAAAAATTCAAGCATTTTTTTATGAAATTGTTGTTATGTGTATAGATTCCCTATTTAATACAATTTCTCATTTCAAAATATGTTATTAGAATATTTGTTATATAATAGTATTGATATTTTAACAACAATATTATATTTTAACCCCCCATAAAATAATAATTACGTTTGTTAAAAACACCTATACAGATATTAAATATGTTTGAAGTCGAGATATTTAATCCTTATTTATCTCTTAATTACAGATAACCATCATTAATTTGTTTTTCGACCTCTATTTTTGTGCATTTTATTAAATTAACTCATTACAAGGTATTATTATAACCCAGCTCACTCACAATCATCATATTGACCAAATCTACATAGTTATAGTTACATTTACAGTTACAGTTAAAGTTGCAGTTACAGTTACAGTTACAGTTTTATTATATTGTAATATACTGTATTATATATTATTGATATATGATAACAATAATTATAACACCCCTTCATTCATTCACTTACGAATGATGAGAGAGAGATAAGAAAAATATTATTTAAATAATATTAGAATTTAAGTGCTATTTGCTAACTGAGTAAAAAATATTTTATAAGATGCAATTCTTATTTTAAACCGTTTCTTTATCTATACATATAAATAATATTGAAGTGTCTGTTTGTAATTCTAAATTAATAGTTTTTCACTCAATAGTGAGATTTATGCATTATATGTTACGGTACATAAAAATTATTTTTAAAATTTTCGTCTGTCTGTTTGTTTATTCCATTAATATCTGAAACGGCTGGACCTATTTTAAGAGGGCTTTCACTGGCGGATAGCCGATTTTAAAAAGAGTAGCATTGCCTATTTTCATTTTAAAAAATGATGTCAATAAAAATTTAGTCGTGGGCACAGGTAGTTATAAATGTGAACGAGAAGTAAGTTCCCGTACAAAGAATCTAGTATAAGTATTTATTATTATTTATTTCTTTCTTTATCTCCACGCCATATTCCTTGCGGGATAGCGAGAGACGACGAAGCGCCAAACGTTACGGTCTTTCGCCTCGGCCACAGACATCAACCTCTTCATACATGCCCTCCGAGGGGTCCTCATGCTTTTGACGTGACCATCCTCCAGTATCATAGAAACTGTGTTTTTTGTGAGTAAATACACATTAATATTGTACCACAGCTCATTTGTTATGATTATGATTTTGCGAATAAATAAAATTCAAATATGGTAATAAAAAGTCCTAACTCATAAAGATATTAAATTTTACAATCGTCGGTTATATAATAAAATAATAATAAACTAACATCATAATTAATGTTGCAATTAATTTCAAACTAGCTGCGCCTCCGACTTTTGTCGCGGAGAATGTTTTTTTTATAAAAGTTACCTATATTGCGTCTTAAAACAAAAGCTATCAGCAAAGTCCTGTTATAATCGGTACAGTTTTAGATTATTATCTGGAACAAAGAGACAGATCGACAAACAATTATTAAAAATTGATTTTATTTATATATTATCGTATACTTTCATATGCATTTAGTGACTTAATTTGGAATTACAAACAAACACTTTAATTATATTTATATGTATGTAGATATGATAAAATATAAACTTAACATGGCTTAAAGATGTTTATAGAAAATATATAATATAATATCAATAATTATCTTAGTTTTATTATAATCGATAATTATTCGATTACAAATATGAGTACAAGCTACCACATTTGTATAATGTCGTTTTAATGCTGACTACACAGAATTACAGCACCAAAGGTCTTTGAACTTGACATTTGCACCACGAATAAAAATGTTATATTAATTAATATTATAATTAATACTGCTATTTATTTATAATCACCGTTATAATAATATTTATATTAAAATTAATAATTTGAAAATACTACATTTCAAAATATTATATAAGTAAAAAAATTGTCTTTACAAAAAAAATATTTTATTAGGTATTGTATGTCATTATTTCATTAGAGTTGCACATTTCGTAATTTTCATGACAATGCAATATTAAATTTTAATTAATTTGATGTTTTTGGAGATATTAGTTGTAATTGTGAATGCAAAATATATTAAAGTATAGTGCGCAAGCGCAGGGGTAGTTGAAGCTCAGATCATGAAGGTCAACTGAATAGTTTATATAAAGGACTCGAGAGCTGAATGGAGTTAGTGCTGAATTAGTGATAGTGCCATGTTAGTGTTGTTGTGTTTAGTGATGGTGGGCGCAGCGGCTGTCGACCTCACCGGTATTTATTCAAAACATTTTAAAATTGTTATAAATAATTAATATATATAATATATATATATATATATATATATATATATATATATATATATATATATATATATATATATATATATATATATATATAAATTCGCAATGTCAATAACATTTTTTTATTTTTATTTTAACGAAGTATATTTATTTATTTGATACATAGAACTTGGGGCCTTTGAGTATAAATTATTTTACCAGGATTGCAGAGGTGGCAAAGAATATAATCATTATATTGCAAACTTAGATTTTAAATGTTTTTAATATTTTGAGAATCTTTATTAAAAATATATCCTTTTAGGCTTGAAAATATTATAGTGATAGCTAACATAAGAAAATCTAAAGGGTCTAATAAAGACACTTGCGATACACCAACCCTATAAATGATATAATTGAAATTAATTTGCCAAAATAAAACATCAGTATTCTTGATATTGATAAAATATTTTCTTACTATAATTAAATTATTACAAATGCTTTGTATTTTTATATTACTATTCAATAATAAAGATATTATACTGTTTTGTGGTTTATCAAAAGCCTCATATATTGCAGAAACTCATCTATTGATGACATCTTCATATTTGATAATAATAAATAGACGAATGTTACAATAAACATTGATAGTGAGTAAAAAATGTGATTTAATTGACAATCCATAATATTATTCGTCATGCAATAGTTGCTGACCCTTCAGATTATTATTCAATACATTCAAGATTTCCTCAAGTTGCAAAACTTACTATTTGTTAGCATAAAAGAAATAATCATTGTTGTTTTTACAATTTAAATATACGATTATCATAATTAAATTAGACATACATACATATTTTATCATGTAGAATATCTAATGGACGTGATAGAAAATTGTAACCCATCAAAAAGTAGATATTGGAAATATCAGTATTTAATATTGAAGATTAGAAATATTTTTAGATTTATATTATTATTATCTTTCTTTACTTCAACGATGGCAATAAAAAACCTTTTTTTTAAGATAATTATAACATAATAATATTTTAAGAGACCCTAGTTTTTAACATAATTTAATTAGTCTGCCCAATCTACAATCCGAGATTGAAATCTAGCTAAGATTACCTCCTCCAAACCCAATGCAAAGTGCAAAAAATGCCAGTTATTAGCATTAATAATTTATTTGTAGCGAAATTGGATTAAGATCGATTATTAATTTTGGTCATAACTGGATAATATCTTATATATATGTATTTACGATCATGTGATATAACTAAAAATGCTTATTACGAATTAAATTTTAATGCAATAACAAATATATAGTACATGAAAAAAAGCACATTAAAAAAAAGCAATCAAAAGTCACAATAGACGTCATTAAAAAAATACACTCATAAATTTATCCCCAAAAATAAATAGATACTGAATAAACTTTTTCCTTCCTTCACTCCGTCAAAAAACTACATCCATAGTTGAAAAAAAGCACTGCTTCTTTCGCTACTCAAATATTTGTCAAAAGATAAATGTATAAAATAATATAATGCCAATATGTATTAAGTCCGCCCTTTGTATTCCTTAGTTTTAGGTTTATACAATAAAGTTTAAATAAATAAAAAAAGAAATAAACTCCTCCGAAGAATCACTAACCACCAAGACCTAAACCCAAAATATGGACAAAGAAAACTGAAGTTTTGCACAGACTTCTCTTTATAATTACACTCACACACATACACACACACAATAAATAACAATTTTAAGGAATGATGTACCTCAAAGCGTTTAATAGGGAAAGAAAATCTTTATAATAATTACTAACCATTGACCGAAATAATATGAAAAAAAGGGTTATTAAATTAATCTGAAAAGTGATAATTGTTATACTTTAATACTATCAATAAACCCAAGATCTTTCTAAGAAGATAATGATGTAATTTATTGTTAATTAAAACGTATTGTTTGAACACTCATGGTTTTTTCCTAAGCTATATATGAGTATAGTAAACAGAACATTCAGAAAAATAGATTTTAATACAAAGAAAAATTCTACCTGTCTGTTACTGTAGATGCTGGAAGGTAAAAACCTGATAAAATTTGAGATTATGTATGTGTGGAAAAGGATATGAATATAATTGGTGAATATTAAGACAATGATTTATAAATCAAATAATACGTGGTATTGAAACAGCCTAGAGGCTAGTAGATCTATATGCTAGTAGTAGTATAGTACAAAACAAAAACTTCTCAACGAAGTAAATACCGAGTGACGAAAGCGAATCCACTGACAAAACTCCTGATATGAATTTTGCGACGAAAAAAACCACGAACATTTTTATTCACAAACGTAAACAAACACAAAAAATGTGAATGTGTTCGGAACGTTGCCAACTTGCCTTGATCAATCTAATAAAATAAAATAAAAAATGCAATTTGTGCAACGTTCCGAACACATTCACATTTTTTGTGTTTGTTTACGTTTGTGAATAAAAATGTTCGTGGTTTTTTTCGTCGCAAAATTCATATCAGGAGTTTTGTCAGTGGATTCGCTTTCGTCACTCGGTATTTACTTCGTTGAGAAGTTTTTGTTTTGATATCAATAGTTTTGTAAAAGGATTGGAAACAAAATACTGTGCGATTATTTTTCATGCAAATATATACTCATTTATTTGGAATAGTTGCCTCTGACAAAATGAGAGTGTTTTGGCTCAGAGGATGAGCGTTGTAATGACAAAGACGAGACCTCGTGTTCGATTCCCACAGGTGCCCAATTTTATTTTCATTAGATTTTTTCAGTTTCCATTTATTTTTTTAATTCATTGCTTCAAAACAAAATTTCTTCAGTATTCGGATTTTTTTCTGTAAATTTTGTTTTATTGTTACAGACGGCAATGCGTTAGTGATTTTATTCACTGTGCAACTAGCATTGAATTTTAACCGTGTTGTGAGTACGATTCTGGCTTTAAAAGTCTTTTTTTGGCCATTTTTGGTAATTTTTCATGATTTTTTGAACTTCTCACGGCCATATCTCAAAATAAAGAGTTTTTCCAGATATATGCTATATACCAAATTTTAGCTCTAATTTGGGGCTACGAATGAGGAAATTTTCGAAAAAATCGTTGGCGCCGTTTTCGAGAAAATGGCCGATCTGTCCCCGGCCAGTTGGCCATTTTTTGCCTTTTGACCAAAAATGTCACGCCAACAAATGTTTTTGCCATCAAAATGGATATCATTCAAAAGATGAGCTTAAGACCTTTCCAATGATGCCCAATTTGTCAATGTGCATCAACTGGTTTGGCCACAGTGCCTCTACAAAAAATAGCCATTTTTGGCCTTTTGAGGGGTGGCCACGGCCAACATGGCGGCCAAATCGAAATGTCGTAGAACAAAAAAGTCTTAGTTTTTAATGTACTTCAATCCCTGAAAGTTTGAACAAAATCAGCTGAAACTACGAATATACCCACACACAGACAAAGTAATCATCGATGGAGGCGCCAGTCAAAATTTTCAAAATGTCATATCTCATCAACCAGTGGTCGGATTTTGGCGTTTTTGGGCTTGTTGAAAAGGTCTCGACGAGGACCTTTAGGAAAATCTTTTTCAAGGTGGAAATAAGTGATTTTATACTGGTGCGGAGCCAAAAACTAAATTTTAGTCTCATTTTTCAAACGGCCGTAGAGGTGAGGCGGTAGGTATATTGCTAAGTGTAAATGCATTTTCTGGGTCTATGGGCCAAAATTAATATTATATATTAATATTAATTAAATATTAAAGAAGTGAGGTAAGTAATCTTTAATCCTAAGGTGTATCAATCTCTGATATTCGTTAATAAATACTACATATTATTTTAATGTCTACGCCGCCAGGCATTGTATGGTAAAATTTGTCCCATTTTCGATAATTTTTTAATAAAATATGCTCCATCTTGTAAATATAGTAATTGACAAAAAGAACTTGGCATTGGTTGGTTTCTAGTGTTAATATATTATTTATTCTCAAGTTAAAATTTAATTTTATTCTAAAATATAAATATCGTCTGTTTAGTTGTAACTTTTATAATATCAAGATTCAAGATTTATATATCAAATAATTAAAAAAAAGTATTTAGTAAAACATAGCTGAAGTCATTTCGCTACAGCTTGTATTTGACTGACTTGTAATTCCACTACAACACATATGACTTCCTTAACGTAGTTATTATTGCCATGTTTCGTTCCTCTATTCTGCTTTGGCCTAATTTCCTCCATTCCTCCCCATTCTACGGATGGTAACGCACCTACTTTTTTATACTTGTACTCCATGTAATGTCCATAAATGAAAATATGTAGTGTAATATTACACTCATAATTATTGCAGAGGAGCAGTACTACAAGTTGCCTCAACTGTTCGAGTTGGACAACTACAGGCAGTGCTTGGCTCTACGCGGTGCTTTCTGTCTGGGCTCTTTCCAGTTACACTCCTCACAGCCTAGCCATCTCCTCGAGTTACTCCAGGTGAGCCATAACAGAAACATCTGAATTGCTGGAATTTAAGCTTACGTAAAAGTCTCCGACTCGGCTCCAGGCGTACTTTGAATTGTTTATTTAAGAAAACTTTCTCGTTAATTTATCACTATTTAATGAAATATACACAATATCTCACTATTTTTACCGACTAGACCCAAAAATAAAGATTGACGATAATGAATTCCAATTCATCAATACATAATATCATTGTTTACATTGTTTTTCATGAACCATTACTATATTATTATGAGAATCATTTAAAAAACGTTACATTTAAAACAAAACAAAAGGTTTAATAATTAAAAACGTTTACTTTTAATGTAAATTCATTAGTTTGTAATTCAATTTCCATTGCAATATCACGTAAATTAATACAGCTATAGCAGGAACTTTACCGCATTATGTATGAGCTTAATAAGAAATATTAGCATCTTTAGTTGATATCCTTCTTAATAATCAAAACACTACTGATTATAAACATTATATATAAAATTAATTTTAAATATTAAACAATTTTACATCATTTCATTAATAAAATACCTATTTCAAATAATTGAGATATTTTCAATTAAATATGATAATTAAATTCTTTTTTATAATTAACTACCTTTACGGTCTTGACTTGTCTAATGTCAAACAAGGTCAAAGACCTGAAAAGGTAAAATATAAACTATACCTAAATAAATTCTTCAAGTACGACTCCCACTGAGTCAATATAAATTTGGATTCTCAACCTTGGGACCAAAAAGACTACTCGTAACAAATATATATAATTCAAATTTGTCAAAGATTGATTATATACTGATGTGGTCAGTAGTATTTACAAGGATCCTTTATAGCTAAGTAGTTGTATAGTCCATAGCAGACCCACACTGAGACGGGAGATTGATGATTCCTGTATTATATTCATTTAAAAAAATATGTTTTTAGTATCTTTTGAGTGTTAAATCTATTTCATTCTGAACTCTTAAATATATTTCATAGAAAGAAGATAAGAGAAAAAAGAAAATAAGAATATAAATGCACAAATTTAATCAACTTACAGTTTTAATATTGTTATAAGAGTTTAGGTTAAATGTATGTATTGTAGATGGAATTCTAAATCCAAGTTTTAAAAATTTTGATCGTTTACTTGTTCGAAGAAATGAAACGATTTTGATAGGATTAGTACACATATAGATTATTTTCTCAATATAAATAAATTCATACTTATTGCAGTTTGTTTTTAATTTTCAAGGCTACACACGAAATCTGGTTTGGGCTACAATTAAAATGAGAAAAACATACTGAACGGATTTTGATAAAATTTTGGCGTAGTGTAACTTTATTATCAACATATCGGATGCTTATAATCGGATGTATGATAAATTCTCTCACCTTCCAGAAGCCAGGTGACTAATAAATCGTGTACAGATTTAGATTAAAAGCATATTAATAACTGAACGTCTAAAAAATACAGAACATAATAATTTATTTATGTAGTAAAATATTTTTTTTAATCTACATAACAATATATGCAAGAAATATGCAAAACTAAATGTACAGTACACTTTTTGTATGCTAGAGAGCTTTTTATTTCATGAAAAACAGACAATGGAACTATTCAGTCAGTGCACTTACGAAAATGTAGGCTTTAGTTACCCAGTTTTTAAAGGAACTACTTTGGAGAGGAAGGGGGAATATACTCCATACGTTCTTAACTTTTTATTAATTAACATTTCTTTATCACATTGACTATTGAGTCTGAATTGACGTGTTCAGTTCAGAGAATCAAATTCAAGCAAAGTACTAAAAGAGTACCTTGTGGTATTCTAATTAACCACGACTTTGATGTGATGCTCTTACATTTGCGAGGGATTAACAGATTTTAATTTGAAACAATAATAATAATAATTATAATAATGCTTCATTTTTTAACTAAGAAAGTTAGTAGAGAAAACCTTGGAAGTGGTTACAGTGGTTATATACAGAACTCTTAGCAAAAACTCTTTTCCTCCGTAACATTATTAATATTAAAATAAATATATAAATAAATAAAACGTTATTTAGAATAATAGTAAAAAAGAGAATGTAATGCTACAACTATAAATTCAGACCTTTGAAATTATATCTGTATTAAATTATTATAATGTATATAATGTTTATTAAATAAATATTTTAATTTATTATCATTATTATAATATTATAATAAATATATCATCAGATTAACATTTTGATATATGAATATTACAAACCTTATTATACTTAGCTCATATATTTATTACGATAAACAAGTCAGAAGAATAAATATATAATGAAATTTTCCAGAAGGTTTCATATGAGAAACACAGATTCAATCACACGTTGATTCACCGAGGCTACTGCCTCAGCAGCAGTTGTGGGCATATCCCTGGAACATCACATCATCAGGTCTTTGAAGCCTGCGTTCAGAACATCACAAGGATAAAGTATGGACTTGATGCCAGACTCCTCAAACTCGAGTATTGTAAAACTGAAGAAATATCAAGGCCTTTTGAAACTTTAGATATTATCGTCTATTGTGTCTTTGCTCTCATCCTGATGGCAAATGTGGTTGGGACATCATACGACCTTCTACGAAAACCAGATAGTAAACGTAAGAATTTTGTTTTCTTCTTTTAAAGTTCCTAATATTTCTCCATCATATTTGTCTCTCTGATCTGAAAACCTGAACAGATCACGCCCTCGATTTTGGTTCTGGTCTGGTCTGATACTGACGAAATTATCTTAGTAGATTTTAATATTTTCAGCTAACCGCTATCTGATGACATTTTCACTAATTGTAAATTGGGCCCGATACACGACCACGAACGGAAAAGAGAACGAGAGACTTGATACCCTGGACCCAGTTCACGGAATGAAGTAAGAATTATTTACTCTACTATTTTACAAGATAAAAAATTTTCAAACTTATTAATTAAATTAAATGTTTTGTGTTATTTGTTTCAGAGCGTTGACTCTAATGGCCGTGGTTTTAGCACATTCAATAATCACATATCATATGACGTATCTTTATAATCCCTCCTTTTTAGAAGAGGTAAGATTTTTCATATATTCGTAGTAAAAACCAAATGTTATTAACATCCTTGGATTGATAAAGTCATCCGATTTCCAGGTCAACCTCCACCCTCTAGCCACCATCATTACTAACGGAACAGCGACGGTACAGACATTCATAATGTTGTCCAGCTTTCTCCTCGCGTACAACGTGATTCTCTTATTTGAGACTGACAAGGAGAAGAGAGGTGATTTCAAGTTCTGGTGCAAGATAATTCTTTATCGAATCATCAGGTAAAAATAATAAATTTGTTTGATGTTTAACTCGGTTTGATATGTACTTGATGTTATTTCAGTGTTAAGTATCGATATCATTGTGACAAATATAAATCAAAAGAACTATTATTCACATACAGAAATCGAGGATTAAATATGGTAATGGGGGTGCTGGATGACCCTCCCTCGTGAACAGGTGCTGCTCGCGGTGACTGGTCGTCTCGTTAGCCACGGATTTCTTTTTTTTGTTAACTAATCATTAAGCCGGCTCATCGAATCGATTGTGATGGTTCTAGTTGTTCGTTAATTGCTCACATAATATTGACGTTTGTAAAACATTTGTCGCAATTAAGAAATATCCGGCTGAGTTTGTTGTGTGATTCTTCTCAGAGCAGGACGCGTTTGGAATCCTCGAAATTTTAAGTTGGAGAGTATCTTTACACAAGGAATTATTTCGATAGATATGGTATAAAACCCTCCTGCCACTCCTATTTGACGTACACGAGTGATCACTGGTATTAATTCAAAGTGGAAAAGATATAAATAAAATAAGTCAAAATTGGTAACTTCTAGTGATATCTGACTGTCACCAGGATCAGCCCCACATACTTGTTCGTGGTGTGTGTATTGGGGTGGTGGCGCGTGCACGCTGGCAGTGGACCGCTGTGGTGGTTGTCTGAGGAGGAGGCGACACCCTGTCGCCGCTCCGGCTGGACCAACGCGCTATACGTAAATAACCTGTTGCGAACTGACGACACCTGTATGATACAGAGCTGGTGAGATCATTTCAAAATCAAAATGTATTACTGCACTATATTACATGCTGAAAATGATATACAACTTTAAGCAATAATTAATCTTCACATCTTATAATACAAAATCACAATGTATGCTGTAAGAATTTTTATTCTGTCAAATGCTCTGTAATAATTTCTCTACGTTAGGTAGGAAGCCACGATCACGTGAATAAACTTTTTTGTTTGATGATACTACAGATTGAGGCATCCAATAGACGTATTAATTGTCTTATTATTTTTATGGTCTAGAACCACTTGTATATATTTGTACTGAACACCACATTTTTTGTCGGTCCCTAGATGGTTTACCGATTTCAGTTAGAGTTGGTAAGCAGCGCTACTATCGGTTTCTCGGTTCTTAATTTTTTCTGGCTTGTGTCTTTCGTTTATAAAATGTATAATTAGTCTAGTCTGTAATCAAATTACAAAGCAGGAAAACGTCTACAAAATCCGGTAAAATTCCTTTTTTAAACAACGTCTAGAACGTAATAATAGGATTTTTTTGTGAAATTGGGCGTGGGAAATGGTAATAGCTTATAGTCTGAAATATGTTTATTGACTTATCACTTATGCCAAAAAAAAAACGCATTTTCACGAAATAATAAAAAGTTATTTGATCTAAACTTTTAATCTATGTTTTTTAATCCTAATTTCAACATTTTTTTTTATGATTTGAATAACATAATGTCGTATATGATTTATTTACTATTTGAATGATCATTTTAAACATCTTCGTGAGAACGGAATCATCAAAGACATATATGTTCTTAAATTTATTTATTCCAGGTTTCTAGCAGTGGATATGCAGCTTTACATAATGTCTTCAATTTTGCTATTATACTTCGTGCGAAGACCGCAGAACGCCATTCAGGTGCTAGCCGGTCTTTTCGTTCTCGCGATACTCGGCAACTTCTTCATTGCCTACTACTTTGACCTCAAGGCTATCGTTTTTATCGCACAACCAAAGTAAGTATTTGTATTTCATATTTGATTACATGTAAAAAAACGGAGTTTTGTCATACGTGCACAAAACTTACTCACTCATTAGATTTATTTTCATATTAGATATAGTGTAGTATAAATAACTCGTAGTTCTGTCTGTATTTCCGCTTTTTGCCAGGTACATCCAACGCCAGTACCAGGGCGTGCGTTCATTCTTTTGGCAATATGCAGCGCCGTGGGCGAGCGCGCCATCAGCACTGTTGGGTTTGCTGCTGGCCTTCCTCTACCATCGCTTACGAAATGATGACTACAAGCCCCAAGAAAACACCGTGAGTACTGTTTATATATACTTATCAACTTGACATTTTGTTAAATATTGGTTTGTTTTGAAGTTTTTCTTAGGTGTTATATTTATTCTCGTTAACCAGATATGCCGCATCCTGTACCGTCTATCGGTTCCGTGCATTCTCGTATGGATCATGAGCGGGTATTTTGTGAGAGATACAACATCTCCCTTCGTCGTATCGCTGTACACCGCTCTCGACAGACCCGTGTTCACACTAATCATCGCAGTGGCTACCTTGGGCTTCTTCTTTAAAATTGATGGTAAGATAAAGTATCTTAAATTGATAGTTTTGAATGTGCAATTTCTATAAATGTGAACTAATAGCAATTCATTCCTGTTAGATGTATGGTGGCGCTTCCTCTCGTGGCGCGGATGGCGGCCTCTGTCTCGGATGAGTTTATGTGTTTTACTGGTGCACTGGGACTGCAACCTGACACTGCTGGCCTTGCGCGAGACACTCTCCCAGGTCTCCGTGCTCGAAATCGTAAGTACACTGGAGCTTGGAACCAATTTTGCACAAACATTGGTCCTGTAACAATTTTTTAATAGGTCTGTCACAGTAAAACAATGTTTGTCCAACTTTGGCTGAGCTATAACATTATGAACTTCCAATTTAACTAGTGTTTTATTTCAGGGCTGTCACTGGCTGGGATCTTTGTTTCTCACATATACTGTATCATTACCCCTGCACCTGATGGTAGAGCTGCCGACCCAAAAATTCTTACAAACTATATTCATTTAATAATCTTTTATTATATATTTTTTTTTATTTTTTTATAAGGATGAATAATTTTCTATGAAATATATTTAGAACTATAAGAATTATATATATATATATATATATATATATATATATATATATATATATTAGAACTTAAAAATAATATATTCATAGTAAAGTGCAAAGAATTATATAACATTTGTTTCAATAATATACCGACATTATTGTCTCTGTGATATTGTAATTAAGTAGTTGTAAGTACATGTTACTGTAAATTGGATAAAATGATATATGTTAAATAAATTCAAAATAGTTTTATTTTAATCAAAAAGAAGGATTTTGAAGGCTTTATAAGGCGTTAGTGGTAGTTTGTAGCCCAATACAAAATAAATACAAATATTTTATTCATGCTGTGGAAATTATAGCAAAGTAAAATATATAATAACAAATAATTTATTGAACAGTACTCAAACTGGTGGGCCAATATCATTATAAAATTTTCAGCCTCAAAAAAGCTTCAAAGATGTCTATAAATCACAAGAACACAACAGCTTTTAAACTACGCGTCGTAAGTGTGCTAATTGACCTATCATTTTGTTAGATTGAATAATGAAATGGCTGCAAAGGGTTACGGAATAAGCTATTAAATACCTCTTTACCTAAGCAATGACTTCAATAGATGCTTAAACTCTTGATATATCTTGTATATGGATGCGCGTAGTTTTATTTAAAATTAAATTACCTCACTGTAAATGGACGGATTCGTTTATTAATAATGGCGATTAGTTTACGTCTATATTTGTACTTGTTAATTTTTTTTTTCGTGTTTGCACATACATATTTATAAACAGACTCAAATCCTGCATTAGAAAAAGAAATACTCCTATAAAAAACATAGATGTCTATAAAGTTTGAGAGTTTAAATTCCCGTGGGATACCATCATCGGCTCACTTACTGATATGATGACCACCACAATGGGACCACCTCTGGAATAGACTCTTTTGAATAAAAAAAAATAAGTTTGTCCATACCTGACAGAGAAATCGGAAAAAAATCTATTAAAAAATTACATTTATAATCCAACAAAAATCCTTCTGCTTTTTGTTGGTTTAAAATGGTCTTAAATTTGTCTTCCGCACGGACATACTATAAAATAACGTCTGCAGCAACAACTCCTTAAATAAGACAAAAATCGTTAAATGATTAAGACCACAAACAATAACACAACTCTAGACAAGACAACAACTCAGCTGATTGAACTGTCAGCAGTCAACAATGACACTTGACATTGACAACACACATCAAACATGACTACATCTTATCTGTGACTCGCATGCTGATTGTACAAATGAGTTATTTTTTATTTAGAATACACGTAAAATCTTGAAACAGCTTCGTTATTTAGATTAGGAAAACATAAATACAATGGGGAACCATAGTTCACACGGAAAAAGTGAAACGGACGGTGGTAGTGGAACGAGTACCCCCAGAGGATCAACCCGTGGCACTAGGTCTGGATCCAATGGTGAGGTACAAGGCCAGCAAGAAAAGGTTGAGCATGAAACAGTTTCTCTAGTGCCCGTTGAGAAACTCGGCAAGGTAAGAAGTACCTTTATAACATAATTAAAAAAGCATTCAATTGTACCTTATAGAGAATTCCATTACACTATTTGTTTTGTTTGGCCTTGAACGGTAATTACAGATTTCGTCAACTTTGCTGATAAGAAATGTAAACAACTTAATATAATAAAAGTAATACTAGATGATCAGTACATTTTCAAAAAATTTTTTTTATCATGTTAAAGTTCAGATATTTCTTATATAATATGAGCTATATTGATAAGAGTTTCAAGATGTTTGATGAGTGATAATCACTAAAGAACAGAGATGTGCTTGAAAGAAATGGAATAGTATCAGTAATAGATTAAACACAACACACATTATTGTCAATTGTTGATTCAGAATGTTATTTGTTTTAATTCATAGTTATAGCATATACATCTGTCTGTCTGTGGACATCTTCAATTATGTTATATCAAATTATATATAAGTGATATTGCAAACAGTATAAAACTTAAGGAAAACTATAACAAACATATATCCATTAGTTTATATGTCTGTCCATAAAAGTCTTGAGGAAGGTAATGTTGCAATGTCATCGTCTTTGCTCACTAATTTAGCAATCATAGTAAAACACGAATCATCGAAAAGAAAAATGTGCATGTCAGTTTTATTCTTAAATGCTTCCAAAACTTTAATGCTGTATTAAATTAATATTTTTATGTTTATGTTATCAAATTAAAGAAAATTTTAGAATTTCATTTATTATATTATTTTGTGCATAATTAACACTAAACCTACCAAGTACCGCTCAAATTGATCGTTCTTAAACTTTTGTAAAACTTACCCATTTCTAAACGTTATAATATCGTCATCAAACTACATGATAATTCTTAGAATATGCATATAATATTTTCTACACTCTTTACTTTTAGTTATTTCCATTATTACCTGCGTTATATAATAAAATAACTTTTAATTACCGGTTAATTTAATGGCGTGCGGTAGGAACAGGTATACTAGAATTGTCGGTAGGTTTAGTGATAATTTACAATAATCAGTAAGTCTCATTCAATTCAACTCCTCCTCATTCATGTTAAACATCTTATTCATCACACTAAGTAACAATTTCATTTATTGCATAAAGTACAAATTACAAACCCTAGGTGCCATTATTTCTACTGTATGTTTATTATCAAAAAATATTATACTTATAGTGTAATACAATAAACAAATACTTAGAACATAATATTATATTTGTCTCATAATATTGAAAGTTATACCCAGCAGCGGCGTTAGGGCTACTAACACCCCGGGCAAAAATATTTAGGCGCTCACTTAAGGAAATCAATATTGAGTATTTATTTTTTGCTGAACCAAATCATCTGACAACTGAACATAGTTGTGAATACGGCACATAGAGCACAGTATTGAGGGTACACGGCGCGGAAGGCAGAAGGCCGAGGCCCCAGACCTCAGCGCCCCCCAAATTTGGCGCCCCGGGCCGTCACCCTATCGCGCGCCCCCCTAACGCCGGCACTGGTTATACCACTTCAAACAAAAAAGTGTAAATATTGTTCATTTGAAGTTAAAGTAAGATATTAATAAATATGATTCTTAATATTAAGATTGAGCGAGTTAAATATAACAAGGCCACCCATACACATTTGCTATGTAATTTGATGTTGTTTTATTGTGATGCTTTCTTTTTGATATCGTAAATACATATATAGTTTAAATATAAGTGAAGATGTTTAGCCGTTACCGAATGATGTGTTTGAAATAATTAGAATATACTGAGTCACTGGAACTCAATGACTCGGTAATAAATATTTTTGGAACTGTACACATCACAGACGGACTCAATTATGTCTACATTACTAATCTTCAACTCGATTTTATTTAAGACTTTGTTAGATCAAATGTTAATTATATTTCATTCATATTACTTTAATAATTAATTTCCTTCTTTGACTATAATGAAATATATATTAGATTTAAGTAATGAATAAAAAAATTTAATTAATATAATTAAATAATAATTTATATTAGCAACTCTTAAGAATACTTAACGAAGGTATATGACTGTGGCGCACGAAAAAGAAAAGCAATTAATAAGTAGATATCTCAATTAACGGTTTAATGATGGACAAACTATTTACTTTGAATTTCTAGGAAACGTCTGGGACGTATTTGTAATCATATAAATTTATACTGGAATAGGATGTGGCGAGCAAGAATTTACGGAAACTTTAAGGAGGTCTGGAATATAATGATTGGGGCTTATGTTATCTAATAATCGTCTAAAGGAAGGAACTCCTTCCTTTAGACGATTTGTTAGAGGATGAAGAATTATTTTACACATAAAACGAGCATCTCACTATCCACCTGATAGAGATCAGAGATGTTGATACCATTTTCACATTTTTTAATAATTTAATCTGAATGAGCATGAGAATGATCCTTTCAATCTCAAGTATCTTGAACTAACCCAAGAAATTTTATTGACAATTAAAATTTATTGATCCTCAAGAGATACCAATAACGGAAATTTGTCTTTTTTCTAGTGAAAATTATTATTCTACAGTTGCTTATCAAAACAGAAAGACGGTGATATAATAAACACTGACCCATATAATAAGATGCAGTACCTTATATCAGAAATGGAATTGGAGTTGTAGTACAAAGCAATATCATCATATTGTAGAGAATTGCAGAAGCTTGCGACTGATAGTACGAAGTCATAAGTGTAAATTTTATATAGCAGGGGAAACATAAATCCTTGAGGAAGACCTTTCCATACTGGTCGATGTTAAAATGAGGAAGTATGAATATGAATAGATGTAGGAGATAAGAAGTTTAATATGATATGGGTTAACTCGTCGGAATATTCAGCTGTTGCATTTTATGTCTGTGTATCGGAAGTAAAACGACAATATATGCCGTGTATATCTGTTGTTAAAATTCCCAAACTATCTGCAGTGCCTGAACCTTTTCTAAATCCAAACTGCTACTTACTTAAATAACTGGAATGGATAATTGAAAGTAGAACTATCTATTCCAGTCGATTTTAATAAGATTTTCTTATATTTTACGAGGGGAGGTCCAAAAGTTCGTGGAATGAAAGGGATCTAAATAAAATAAACCAACAAAACTATTTTTCCTTTTCAATATAATCACCCTTAAGCTCAATACAATTATTAGACCTATGAATTAATTTTTGTAAACCACTATAAAAATATGTTTTATCTTTTCCGTCAAAATGAGCCGAAATTGCCTCCCTTACCTCATTGTCGTCGGAAAATTTCCTTCCCCTTAAGTCTTTTTTTAAATTGAGGAATAAAAAAAAGTCACTTGGGGCCAGGTCGGGACTGTAGGGTGGGTGAATTAGGGATTCGAACCAATGCGTGTGCAGAGCAGCCATTGCAATTCTGCTCTTGTGAACCGGCGCGTTGTCTTTTTCCTCGCCACTTTTCCTTGATGGCATCCTTTAATTTCTTTAATATCGTTGCGTAGTATTCTCCGGTTATAGTCCTTCCCTTTTCTTTGTAATTAATCAAGATTATCCCCTCACAATCCCAAAAAACAGTAGCCATCATCTTTCCAGCGGACTCCGTCACCTTGAATTTTTTTGGCGGTTGTATCCCCTTTTTATGCCATTGCATGGACTCAGGCTCAAAGTGATGAACCCATGTTTGATCTCCCGTAACAATTCGGTCCAAAATCTGTGCAGGTTTATCTCCACACAACTCCACGAACTTTTGGACCTCCCCTCGTAATATTTAAGGAGTAGGGTGGTACTAGTTTACAGACAGAAATAATGATCTGAGATTTCCAGGCTTTTCGTTTAAACCCCTTTTAAAAAAACTTAATCATTTAAAACTACTGTTTTGCATTATCATTCAATTTATCTAATAAAGAGTAAGGGATGAAATCTTCACCAGGAGTAGAAGTCTATGAGGACACAGTGCGGTTCGTCAAATGTAAAATTGGAATCCTGGAAAAAGATTCTAACCATTCCAAAAGATCATTGCTAAAATTAACTGCATTTCGTAACGTTATAATTTTGTTCCTTACTATGGAGAAAAGAGAACGGAAATTTAGAGATTCGCAAAAGCTTATCCCGCCATTTTTTTTTTTTTGTAGGTCTAATCTAATAGATATTGCATTTATTTTTCTTATAACTTATGTCATTGTTAGTTAACACACAAAACGAATAGGTATCTATTTTCCAGTGACTATCAATGTCAAAGTCAAATTGACATTGACATTGATAGTGTTAAGGTAAATAATCCATTTTGTAATCAATTGTCAAACGAATGACAATATGTGTTAGGTTTTTTTTTTTAATTTGATGTATTTATAAATGTAATGTATTATTTATAAACACTCTTTCTTTTCTCCATATAAACTTTAACTACAAAGCTACTAGTGAGCTTAATTTTCTTAAAAAGCGATATAATTATGTTAATATAATCATTAATAACACAGGCACACAAAAAAAAAAAAACGTCATGAACCAGAGGGGAGACCCCATTATTCCTAGGTTTTTGGGATCGCTGAAACCGAATATGACAATAAAAACTAATTTTAAATGCCAGTTTTCCCGCTAGCACCCGCTTACTACCTCTTAAGGGGTGAAAATTGAAATTGTTGTAAAAAATCAAGATAGATGTGTCTTTCTACGTTTTTTGGGATGCTGAAACCGAAAATGATAACTAAAAATAAATTCATGACCACTATCACCCCCTACCATCCCTTACAGGGGGAGAAAATTTCATTTTTTTCTATAAAATCAAGACAGATGTGTATTTCTACGTTTTTTGGTATAATGAAACCGAAAATGACAACCAAAAGTGAATTTGATACCTCTTTTACTCAATAGCACCCCCTAACTACCCCTAACGGGGGGGAGGGGGTGGGGGTAGTTTCAATTTTGTATAAAATCAAGATGTATGAAGAAATTTTGACGATTTACAGTAAATGACATGTTTATCAAACTAGTTTGAAGTTACTCTTAGCTCTTATATTAGAAATTCAAATGCTTTATCGATCAGAAGTATCTGATATATATTCATGATTTAATTCTATTCTTAGCGTAACCCAGGAACAACGGCGTGGACGTAGTAGATTTCTGTTCCCTTTTGGAGTGCTGGATTAAAGTGAGTCCCCTTGCCTCTCACTATCCGGGGTGCTGAATTAAAGTGAGTCCCCTTGCCTCTCACTATTCAGCGTCTACCTGTTTCTACGATAACGAACTCTCTTGTTGTCAAAAGTTCTTCTAAGTGGTTGCCTTTTATTGGTTCTTTTCTGTTCTGGCAAATCTCTTTTTAAATTCCAACAGTAGTCTGCTAACATATTGACATCCCATTTACCCTGATGGCGCTGTTCCATTGTCTTAAGATCCTGTCTGATGGAACCTTTCACCTTGCTCCTCACTATAGTCTCCTAAATTGGCCGAAAAACCTTTCTATTTCGGAGGCATAGAATTAGGTTCAGCATCTTTTAAACAAGACTGCCGGATGGATAACAGTATAAACAGAATTAAATAGAAAGCAAAAAAAAACAAAAAATGAAACAACTTGTTAAGAATAGGACAAAAATCATGATTCAGTCTTAGTATCATAATAACAAATATATGCATGCAATAAGGTTACCATATACTTTATAATCATTTTTTCTCTCAGCATCTTGAAAAACATTGAAATTCACATATTTTCGGTTCCAGCATCCTAAAAAACGTAGAAATACACATCTATCTTGATTTTATAGAAAAATTGAAATTTTCACCCCCTTTAAGGGGTAGTAAGGGGGTGATAGAGGTCATGAATTTATTTTTAGTTATCATTTTCGGTTCCAGCATCCCAAAAAACGTAGAAAGACACATCTATCTTGATTTTTTACAACAATTTCAATTTTCACCCCTTAAGAGGTAGTAAGGGGGTGCTAGCGGGAAAACTGGCATTTAAAATTAGTTTTTATTGTCATATTTGGTTTCAGCGATCCCAAAAACCTAGGAATAATGGGGTCTCCCCTCTGGTTCATGATGTTTTTTTTTTTTTGTGTGCCTGTGTAATCATTATCATTAATCAAATTAAATGAATATAATGATTTTAGTGAAATATAATAAATGGAAATTAATTTGTCAAATTAGCCAAGTATAAACCTTTCCATACTTAAGTTTCCATGAATTAAAATTAATTTACGTAGCCCTATTAAGCTAATATCGATAAATTGGTATCACATGATCATTACACGTTCATTCACCAAGTCATTACACAAAATCCTAGCATTCAACAATGTACTGAGTAGATTGTACGGTGACAATCTTATCAATCAATCTGAAGATAAATCTCAGATCGCACAAGTTGTGTTTACCGGTGGTCGTGAACGTGTGTGTGTGTAATTAATACCTATATTATAATGGATCGTTTCGTGGTAGTGGTTAAGGATTTACCGTTTACAATAGTAGGGATACAGGCGAGGAGAAACGTAAAAAAAATTGTCAAAGTTGACTGTAAGGTGAGGTGTTTGAATTATATATTTATTATGAGGCAATCATTCATTCTTTATATATCTGATACTATTTTTTTTAAATCTACTTACATTATAACCAGTTCAATAAATTTGTTACTAATTTATAAATTTATATTATTTATGTCAAGAAAATTGTCAAACTAAAAAAAAAATTGGTAAAAAGGAAGACGAATGATAACGTCAGCGCTTCAGCTTAAAGAGAAATAATAAGTATTACAACAACAAAAAAAAAAAATAATATAACTAAAATACTGACTAGGTTTTACGATTCTCAAAAAAATATATATAATTAAGCATATTTAGTCAAGGTGTTAGAATATTGCGTGATTAAATTATTCTAATAAGAGTACTTGAACACAGCTGTTTTTTTGTCCACTAAATAACCAAAAATAAACATAGCAGCTTTCTATTAAAACAATAAACGCACTCGACTCTATCCATCTAGAGGTCTATACCATAGACGCCCAAAACACAGATATATTGTTAAATTCCTTGGTAGTAAAACATATTTATATTCAGCCATTGCATTAATACGTATTAATTCGTATAATATTTCAAAACAAAAATATATTAAGGTGATTAAATCATTATCTGGTATTTAATTAAGTCCCTGACGTTGGATAATAGGGTGACCATGCTTGATAGTATTTGGATAGTATTACATATTTCTAATATGAAAGACGGAGAATTAATTTTGACCCCAATATTAAATGATTAATATCTTCGTTAGCCTAATATATTTTAATTGATCATAATCCAATAATATAGTATAATTATAGGTAGGTATATATATATTTGTGAGGTCACTATTCTGATACCATACTTCTCGAAAGATGACCCTAAAAAGACCCTACAATTTAAAATTAAGGCTTAGGTTCCAAACGCCCTGATTTAAGATGATAAATCAAGTTTAAAATCTCGTTTACCTTCATCAATATCTTCATTTGAAAACTAAAAGTCAAGCGAAACTAAATGTAATCACTAGTTTAATTCGAATATCTTTAACACTTTCCATGAACATGGTGTAAACAACTGCTTCTAAAGCATCCAATTATCGGAAGCTTCATACAAATATATACACGCTAAATATCTTTTAGTGATTTTTTATAAATCGGATTTATCTTTGAATATTTGAGCGAAGCACGCGGAGCGCTCTGAGACTTTTCGCATTCCATGTCTGGGGTTGGCATGAAAACGGCGTTACCGATCTTCATGAAATTTTACACATTTATAGCGATGGTTATTGCAATGATTTATAAAAAAAAGTGAAAAAAAAAATCATGTCGTTGAGGAATAATCACCAAAAAATGACCAGTAGATTTCAATGTAAAAAAAATTCGCTCGAAAAATTTGGTTTACAATGGGATACGCGTGTCGAATTCAGCCTGTCGGTTTCAGCTTTGAACTTTAGTTACTCGCTTCGCTCAACCCGCCGAACTCTACCGAAATTTTGCGAGCGCAGCGAGTCAAAATCGAGGTCCGGTTCGCGCCCTTAGTACTTTTATTATTTTTGTAATAAATTTTTCAACTACTACTTTATTATTCGTGTCGTGGTAGTCCGTTCAGTCACAATGAACCCATACAAATGTACATATAATAAAATGTTCTTCTCAATGTCTCTCTATTTGCGATATGTTAATTATCTTAATTATATATGCTAATGTGACTTTGTTTATTTCTTTGTTTTACTTTTATGTCTTACCTGTTCATAACGAAATACCACACACGTCAGGGTCATAGAAAGGGACATAGATGTCTATCCCGCAAAGGATTTATAATAAAAATATTTTCAAATCCATATATTATTGAGCGAAGCGAGCGGAGCGTTCTATGTGACACTTTTTCCATCCCGTGTCTGGGGTTGGCATGAAAAAGGCTTTACCGATCTTCATGAAATTTTGCACATTTATAGCGATGGTTTATAAAACAAAACTGAAAAAAAAACTCATGTCGTTGAGGAATAATCAATAAATAACAGTCCCATAGACTTCAATGTAAAAAAAATCGCTATGTGGTATTATATTCTATATTCTTTGCCTGTCAGTTTCAGCTTTGAACGCTAAATTGAAGATGGGTTACTCGCTTCGCACAATTCACGGAACTCTACCGAGATTTTGTGAGCACAGCGAGTCAAAATCGAAGTCCAGTTCGCGCCTCTATTATAAATTAAAATATATTATTTTTCAAGAGATGCCGGTGGCAAAAGCTTGGGTATCAATCGATTAAACCTGTGGTTCAGAAACGATATTTAATAATATGTCAACTTTTTCTCGTTCATGTGATTTGAACCTGATAATCACACTTGCCTAATTACAAGACACATGTGTTTTAATTGTTATATGACATAATAAACTTATTAGTATAATAGTGTCTCGTAGTAGTTTATATTATGTTTACACTTAGCATTCGCAAGGTTAATGAACTAGGTATTAGGATTTAATAATATTATATATAAATGTTGTTTTTAAATGCCTTTATTTTCTATAACTATTAAAACAGCATAAAAAGTATGAATAATTATATAACATTTCAGAAGTTTCGACACGTTTTCTCAATTCGGTAAAAAAAAATATGTTTAAACAATTCTGTAATGATAAAAAATTTGAAATCTGAAATACTACGCGATGTTTACTTCTTAGAAGTTTAAAAGTATATGACATATTTGGCTAAGTAAATAATTTAGCTCGTACTAAGAAAAAGTCAAGACAGTAATAAATATATTTAAAAAAATAATTGATAAAAATATATACGTAATGGTCACCCTACACTTCATCGATCATGATTTGATAATTCACTCATTATTTATTATTATCGGTCAAGTTTACTGCGACATAACCATTGAATGTAAGAAATAAAGTACGAATAGCAAACATACAAAATAATGAATTCTAATAAAAATAAATTAGTTATAGCCTTGCCCAAACGGTAAGCCCTAGGTAATTTCATAAAATTCTAAAGTTCTACTACATTTTCTTAGAACTATTCTTTTCACTTACATTTAAATAACATTACGAAATAGTATGCCTTATCCCAATTATTTTGGGTGTATTATCATACGTCATCTCAGTGAAGATTTGCTTTTTTGTCGTATCATTTTTCACACACTTCATCCATGCCTTCTTCCATTGCCTTCTCTGATAACCCTGCCGTCATAGTGTGAACTTGTATGGAGGGAAGTCAATTTGACTATACTTAAGACTATCTTTGCAACTTACCTACCATCTTTTATGTTTGACAAACCTTCAACCTTGTGCCTCAGATTATGACCTTATGCCTATTATTGTTATTTTTAATTTTAATGCTCTTTACCTAAGTTAATCTAGTATAGTCTTTAAGTTTTTTTATTGTTATTAGGTCTGCAAAACCTTTTCTGAATAAACCTTATTATTATTATAGATATTCTTAGAGCGTTCTCGTTGCGTGCTTGCCATCATTCCAAAGTACTTTATCTTCTAACGACTAAAAATTTCAAGTGGATACCAGGGCAAGGACAACTTGTCCGACAAGTGTTGGCTATCACCACGCATTTCCCAAACATTTTTGAATGCTTGCAGCTAATTATTTGCAACCATTCGTCTATATATAATCAACTATTTAACAACAATCTTCACAATACAATACGGTCGGTATATATTGTACATCGTCAAGTGATCATTTAGTCTATTAAAGGGAATTTTACACGCCATCAATGATATCAATTCACATTGATTGTAACTTTGATCGATTTACAATGTATAGGCATCGTCGCCATTCGCATGCATTACTGTAAATATTTATTTTGCGCTGCTGAGAAAAAATTGTCACATCTATGATGCTTCAGAACGCTCGACCCATTTGGTGGATTGTTTCGTTATTTGTTATTGTAATAACAATATTTGTGTGTGAATTGAAAAAAACCCACCGCAAATTATTTTCTCAATTATTAAATGACATCACGTGTTCATAACAATGACTTGCAATGGACTGATTCATACCAAACTTGATGTAGAGGATTTAAAATATACATAGTTATAGTTTTCTGTTCTTTTTTCATTAGTAAATTGAATGAGATGCTAGTTTGAGTTATTTGTTTACTATTATTGTCAACAAAACCATCACATGACGCATGCAGCATCGCACGTGACAGATGATGTCTGAAAAACTGAAAGGACAAACTAACTTTGTAGTTTGAGATCAAAATTATATTATATAATAAATAAGGGATGAGTTGCTTTTGTTTCATAGATATTCTTACTATTGTGCCTGATATATTTTTTAATTTAATTTTACATAATTAAAACTTTTTCATAATTTATTATAGGTGTCGTAAAAAAGTAATCCTTATAAAATTTCTACATAAATATTTCTATTGATATGTTTTACCAGCAGTGTAGTAGTGGTAAAAATTGTAATTAATTAACTTGATAGTAAAATAATACTTAAAAACATTTGCACTTAGCTATCGAAAGAAATATTAAACTTTTCTTTGCCCAATCACATTCAATAAAAAAAAAATCATAGTTTTACAAGAAGTGATAACTACATTCCGTATAAACTGATATCATCTATTTCTTTGTCTTCAGCTCCTTGCACAGCGGTCACAGAAAGAAGATGGAGTCAACGGCGTCACAGAAAAATCATTTAGCGTAAGTTACTTCTTTTTTCAATATACTAAGTAAATGTTGAGTATTAATTAAAAATGTTATTGTAAAAACAATTAAACAAACAGTGTAAATCTTTCTCAATACGCCAAATTAAATTCAGTAAGATATACATGTGTTAATTGCCGAAACTTTCTGCCAATTATACCAATTCTATGTTAATCATAAAATCAGGCGAGAATTCTGTTGAACACTTTTAGGAACTTATACAGGAATGAAGATCATTTACAATTTCCTCTCCAACGCAGTATTCTGTTACAGAAATATCTATTCCCAATGTATCCAGAGCTGGCGCGTCAGTTCTACAATTACATACACAGGATAGCAAAGTGCAAGAATAATCACATTCCACTGTCCGCCTTCAGACAACAATGCGAAAAAATTCTTGCCATGTTAGACGACAGCGCCATAATTGAAACTTACATAAGGTAATGGTTATCCATCCCATAGCAACGTACAATAAACGAAAGTTCTTAAACATTAAACAATTAAATATTTAACTCAACAGAATGTTCAGCTCGGATCCCGAAGAAGGACAGGTGTCACCGGATGATCTCCGCAGTCTGCTGTACATCAGCTACAAACTATCCATGGACCACTATCCTGAGGGTCCGCAGGCGTGTCCCATGGTGAGCCGACGCCCGATTACGGACCGAACGGACGGGTAGGATAGATCGATCACGTACCATTTACGCTACTTTCTGGTCTTTAGATAAATAAGACGCTAACGGCAGTCATTCGCGGGTGCTTCAATAAGAAAGATTCTCACAGCGTCGGGTTCGTTGTGCGCTGGCTCGAGGAACACTGTCACCGACTCATATTCCCCATACACAGGTGAGGTTCGATCGTGGCATACACGTTTCGAGAAGGTAACAGCGAGTGACCCACCGGCCTCTCCCAGGTACTGCGTGCACATTTTGGCGACACGGCACCGCGACGTGGGCATGTTGGCCGCCGAGAGCGGCTCGCTGGAGCTGGGCACACCCGTGCTGGAGCGCAGCGCGTGGGCGGGCGCCGGCGCGCTGCTGCCCGTGTCGGCCGCCTGGTTGCTAGCCGCCACCGCGCCACCGCTGTACAGTCGGCCCGCGCGTCCGCCCCCGCTCCCGGGCGGTGCCAGCGCCTCCGCCGCCTGGGTCGCGCGTCTCGTGTGCGCGTTGCCGTCGCACTGGGCCCCGCTCTACGCCTCTCGTGACCACGGGCTTGGAGCCAACCGCTTTCTGCACCATACGCTCGCATATCGGTACTTCCCCATACAATTGGAATGTTCCTGTAAAATGTTAATCATCCTCACCGTCCTCCCGTCACTTGTCCTCTTTTTACAGCGGTCCAACATTAGTGGTGATAGAAGGCAAGTGTGCCGGCGGGGGCGAGGATTTAGATGAGGCAGGAAGCGTGACGGTGGTGGTGTGCTCCCCGCAGGAGTGGCGCGACACACATCAGTACTGGGGCGGGCCGCAAGGAGCTCTCGTGCAGCTCTACCCCACGTGAGTACACTTCAACTTGCACACCCATCAACTGCACATACATATTACTAACCCTCCCTCTTGCCGGCAGGTTCGCGCTGGTGGAGACAGGTCCCAAGCTGCTGTACCTGAACTCTCACATCCGCGGCTACCCCCGGGGGCTGCGCGCAGGCTCCGACCCACGCAAGCCGTTGCTAGCCGTCGACGAGGATTTCGACGCGTTCAGCTTTAAAGGCGTCCCTTACAGACTCAATGCCATCGAGGTGGGGCGTTACATAGTTTACAACAAATTTTCCCGTTAGGGTTAGAATTTCAAATTACACAGATAATATACCGATATGTGTACAGGTCTGGGGCTGCGGGGAGCAGGCGCTCCGGGAGGCTCAGCTCGAGGTGAAGAAGTGGCAGGTGCGGGAAGCTGAGAGACAGAGACAGGTATACCCTCATTTCCATGACGGCGATATTATATTATATCTATACTAATGTTTATGTGCGTTTAGGTGAAGATCTCCGCTGCGGACTGGATCGAGCATCCCGACCGATACTTGCTGGAGCTGGCGGGACGACCTCAATACAACAACTCTGCCAGCTAATGCACGAACACTTACACAGACACACACACAAACATAGATAAAAAGACCAAGGAGTGAGGAAATTTGTAACTAAAATAATGTAACTTAAATACAATATGCAAATGATTTATTGCATCGATGACTTAATATTATATCATATACAGTAAGACTACAGTAATATTATTACAGTAATAATAAGTGTAGGTATATTAAAAAGGTGTGATGAACGATTTTGTATAACTGTGATATTGTGAATCAATCTCGTCTGTATGTCAGTCGTTGTGGTGCTTAGGTTCAAATATGTTTCATCAAATACTTAAAAGATATACTTAATAGCTTCTAACTTCTTTTACAATAATATACAATTCTTAGTACTTAAACAATATTATTTTGCTAAATTAAATTAATAAAATCAAATTATAAACTATAATGTCTTGAATTTCAAAATATTTTTCTTACCTTTTTTTCTTATGGTTATTTATTTGCTCAAAATGATATCGTCATTATAATTTTATATTATATATGTTTTACTATTCACAGATAATTTTTGACCTTATGTTTTAAATAAGGAACTTATTTTGTCTCACTCACTCATACTACATTATCAGTGTTTCAGTATTTTCTTCTCCATCTAATAAAATTTGGAAGCAACTATAACTAAGAGCCAATAAATAAAGACTACAAAAAGACAATACTTGAATATGCAGGATTTTTAAAATGACTACTGTTATATCTTTTTGTATAAAGTTAAAGTAATATTATTAACTACAACTATTTATCTCAGTCAGAGTCAGACCTTGGGTTGATATTTATAAACGTATTTAGGACCAATTTTATATGTTTTCGCTTTGCTTTACACAATATATATTGCGAGCTTACTAGAATTAGGATAATAATAAAAAACTCACTTGGCGCCATATTAAATCTCAGTAATAAACAAATACGTAGTCATGCTCTCAGTCACGAAACATTATTTTACTTTAGTATGCCGCCAAGTGAGCGATAGAAATGAATTGCCTTAATTACAAAAAAAAAATATTATGAAATGTCTTACACGTGTAATATAATGTAAAATATAGTTGATAAGCAAATAAACGAGTATAAATTATTAAGTTTTTCTTTCAATACCTGCACTTATTTAAGTACTTGAATATGTTGTACCTAATGTGCTGGAAGACTGCAGCTACGTAAATAATTAATCGTAATTACAATATAATTTAGGCTTTAAACCTTAATTTGAGCTACTTACTTAAGATGTTCTAAAATAAAAAAAAAAAAAATTAGGGTATCAGAAAAACATTTCTTTTTAGGATCTATCTGTTCAAGAATCAATAAAACACTAAAGAAATTTTACATTTAATTCAATTATATCTTTAGAATATAATAGAATATCTTTAGAAGTTCCTTTATCGGTAAAAATTTATTCTTTGTTAGTATTAATCATGAATATCAAATTCCACAGACAATAATAATCAGAGACGACAATAAACCATTTATTACTCTATGACACTAAACGTCAACTTCATGTGTAATGTTATCAGCTGATAACATAAACTTTAAAACATGAGTGAATTTAAGAAAATCCATAAAAAAAATTAAATAATTTTATTTAAATAACCTAACGAATAATTAAGTTATAATTACAAATTGCTAAAAATGGCAGTATACGCTGCACATTTAACGCGCACCTTGCAAGGTACACCTTCGGTCTTCCAGGTGACTGCACAGGAGGCCCTCGGGGCTACAGTGAAGCCTGCTTTACGAAGACTCGTCGAGGTAATGTTTTTCAAATATATACTTTTTATTATAAAGTTATGTATTTAAATATAAAACTACAAATCCTACCTAAATTATGAAATAAATAATAAAATAAATACTAAAATGTTTAAACTTTCAGTATTTAGCCGCAGTATACCCTGATAAATGTGGGTGGAGTGAGCGGTGGTATGATGAGTTGTATCTACTCCTAGATTGTGTGGTACAGCACCACTACCTCAAACATTATGGTGAGTACTATACAAATTGTAGGTATTCTATTTTAATTTTAGCGTACAAATAAGAGGTTTTTAAGATATTAAGCCAAATAGTTTTGGTTAATACTTTTTTTTGCATAACTCATTAAATTTCAACCTAATATTTAATCCACATCCAAATAATGTTTTCAATACTAAACCATGGCCACCAATAACTATCTTTACCTTTTTCACGGAGCAAATATAATTCTGCAGCGGCATCATTTTCCGAGAGCTTCTATGGTCTGGTGCGGACCCCAATCTCTCCGAGTAGTGAGTTCAGCACAGGGTCTCGTCTGCCGCGCGTATTAGAGGCGGCCTCACTCACACTGCTAGTGGCCGGACCCTACCTATGGGATAAGCTGGACCAGCTCATGGAGCACTGGAGGGAGGCGGAGGAGGATGGACGCCTGGGTAAGGTAATTATTGTATTACAGTGCAGTTTTAAATGATTCTGGTAATATCTTTAGAAGTTTTTGTAATAATTGTCTTTATTTGTATGTTATATGCTTTTGTTTTTTCTCTTTTATAAAAAAACATTTTCAAATGATCAGATTTAAATCAGTATGAAGTTTTTAAAATGTGTATTATCTACATTTGATTGATTTGATTATCAACACACACACACGCACACACATTTACACACACAAGCGAACACATATGCAAAACATAGATCCTGATATGCTTTGTTCAATATTAACTATATATGAGTATCCTAACAAAAAAGGTTTTAATTTTGTAAAATTCGGAAAGTTTGTTTGAAACTATATTATTCTGTCTTATTTTAGAGTAAAGCTGACCGAGCTCGAAAAGCAGCACTGAAGCTTTACTCCATAGCATACTTCGTGACGGAGGCGAGCAAGCTAGTGGTACTGGCACGATACCTCACGGGGGCGAGCCAGGCCCCCACCTTACCGCTACACTTACTGGGGGTTACGCTGAGAGACGCCCCCCCCGAGGAGCCTGATGAAAACACTTGGGGGGACTTCTTCAAGCATATATTCACTGGACAATTTGGGTGAGGAATGTACTATAATAATGTCTTTCGTTGTGTTGCTGTCTTTTCTATATTCATTGAAAATTATTTGTATGTAAATAACAAAGGTGTAAAAGGTAATTAAGTAAAAGTCCAGTTCTCTCTTACAAAACGTTTCTGCACATACAAAAATACATATTTTCACCATAAATTTTATATAGAAAGCCAATATATCTTCGGCACTAACAATGTATGATCTAAACGATATTGCCTAGGTACCGCGCTTTGTATTTTAGACAAGTTATAATAACATATGCTATATTATGTATATTTATGATATTTTTTACAAAGAGGGGCTCGAAGCGTGCTTATTTGGTAATAAGTGACCATCGCTGATTATAGACTCTTATGTTATCTGATGCTTTGCCGGCCATTGCGAATAGAGTACGCGCTTTTATTAAAGGTTCTAATTCTTGGTAGTTTTGCACTGGTACTGAAGAAAGCCACGCGTCTAGATGTTAGATATATGGATATTGTAGGCATTGTGTTGAAAAATCACTGAGCCCTAGAGGAACACCATCCGAAAATCCGAAAACATGCACCCAGAGCATAATCTGATCCATTTCTATAAATATAAACCGGTAAAAAAGACCACGTCTAGTATCCGTATGTCGTAATTAGCGACTAAAGGTAAAATAATCTTGCCATCACTTGAAGTCGGCATGAATGAACCGATCCCACAGGCATCGACCTTACACAAAACACCGGCTACCGTGTTTAATACATTACATTATTAAATATATTATTTTTCGATCCAACTGCAGACTTAACTTGTTCCCTTGTCTGCAGGAGCGCCGTCTTGACATTCCGTATGTTTACACTCGCTGCCAGCGAGGCGGCAGAACGAGGAGCCTTTCTCGTACAGATGCTGAGGTGGTGGGACGCAAGAGCCCCCGCCGCCCGCGCCGCCCTGCCCGCACCTCCGCCGCCGCAGGCAAGATTACACACACAATCCCAAACACACATGCATACGCACGCACACATACGTACACAAATACACGCAGGAGAAAGAGATACACACCCTTGTATCCTGCTCGCACCTCCAATACTCTTAAGTACACAAACCTATCCGAGCACACGCTTATTCATGCATTTGTAATTTTCAGAGAGTCGAAGGTCGCTGGACCAACATCTGCCCCCTGTGTCTGCAGCCGTGGCGCGTGCCCACCGCGCTGCCCGTGTCCGGGTCAGTGTTATGAAGTCGTGGGTGAGTGAGATAGAGCTATTTCTGACGTGTCGTGTGTGTAGGTACGTGTTCTGTTACTCATGCGTGTCCCGTGCGCTGCGAGCGTCTCCCGCGTGTCCCGTGTCCCGGCTGCCGGCAACCGAGAGGTCACTCGTGCGGCTGTACCTGGACGCGTAAGGACGGGCCCTCGAACGTACTACACAAGCTTATATGTAATTTAATTACCGGACATTTAACGTCATATTAGTGTTGCCACCTATAATATTAATAGATTAAGTTTGAGAAATGGAATTTAATGTTGACGGACAGAAAATGTGTTGGATAAAAGGTGTGGATATAATAATTTAGTTTTTTTATTATTTATAAACTTGTATACATATAGTTCAAACTGAATTCTAATTATTATTATAATTGGAATTGATTTTTAAAGACCTTCTACTATTGTTAATTGAAGTATTTCTCTTAAACTCAAAGAACTCCAAGAAAAAAAAGTCATTAAAAAAGCAACAAATCTGTATAGAAAGCTGACAATTTTAAAACTTTTAAGGAATATATTTGCAGTTAAAATACAAAAATGAAATTTTAACAAGGTAAAGTAAAATATTTTGTCCAATGACTTTTTTGTTTTTTTTTTTTAAAATGCATTGTGTCAGAAATTATATTTTGGATTATGAGTTAAAAAAAAGTAGAATTTATTAATTATATTATTTTATACCAAAGGTTGTATTGTATTGTGTCTAACTGGTGAGGGATGAGTATAAATATCTTATGACACCGGCTGTGGTTACTTGTTACAAATTATTATTAAATAAAAGATTTTATACTTACAATGTTTTTTATTGATTAAATATACAGTATTATAGTATGTATAACGTGTATAAGAGTATAAAAATAATAATGGTTATATGAAAAGGGTCCTAAATTTAAGTAAATGTTGTTCTCAAATGACAATAGTTTGTATGTTTGTATGTGTGTATGTGTGCGTGTCGATCGTGTATTGTATAAACACAGTCGCACACACATAAGGGTTTATTATATAAATGTTACAAATATTCAATATCGGTGTGTATATTTTTCTGCAAATAATGATGAGACAGTTGTCGGCCATTCTCGGAGACTAGAATGATTCTCGGGTTTTTCCCTCTAAGGAGTAGGGGTCGCGGGGGAGTATCGGGGGTTACCTCAAACCCTGGCAAACCCTCTATATATTCCCGGAGTTCCTCCCGGTTTGAAAAGGATCTGTATCCATAGTAAAGCTTACCCTCCTCCATGTCGATTATCTCCCATGGCTTCGAGGTCTCGAAGTATCCGCCCTCCCCCTTTATTATCGACATAAAACACATTTTTTTAATTGGCAAACATTATACATATCTAAATTAGATGTTATTATATAAACATCATTTCATAATATGTATATATTATTAGATTATGAAATGAAACTATATTTAAATAAAAGATTGTCAACTCGTAAACTAAGTATGGTATAGTAATTCCAACACAGAGTTCGTTCTCATATGAAAATATTATAGTGTAGGTATGTATGTGTGCGTGTAAACGCGTGTGTTCTAGCTTATGTGTGTGCGTATACCTCTACATTGGAGACGGCGTAGTATTTCCCGTGTTTCGCTGTGAGAAGTGAAACGATGCGCCCATCTTGACTAGCGAGCGGAGTGCCCGCCAGTAGACTATTCAACGACTCGAAACTCGGCGCACACCGCCACTGCGCCAAAGCTCCATCACTACTTGTCAGGAGCAGACGATGGTGACGGTTCAGGAATACCTTGGTGACAATCATAAGGACAAAATTTATTAACTTACTGAGTTCTATGAATTTTGTAGTTGTGGTGATTTAACAAACGTGTGTGCAAAGGCGAGTTATATTTAAAATTGGCTGATCTTGAAGAACTTAAAAAAAAAGGATTTTTGGAAATTCCACAGATTTTTTCTTATCGCGTCTAATATACTTAGATTAGAAGAAACAAAAACACAATTTAACCGGGTCATAGGAACAATTTGCACTTCCCATTTTGTGCAGTCTGAAGTGTACATTTAAGAAATCAGCAATGCCTGCCGACATACATATACATGCATACATACATACATGGATACATATATGGTAGTCTACAAAAGGAAGACACGATATCCAAGTGCACACTTGGACTTCGACTACTCCTGTCGAAATGCGAATGTTAAGATAGATGTGTGGTGTCACGAGAAGATATAAAGTAACAAGTATTTAGGAAGTAGCACTGATGATATAAAAAATGAGAAGTAATCGTTCGTCCTCGCAAGTTACGTAATGAAAATACTTAAGTTTAAATATGGATTGATTGACATTCTACGATCCAAATGTTTGATGTTTGGAATATTGGTGAATTTTCATATAGGTAACTGGTCGAATAGAGGTAATTGAAAATTTGAGTACGTCAAACAGATTAAGATTACCTTTTCCGCTGTGTTCTCGTCGAGTCTGACGAAGGCGAGTTCTTCTAGCGGCGCCAGTTGTTCATCCGAGAATAGGTCGCAATAGTGGTGGGTCGTTTGCGACAGTTTCTCTTTCTGATGGTGTAAGAGTTTTATTATTAACTTAAGATTTTGTTATATTTTGTATTGGTGCTGAAGGTATGTCCTTACAATAGCAAGGCCCTGATAATATCAGTATAAGTATTTACCTCTTCTGGAGTGGCGCAATGTATTGGCATCGCGGTTCCGACTTTAGCGTAGGTTTTGCCGTTATTCTGATGCAGCGTCGCTGGTATGGACATGTTCTCCAACAATCCGAAGTATTTGTCGTTGGTTGCGGTGCGATTAGACATGATTGAATGTTGTACTGTTTAAAAATTATATTTATAGAAATAATTATGCTACAGTCTTTACTGTATTTTCATCATTAATTAATGTTAGTCATAATTTATATAAGAAATACCAATGTCCTATTTTGAGCCATACTCCGACAGTACAACAGTAGCCAGAATCTAACTTTTAACTGTCTGAAATAAAGTAGATTTGAGAAAAAAATACTCTCATATATATAATTATTGTGATTAATAAATTTCTTATATCAGAAAGAAGACCAAACCCTTAAAGGCGATAACTAATTAAAATAAGTATTTATAATTTTATTATCAAAATAAATTTGTTTACAGGATTCTATAATTCTACTTTCCATATCATTTATTTTCTATTGATAAAGTTAAACCTTGGTCTTAACGTCAGATTAACAATGATTAGTTGGATTATTCGATATTATGTTTAGATTTAGTTGTAAAATAAATTTCAATATAAAGTTCACTTACACAGATTAAGGTATTGTTTTCGTTTGTCGTCACTATGTATTTACAGATTGGGACAAGGAAAAATATACTAAATAACAAATACTATTGTTTAAAATTCACTGTATTATCTGTAATCACCTACGTGTGACGTAGGGAGTTATTAAAATCGATAAAATTAAGTTAATCTACCTACATATTATATAAATTACTTATCAACCAAAGATAAAAAGGACATTGATTTTTCTGTCTCTAAAATCACTAATTATTCAGAAGACATTATATATACTGTATCAAATATTAGTTTTCTTTGTTAAAATTCCAAACAACTCCTAACATAAAATATTAGTTACAATTTTCGTAATGAATTATTTCATAAGATTACAAAAGTTGAAATATTACACTCACATACCTTATATTAATCACTAAAACAATAATATTACAACAAATTTACACTGTACACTCCTGACAACACGAAAGATTGTTGTGAAGTTTAAGATTCCGTACCTAAATCAATTGTTCTTTGATAACTCTTATCAGTTAATCACTATCAAAATGCATACATTCCAGAAACACAAAATAGATTTGATTTTAAAACAGCTAACGTAACATTATATACGCTTTACATTTTATTTGTGTGAAAAATTGAGATGAACCTTTGATATTTAAACAAGAAATGCGCAATAAACTTATGAGTCAGTTTATAGCCGTCTGTGTAATGGAATAAGTCAGTTTTGTGATTATTAATCGCCAATTTATATAACTGTTTACTTAATAATTTTTGTTACCATTACGTAAGTAGGTACGGAGCTCAATACTCAATAAAATGAGCAATGAACCATAAATATCCTAAAAAATAAGTACATCCTAAAATACAAAGATTTAATACATTACGTAGTATATAATATCTACTACTGTAAAAAAAATATAATTTAAAAAAATGGCTGTTTCATTCTTATTAATCTTAAAGAAAATATAAAATAAATATTGATGAGTATTTTTAATAACAGAAATAAACATTCACATACACTTACCTAACAATTTTTTAGGACTACTTTCAATGAAAACCTTACCTCTGCTGTGTTGAACTTCAAACTTAAGGACGAAATAAGAGTTAAAACAATTGATAACGTATATATTATGGAATTAGAGTAAATGTATTATAATAGGTCTTGATGATAGCAAATAAGAGCAATAAATGAAACAAATTCGCTCTTGTAATCATTTCTAATCTATATAGATCTCAAACATAAATAGTACTACTACAAATTTAAATTAACAAAATATCAAAGAAAATTTAACTTTATAACAAATTAAATTAAATGTAAATAGGGTGCTTATGTCAAATTTGTTTAAGAAAAGGGGACTTACCAATCACAGATAATAATAGACAGAGTATTTTATTATGCAATCTATCAACGCTAACATATACTAATATCGCACAGTGAAAAGGTTGTTAGTGAAATTATGATGGATACCAACCATTGCCTCGCTATTTTTGGAAGCAAACAGTGCGCTTGCAATTGGATAATGAGATGGGCCTTAAGTTCTACTGATAAATTCTTTCAATAAAAGAGATGTTGAAAACTAATTCGGTGATATGTACATACATAGAATATTTGTTACATATTTATAAATTATTGATTATCTCAATTATGTGTAGCTTGATAGTTTATAAAGAAGCTATAGTAATTGTGGTAGAGGGATAGTGCACTGTCTTCAATATTTTAGGGAGTTATCATGTCATAGACAATAAACTGAATAAAGCATTGATTTCATTTTACAATTTCTGGAGCACTATGTGGGTCATAAGGTAGTAAGCACACATTTTACATTCAAGGAAATATAGTCACTTTCTAAACATTTTGCTACAATACTATTATGAGAATACAATAAATAAATATATATATATATATATATATATATATATATATATATATATAATATTCTTCACTCTATCCACTCTACCGCCTGTGGCGTATTGCCACTATTGTTTAAATAATTAATTCTTAATACATTTTAATTAATTTCTTAATATATTTATGTAATTTTTGGTTAAAAGCTATAATTTTATTATCCACATGCGAACATTTTTATTATTAGACAATTGTAGCTAACGACTTGCTGGCCATCTATTGTTTTCGCTGGATGCAGTCGCATGTGTCAACCGGGTCGCTGGTACCCCCGCCAGACTCAGGGTTGATGTGCCCAGCTTTCAACTTGTATTCGCGTGGCTACGTTTACTAATGTGCTTATATCTCATCTAACTGCTTCTATTATTCTTCTGCTCACTCCTTCTATGCTTTAATTCTAGTAATTGTGTGTGTGTTTGTGCAAAATAAACAAAATCTGTGGAAATAACTGTCTTTCACTGGACTATTCCTATCTACCTCAAAACCTAAGGTAAGGCAAAACACAACAATAACTACACGTCACACTTCTTGTATCCTTGATCAAAATCTTTTTCTTTTGTAGCGGTCCACTTGTTTTTTGCAAATGATTAAAGTGAAATGGGAAAACTTTGTAAATATAGACAATTTAGATAAGCGTAATATATTATTAACAACCTACTTTATTCGTCCATGCTACACCTATATTCACTAGTTTATTCGCTCCCCCTTCGTTGGGCACACTATTAATTTGGATGTGAACTTAGGTTGTTATGGTAACCTTTAAGTGTATAACTCCTATAGGTTTAAAATTTGGCGAAATGCAAAAAGTTGAAATCCGTTGAGATAGAAATTCCGTAAAATCAGTTCTCAGTGGACATTACAAAAGAAGTAACTATGTAAAATTTTAAGTTAATCGTACAGATAGTTTCGGAAATTTCGTGATGAGTCAGTAAGTGGTAAATCGCTTATATATATGTATAGATATAGATTATATAACTATACTACTATATAACTATAGTTACAAGTTAATATATTTTTTTGTGAAACATGTTTATTTAAATTTTTGGGAAGCGGAGTTATTTAAAAAAATCTGTATATATTTTCAATATGACCCTCTTCCCCCCAAAACCTTTAGCTTTGATTGCTATTGCTCATCAGATCACAGTCAGCCATAAATAATTTAGATATATAAAAAAAAAAGATTTTGTGTCGCCTTCCTCGCTTTATTATTCATTAAGCGTCATTATTTGTGTTGCATAAGTTACTTGCTGTGGAAACTGATACCTGCAGACGCGAATAAATACTACTTATGAGTAACGGTTAACTTTATTTTATTAATAGACTTACTGGGTTTATTATATATCAATAAAGTAGTGCTAACGAAAAATGTCTTGGTTAAATCTCATAGGCTGTTAACACATAAGTACGAGTTAAAATATATGGAATACAAAAAGTAATTATTAGAAGGGCTATACTTTATTATATATAAGTATAACATCGTAGTCTGTGCCGCGAGCGCGTCGAGCAGTGTGTAGTCTGTGCGGCGGCGTGACGCATTCAGGCACAGCGCAAGCCGGGTCGCGGAACATTAGCTTGCCAGCGCTCCCCACCACCAAAACGTAGTGGCCACGGTAAAGACCACCAAATATGCTTCTGGAATCAAAGATTGGTTATGTGCCATGTGAAGACTTAGCAGAAATGATGAAATGAAAAGTGAATTACAGCAAGAAATAAGTAAATTTTGTCGACCCTTAAATATGTTTATTAGGCGGCAATGTAAATCTTTTTAATACTTTTACCTTAATTCAGATGCGAACTTGTTATGTTTGCACAAATCGCAGGATAGTAAAGGGCCGTCTACAAGCACGATGGCGGGTCCGGTAGAGGAGACGTGTTCGATCAACTCTTGTGTTGAAAGAACACCGTCAACGACCTCAATTCCCTTAGCAGATGCGTTCTCGAATCTATTTCTCACACGATCCGCATTCTAAATTAGAATAAATAAAAAGTACATTTTTATTGGTGTAGATAAACATACACTAACAATTTACTTACTTTTATTATAATATTAGAACGGCTACCACTATATTTACAATTGACAGCTCGTCTAGTTGTGTGCATGCGGTGACTGATTTGAAATCTGAAATTATAATTTAATTAATTAATATCTAAATTCTCCACAAGTTTTTACCGCGAAGACCTTCTTGCGAAAGACCCTCTACGTCTTTCGCAAGTTGGATGGTGTCTTACACTTTGGCCAGACTTTAGGATAGCGACACTCATTTGATAGTCTTTAATAGCACGTATTGGTACTGATCAGAGGAATAAGCCAGAGGGAAAGTTAAAAGCCGGGCAGACCTGTCGCACTAAACCCTGATAGGGACCTCGGGTCAACTGCCGCCGGTTTGCTGACATCGAGAGAGGCCTCCACTGCTATTGTTAGACGATTCGGCAGCATGTATAACTAACACAAAAAAAAGAGTAAATTGGCCTACTTACAAAAATCTGATAGTATATCGATCCCGACATCCTATCGGTCCTATTTTAATAGGAGCTATTTCAGTGAAATCAGGTCGTGTATAAAACTAAGGGCGCCAACAGACCCTCAATTTCGACTCGCTGCGTTCGCGAAATCTCTGGTGCCGTTTGTATATTGAGCGAAGCGAGCCTAGTGTTATGATTCATCGTTTCCCATTGACTTCAATGGGATATCAATTTTTTGATAATTATTCCTCGATATAACATTTTAAAAAAGTTTTTTTAAACCATCCCCTAATGTGTGTCTTTTTGATTGCAAAATTTTATAATTTTCTATCAAGTAGTTTTCGAGCCTATTCGGGACAAAGAATGTGAAAAAATCTCCAGTAGAACGCTCCACTCGCTTCGCTCGCTACGCTCAATAAATTAAAGATTTTGGGCACATAAAAACCCTGAAAAGAGTATTTTTTACAAATAGAGAAAATAGTCTCACCGTTTTAATAAGTAGCAGAGGTCTATTGTCCAAGTATTAGTTCCAAAACCTTCCTCGTGACATAGTTGAAAGAAATTCTTTTGAAAATAGTTTCTTTGTTCTTGAGACAATAACATGAGCACGCATGCTATCCCGCAATCCCAGTTAAATTGTTGTTTTATATGTGGAATGTTATATTTTATGTTTTTAATCGATTTATCTAAGTAAGACAAAGAAAAACTATTAATTTGACGAAATGCTATTTATATAATTATATGTATGTTATTATTCGTAAATATCCCATATAAATCATACAGTAATTATTTATCTATTATGTTATTTTATAGACCTTAATTTTATATAAGAAATTTATTTTAATATTTATACTCTTCATTTTGATTAAGTATAACAATACCCATTATAACTTTAATAAAACACTCTGAAAATATATATACACTATTTGGATATATCAATACATTCACAGTTTTGCTTATCATTATCAGTTCTTATTACTTATCGTTATCATTGTATGTTCCATTTCTCAGATAATGTCTTTATTGATTGCCATAATTTATAGTGAGGTTTGTCTAGACATTTGTTTAAATTTAATAATTACTAACGTTCAGTCCATATTTTTGTAGTAATTAAATATAACATTTCGTTAAAGATGAATGATGCAAAGCAGAGTAGAGAACGTAATTACGGAACTTGTTTCAGTTTCTCGTTTGACAGTTGACACATTTTTTGACAACGACAAGAACTGTCACATCAATATGCATTTTACTTGAGGAAAATAACTGAATTATGAAATCCGTTTAATCGGCACATAGATGAAAGCTGCCGTTCATTGTTGATATTATTTATTTTATGTGAGGATCCTGATTTGAAAGGACATATTTATCGAGGATGGCATTGAGGAGACCGTTATTTCGATTAGCTGTGGCTTCAAAAGTGACACCAAATCTCTGTAGAGTGCGGCATCTTAACGTACAAGCTGAAGCTGAAAGCCAAGGCGAAAAGAAAAAAACACATTTTGGGTTCGAAACTGTAGATGAAGATGAAAAAACTAAAAAAGGTAAGGAGTTCAAAGAAGTACGAAATCTTCGTTCATAAAAAAATAAAGATGCTAAACTGAAATATTTGGTATTTTTAATAAATATTTAAAAAGGTAAAATTTAATTTTGTTTAAGTACACAAGGTGTTTGAGACTGTGGCAGACAAGTATGATTTGATGAATGATGTTATGTCGTTGGGTATTCATCGAATCTGGAAAGACATGTTCATGATGAGGCTGGGACCATATCCTGGCACTAAGCTACTAGATATGGCTGGAGGCACAGGTAAAGATAAATAAAGACTTTACAATAATTATTTTAAAAGTTTTTAGTCATCTCTAGAATCACTGACAGGATTAATATATTTTTATTTTAAATTTAACAAAAAATAGCCTTTTCTAAAATTCAATAATACCATAATTTGTTTATAAATAAAATAATTTTTATTTCAGGTGACATAGCATTTAGGTACATTAACCATTTGAAAAACCAAAACAATCCGGCCAACCGGAGCAGCAGTGTGACAATCTGTGATATCAATCAGTCCATGCTGGATGTCGGAAAGCTGAGAGCCGAGAGGTAACCTGTATTATACACAAATTCAAAATTCTACTAAACTTCACATATCCCGAAACAATTATTAGTAACATAATATGCTGAGATATTTTTTTTTATGGTTGTATCCAATGGAAAACATCTTTAATCTGATGGGGTAATACCTATTTCTAGCAATAAAATTTTATTTTAGACAGGGATACACAAAAGACAGTATAGTGGATATAGACTGGCTGTGTGCTGACGCAGAACAGCTCCCCATACCAGACGACACTTACAACGCTTACACCATCGCTTTTGGTATTAGGAATTGTACACATATTGATAAAGTAAGTACCTACCTATATATTACCTTTTGTTTTAATATAAAAAACTCTGAATTTACTTCTGTTTCTTAAATGAAGTAATTTATTTATTAGAATAATTATTTTTTTAATTTACTTAACACAAAGCGTTCTTTCGCAAATGTTTTTGTTAATTTTCAAAATTTAATAAATCTAAAGGAAACAAAGTCACTTATTATATTTATTTATCAATTATAATAACTGTACTACTTCTATACTGACTAACTATAATATTGGCCATATTGGCAAATCATGGACTTGCTGATATGGTTAGTATTGCTATTGAATTGAGATGTATTTTGGACTCAATCCCTGGGCATCACAATTTACAAAGCATTCATACAACATATTTACCTAACTTTGAATGTTGCAGTAAAATACTTAATTAGTCTTCCTTTCTAGATATATAATGACAGATTGATTTGTACCCAATTATATATTTTTGTAAACATTTTTCCGTTTCTATCACTAGTGTATGAAGCAGAAATTATAAACTACATGTATGTGCAGGTGTTAGAGGAGGCATACCGCGTTCTAAAGCCGGGTGGACGCTTCCTGTGTCTGGAATTCAGCCACCTGCCCCATGGAGCCCTGCAGTGGTGAGCATTGTTTATATATAAAATACACGAAATATGTGGATGTGTTTTTAGCAACGCGCATGCTGTTCGACCACAGCAGTTGTGTGTAATAATAATCTTTTCAATTTGGACAATACAAAGGACTTGTGGTTTTTATTGTAAATTGGTGATGGACCCCGGAGATTTTAGATGGACTCCTACCCTTGTTGATATATTTTTCATTCTTTATTTATTAAATATGTATATATATATATATATATTTAATAAATATTATATTATTTTTTATTAATTGCCTATTTTTTATATTCTGTACATAATAATTTTCGCCAAACTAGAATAATTTAAAATTTTTAATTAAGTAAGACCTTGTTTTATTGCTTGGTGAGGATGCGGTTCTTTTTTTGTTGTGGCAAATAATTAAAGTAAAATCAACTCTAACCATAGTGGTTAAGTTTCATTATCTGTTGACTTTATAAAATGAATTTGTCTTGTAAAAAAGCAGAGGCAAGACTGCCATAATCACTGACCACATTACAAAAAATATATAATTAATTATGATTTAGTACTTTAAAATATTTTATTATAATTTGGTGAAATAATATATTTTTTTTGCTTGAAGGTCTAATTATTCTAATGAGCTTCTGTTGCACTTTGAACAATAAAAACAATAAACGAAGTTGTTGTAGGTTTATTAAAACCAAAATATTAAAATTATAACTTCATATTATATTATCATTATTGTATTTGTTGAAGACTGGTGTTCATTCATATTATATCTGTATTTATTTATTTATTTATTTACCTTCACGCCATATCCCTTGCGGGGTAGCCAGAGACGACGGAGCGCCAAACGCTACGGTCTCTGCATACCTCTTTCGCCTCGGCCACAGACATCAACTTCTTCATACATGCCCTCCGGGGGGTCCTCATGCTTTTTACGTGACCTTCCTCCAGTATCGTAGCTACTGTGTTTTCGAAGGTCACTCGAGGCCTCCCCCTGTCTCTTTTACCGCTCACTTTTCCCTTTTTAAATCTTTTTTACCATTCTTTCATCACTCATTCGTTCAACGTGCCCAAACCACCTGAGCACGTTCTTCTTCATTCTCACCGTGACATCTTCGCTAGTACCTGCCATTCTGTGGATCTCTTCATTGCGGATTCTATCAGCTAGACTGACTCCGCATATTCTGCGAAGAGATCGCATCTCCACAGCATTCATCTTTCTTACATTCTTCTTCTGTGTTACCCACGTTTGGCTGCCGTATAACAGTGTCGGTAGCAAAACTGCATTGTGTACAGCCAAACGTGCAGCTATACTGACGTTTTGCCGTCTCAACAATGCAGTCAAAGCACCATTGACTCTGTTACCAGCAGCAATACGCCTTTCCACATCCATTTCGTATCTTCCGTCTCTGCTAAACATACTTCCCAAATATACCACTTCATTCACTTGTTCTATTATCTTATCATTCACGTTGATCTTACAATCTGTATTTCAGATTTCCATTTTATTTTTTCGATACCATTCTATTTCATTATGTACATACTTTTCTGTTTGAATTTATTTTAAAATCTTTATATTTAAAAATACATTTGTAATATTTTAAAAATATGAAAATATTTTTTATTACGGTTTATTAAGGTAAGGTATTTTATCGGTTGATTCTAAATATTAAACAACTGTTTTGAAAGATCGCACTGAGGTTGCAATTTTCCCAATTTTTACTTAACTTGCACTAAGTAAGAAAATAATTCTTCTATGATGACTAAACTAAAATATATATTATAAAACCCTCAGGGTTTATGACCAGTATTCATTCCAAGTGATACCAGTCATGGGACAGCTGGTTGTCGGGCAGTGGCATCCCTACAAGTACCTCGTGGAGAGCATTCGACAGTTCCCCGATCAGGTAAATATTTGAGTATATATATTTGTGCTACAAATTGTATTATTTATTTGTCATCTAATTTTTTGTATTATTTACAGGAAAAGTTTACATCGATGATAGAGAATGCCGGCTTCAGACAAGTTACGTACGAGAATTTAAGTCTCGGCCTTTGCGCCATACATTCTGGGTTCAAGATATAGGTGTCAGTAATGTAGTATGTTAAGGGAAAGGTAAATAGGTGTGTAAAATAATATATATTAAATAAAAGAAATTCAAATTATCCATAGGAAATTTATTAAGTCCATCAAACTGTGTTGGTCTTTGGAATGCAGATCCAGTACCTAAATTACAATCATTTACACTACATCGGGCCGACATCTCAATCTAATACAATCCATATCGATACAGTCGTGACACACACACACACACACACGCACGCCCTCCCACACACTCACACCATGTAACGAGGCAAAGCTCGAGGGCCGTCATCGGTTAGCTCGTTCCGAGTGCATGTTATTGCAAATAATCAAAATCATACCCAGAGATCCGACAAAATCCGGTCCGGGTCCGGTCCCAGGTCCGTCCATCCGGTCCGGTCCGTCCCGCAGCCCTCTAGCTACGTCCGTCCTATCCTATCCTCTAACACCTCCAGCCAAGCATCCATCGAGTCCAATCCACAGAGGATGAAACAAAAGAAAATACTTTTAATTATAACTATCCATACTTGTATGTACACTGCGGCGATACCTCCCCTCCCCTCTCACCCCCCCGTGCTACCGGCGATTAACAATGCGTCAAAATCAATTACATAATTATATATTGTATAAAACTCAAGTAGACAGTAATCATTTTGCGATTTATTTTATCTATATCTAAGAGGACCGTAAACGATATGTAGTGCATATAAAATATAAATATAGTAATTATTATATAACATTTCAATGTATTTAGATTGAGCACTTAAAAACATTTATACTTCTTAGCTACAGCGACTAAGGAATATACATGCGGAGACAATACGCAACTATTATATACATAGTACAATTTGTTATTACAATAGAATATAAAAAAAAATTTCTTTCCCACATTAAAAACTTTATAAAACACCACCTCCAATATCTTAAAAACTAACACGATAAAATTATTAATTTAATTAAAACCTTTCTCGTCTTATCGCCGTCAGTACGGGGAGCTAACTAATAACATCCTTGTGGTCGTATGGTTTGACAATAGTACACTATGAATATATAGTCGGGTTGTGCTACCAGTTGCGCTACAGGTTGAGCTACCAGTTGGGCAACTGGTAGCCATCGTCGTGTTTAGCAATAAAATGTGTAAATATATATATGTGTGTGTGTGTATTGTTGTCAAATCAGTGCGAGGTCTCCGCCGTCGCCGCCGCCGCGTCGCACGGAACAGCCTCAGACCACGGGCGGTCCGACCGGGCCGCACTCTGGATACAATCATAATTGTTTTTTTTTCTTTTTTTTTTTTTTTTTTGCTTTTTTCCTAATGTACTAGCAGTGATCACTCTCCGACGTCCCCACTGTGACCGCTGATTTATACCACTTTTACGATTGGCGGGTTACAATTCAATGACAGTGAACTCCTTATAAAGAAAAACTCCTTTAAATAGTCATAACATATTCAGTCTGAAGCACCCTAATGCTTAATAGCTAGGATTTTAAACATTTGATCGTAATACTAAAATTAAGAGGGATAATTTCCTCCAAATACTGGGAAATAACAGATGCTTAGTTCCTATTATAACTTTATAAGCGACTCCACATATAAAGTCTTAGTTTTCATTATAAAGAGTTTCACTGTGTACTGTTATTTTACATATTGGATAAATTTTCAAACATATTCCAAAATATCTTTAATATTTAGTTAGCAATGTTTATCAAACGGCATTCATGATTTATTCCATACTGAGTATATACTTATTGGAGTCTCATTATCAGCATTTTATGTATTATATATAAGCACTAGACAATAACTAAATTAAAATAAAACAGTGTAAATGTATCCATCCTTTGTCCAAATGTGTATCCTTATATCCTTATCCTTTGTATCCTTTCGGTGAAAACTTAATCAAATAATATTTTGATTAACATTTTTTTTCAAAATCCTGTGCAATCCTGAATTATCCAAACTAATGAACGTAATCCAAGCATCCAAGATCCGGCTTATAAAATTAATAAGATCCAAGATGAGAATAAATAAATCCAAGTAAACTGTGAAAAAGGATCTGTTATTATGGATAATTATAGTCAGAATCAAATTGATGTGAAACGAAAGGTTATATTATTAGTAAGCAATAAAAATTAAAATTTTTGTTCATAGGATACATACGTACTTGGCAATATCCGTTCATAGAGCTCAGCAATTTGTATATATTAAATTATAAATGTTTGTGTATCGTCAGGAGCATTTGATTTATATGGATATTATGTGTAGTTGCTATGGTAGCAATGAATGCTTGTATGCACAGATAGATATGTTGTTACTAACACTTACGTAACAAGCACATTTCTGTTGCGCATGTGCACGTCTGTGTGTGTGTGTGTGTATGTATGTGTCACGTGTATTTGTTTATATAACGCGTGTGTATATGTGTGTATGTGTTTGTGTGGGTGTACCTCAATAGTTCCTGGGTCGCGCGGCGCCGGGGGAGGGCGAGCGCGAGCGCGTGTAGGAGCGACGCACCGGCGAGTACGTGGGCGAGCCGCGGCGACGGGCGAACGTCGGTGAGCGGGGAGAGTACGAGCGGGACCTGCGATATTAATATATTTTCAGTAATTTATGAGTTTCACTATGTCGCACGGCTCCGTACATGTGGACTACAGAAACATTGGCTGACCAATTATGTTCAAAAAAATCTTTTATTTTTGTTTTATAGAAAACATGTTTCATTGTCAAAGTTACCACCAGCTTCAAAAGTTATTAGCCTTACACCTCATAAGAGGTGACAACAGAAATGTAGCAAGTTTGTTTTAGGCTTTTTTCCATACTTAAAACCTAAATTGCATTTTGAATAAAGCTTAGAGAAAGAAGGCTGGTGAAGGGCGCTTTATACCCAAGGTGCATCATTTTGTAGGTATTTAGAAATACAGTACCACCCCTTAGCACACAGAGATTCCTTAAGATTTTTTTTTAATTTATTAAGGTGTAAAATCTGAACATTAAATTGTTGCTCTGAAAATTTGATATCAGCAAAAAAGACCCTAATTTTAACAGAATATATACAACCTACATGAATCTTGCAGGTCTATTCTAAATCATATAACCAACTATATATATAACTAACTTCAAAGATTACCTACTTTCTTATTACAAACTTTACCCTTTTTTAATATAAAGAGCTCAGCGTAGATGCCTACCTGTCTCTGTCCCCGCCGCCTCCTCCGCTGCCGTAGTCTTCTTTGACGCGAATGTACGAC